>JAPMOR010002779.1:202716-215958 GCA_026543865.1 Argiope aurantia | reverse complement strand
TAATACTAGCATTCACTGCAATATATTATGTTTGCTTTTAATTTCTTTCTTTTTTTTTCCAGATGGATAGAATAATTTTCTGTCTATTCGATTCAATTGATGTAGGAATATATGAACGCTTGATGCCAGAATACTTTCCTGTATAATCGTAAGTTTTTTTAATAATTTATATCCTTCCTATTAAAAAACTAAATTAGTTAAAAGCCTTCAAAGTTTATTTTGGTTTGAAATTTATGTATGTAAAATTGGTATTTACACTTAAATGGTCGATAATAATACGAGTTTTGTAGGCATTGTTATCACATACCTTGCTGAAAGATGCATGACAAAAAAAAATCGGCAGTTCTATTATCAAAACCACATAACAACATCATCATTATTGTATCCTATCGTGAAGAAGCTGCTTACTAATGAAGTAATTCTTTATCTACCCCCTGTTGTTGCCATTCTGCTTTCCAAAGAGATAGGAAATTTACACAAGCAAGATTCGGCAAATAAATGAAACGGGTTGATAATGCGATGGCGTTAAATATTTCCTATACGATCTAATGACGCAATGTTGAATGGAAATATATTGTTCGTTTTTTCTTTAAAATATGAAAACTCAAGTAACAAATGAGTGATATAATGGCATTGTTTCCATAGAAACGCTTCAATCACTTTTCACTGTGGTCTTTGTAGGTTTTTGATGCATAGACTACAACAGTGAAAGAAGGAGTTCTGCATAACTGCGAAGATCTTTAGTGAAATGTTGATCAGCTAGATAGGACTTTATTGGGAATATATTGAATAATCGGGGAACCCGAAAACCATTAATTAAAATAATTTAATACCAAAATAAATTTAATCATCAATTTGATTTTTAAATGATGATCTATAAATGAAATTTGATAATTTATTATATTTAGTTACTTTAGTTATAGTAACATCCCGTTTTGAAATCAACACTAGCTCCATTTTGGGATGGACCTCGTAATTTTGAACCGCGGTCAGATGATGAGTACGACACCTGAACTGGCACCCACCTTTCTGCACCACACCATACCAGCGGGAGGACGTTTGGCCCGGACGTATTTAACGTGTACCAAACCCGCTTACACGACGTTTCTTCGGTGGAATCAGGTCACAAACCTGAAACTCTCCGTTTCCGAAGGCGAGACCTTACCACTAGGCTACCGCTATCCGTAATTTATTATGAATTTACTACAGTGGATTTATCTTCTGAGATTAGATTTTCGTCAATATTCTTTATAATAAATAATAATTATTATAGTTTCTCACCACATTTATTCAAGACATTTATTGAGGCTTCAAGATCTCTCTTCTTACTTCCGATGTAGCAGACATAATTTTTAAAAAAGTGGTATTGTGTTACGGATAATAATTGCGCTCTAATAAATGAAACCACATGCACTGCTATCTTGTCAAAAAGATCGCAAACCGTTGTGAACTAGCTCGTATTCAACATGACGTTTCGCTCCACAAGTATTCTCCTTTTGGTTTAAGAACCAGACTCTGAAAAGTTTAATCAAATTTCTCAAGCTTCATATCTCTAAACTTTAGCCTTTTCACAAAAAGAGAGAAAGGAAAAATAAAAAAAATTAAAATGAAATCTATGATTGCAAATTTTAAGTTATCATGTGAGAAGATTATTATTTTTAAGTCATTTTTTGTCTTAATTAATTTAAGCCATTAACCAGTTTAAGCTGGTGAAACAATCACGAGATTTCCTCTCTCTCTCTCTCTCTCTATATATATATATATATATATATATATGCTCAATCTGATAGTGTCTTGATTGTTTCAAACCGGTTTAAATTGTTTAATGATTTAAATTAATTAAGACAATTCGACAGAATTCAGAGAATGAATTATTTGGATATTAAGTTGTAACTTTAGTTGGTGATAAATCGCCAAATGTGACAACCTCCTGCATTAATTTCTAATAACCCTAAAACCGAAAAATTGATGCCTCAAAGGCGATAAATCGCCACTTTGTTACCTACGCATTTTGAGGCAAAAACCTCAAAGCAAAATAATATCATATTCTCACAAGATAAAAACGAATTATTTAACGATTTGGTTTATTGAATTAGACTGCCCTTGAGTATTTCTGTTGAAACATTCTAAAAACTAATAGATCGCCTCCACCCTCCCCCAGTAGCAGCCATTTTGGCAGCAAAATGGTGCGTCGTCTTATTTTAGTAATTAATTGACTCATCCATAGAAATTAAAAAATAAAAAAGGTGTATATCCTCAAATCTTTAATTACATCCTAAATGAAGTTATAAGTCTAATGTTTGCAGAAACAATGGTGAATAATATAATAAATTTTGGATCAGTATAACAAAAATTAGAAGAAATTATAAATATCTATAAACTGTATAAATATTAAAAATCTTTTTGAATATCTTACATTCAAAGCTTTTCTGTTTTGCATTGATAGTGTAAATCTAAATGTTTTCATTTATTATATTTGTAATTTTTTTTTCAGATTCAAGTTTTACTCTGTTTGCTAAAGTGATGAAAATATCTGCATCAGTTCAATAAAGAAGGATTTAATTATATTTTTTTTTTTGCTATGTTTTAAAAATAGATTTTTTTTCAAACGACCATTTATGTCAAATATTTAAATGGGGTATTTATATTATAAATATTCGACATCTGTTTTCGCGATAAAGGGGAACGGGATTAAGTGTGTCTGTCTGTCTGTCCTATGGTATTCAACAGGTTATAACATTTGATGCAGAGTTAATAAACTTGAAATAAATGTACTTTAAAAGCTACTAATTTGGGACTAGAAATTATTTTATTGGAAAAGTTTACTAACATTTTAGTTAAATAACAATTAAGAAAAATGTTTATCTTTCTTTTATAGTGATAATTAAAAATATTATTGGGCGTTAGTTTTTATACCATTAAAGAAAAGATAATATTTTTTGAAACCATTTAACTACCTTGCATTTTTTCTGCATTTTAACAATTTCTAAAAGATAATTTTTGGCATAATTTCCAACCGTAGACTTCATTGCTGCAAAAAAATTCACACTTTCTTAATGTATTATCAAATCTTCAATTGTATGATTTGATTTCCTTCTTTTCTTGAAAGCTATGGAAGAAGAATTCCGTCGATTAAACATTCAAGTTAGTAGAGAAATAAGAAAACAAAAACATAGTTCTGTGATTGACTCAGTAAAATAAAAAAATAAATAAATAAGATTATTTGGAAGATAAAACTGTAATTCTAAATGTTCTAATGTGATTTTAACCTATTTTAGTTTTCTGTCTTTTAATTTTTGCATGTTGAGAAGAACCCAAACTTCTATTTGCATTCATTTTCTTACAGATCAAAAAAAGATTACCCTAATATCAAGCAACTCTTACATCTTCGTCAGAGCTAGACGCAACGTTAGAATTTCTAATGTGATTTTTCTTTGTTTGTGCTTACAATATCTTAACATCTGTTCGTTGAATTTTGAATCATCAAACATAGTTTACTTCTTCCAATAATTTAAGAACAATTTGAAAAGTGTAGAATTTTAATCCTTACTTTTAGGAAAAAAACTGCAATTAGTAATTATGTTGTTGTTTTTGATAGCGCTTGTCATAGACAAGCTCCGCTGACTTAGTAACCGAATTTAAGCCGAAATTTTTGCGTCTCTTGTTTATCAGTAGTGCCATCGAAGGAAAAGAGTACGACTTGCTAACTCACGGGTCACAACCCATTTTATGGGACGGACTTCATTTATTCAACTACAGATCATAAATTAGACCTGTACCAGAGAACGATCACCTCTGATCCAGTACCGCTAGTGGTATTACTCCCGACATGAAGGACTTTGTGACCACGACATATTTATACGTGCCAACCACCACCACACACGGAGAGTCTTCGGCTGGCGGGTTCGAACTCACAACGCAAGGGATACGAATCCATCACCCTACCAACCAGACTATCCCGGCCCTATTTGTAATTATAAAGTAGATTAGTAATTATATCACTTAGCAGTTATACCTATTTGTAATTATATCACTTTTTCATGGATTTCAACTATTTGTTATTTATTACAATTGAGTGACATTAAAGCTGTCAGCAATTTTCAGTTCTATTATTTCTATTTTAGAATCAATGCTTAATTATAGTAAAAAGAAAATGATAACCAGGTTCTTTAATATATAGTCATTTATTAAACTGGATTTTGTACAATTCCTCTATAGATGTAATCAACTTTATGCAGTTTTCTTTCTCAGTTCAGGATATTCTTCCACATGCATGATGCTTTTAGGCAGACCTAAAATAAACTAAAATTAGCATTTATTGAGTTAATAATTGGAAAGTTCACTTTCTGAGTCAAAATTTGACTCAAAAATATGCAGAAATAAAATTATCAGTCGTGTATTCGTCCATATATACTGTACTTTAGATGCAGCGTAGAATTTAATACAGTTCTATGCAGAAAAAACAGTTTCTGCAATTTAAAGGTGGAATAAATATTAGAAAACTGCTTCTGAATTAAATATATGCGCAATCTTAGCTTTATTCCATAAAAATCATTATAGAAATCTATTTCCAAAAACATTCGACATGGAAATACAATATTTTGGAAATATAGAAAAAATGTTTAAGGTCTATAAAATAAAAATAAAAGCATTTGTTTTAGTGCAAAAAGAAGATAATTTTGTCCAACTTATCATTTACATTTCAGTTTTCAATCTATATTTCAATATTATAAATATTATCATATCCTGTAAACAATTTATTTCTGAAATTCATAAAATCCTTGCCATTTCTATGGAATAAATTTTAAATAGATAAATTGATAAATTGACTATTTTAATACAGTGAATATTTTAATACAGTGTATTGATATCAAGAATACGCAAATTTGCCAAATTTCAAGTCATTTACCCACCATTAAATAAGAGAAGAGTCGATTAAAAATATATGTATTTCAATCAAAAAACAAGCAAAATTAAATTAAATCGCTAAAAGTGTGTGTTAGACATCAGAAGCTAAGTGATTATCTTTCATCTAACATTCCTGAAAAGTGGCATTTATAATCTTTTATCGATATAAATCAAAATAGCAGTTTGGTTTATGCATCATATTCTAATCAGAAATCCTAAAAATCTCTAACTTGACTTGATTATTTTTTTCTTTTATATAATTCTAGCCGCGTTTGACGATCAGATGGTTCGCTCTTCAGATTTTATATGATTTATGGAATGTATTTAAAAAACATTTTTCTTAAAAAAAAAACTTTAATCCTTAAAAGCTATTTCATAGAAAACGAGTTCAATTAATTATACTGAATCAGATTATACTAAATTAAAAATAATTAACACATATTGAATTTTACGGATGAGTTTGAATTATTATAGCATCTAAAAACATTGCTCTATACATTTTATTAATATGAATTAAAGATATTAAAATTAAAAGAGAAATTCTATAGAAATGAAATTGATGTCATTAACAATTTATTTTTTAAATAATACAATAGCCTACTTTGTAAGATAATTGTTTTTCAATATATGAATATAATTTCCATAGGCATATCATCTGTAGATGCTTAAGTCTATATCTGTGCTGGAATAAACATTCTGTTTGAAGCTTATTCCTTAATTTTCTTTACATCTTCTTTTCTCTGACTGAATGTATATTTTGGTCACATGTTTTATCATTTCTAGAACATTTCTAATAATATTTTTCAGCTCCATTAATTATCAACCCAAAGCACTGAATTCAATACAAATGTCAAAACATTCAATGAAGTAATGAAATTCTTATCATGGTTTGCTTACATTTGACTGTTGCCATTCAACGAAAAGAAATAGGAGTAATTTCTGAGCTTCATAATGTAAATTTTTATGCACAGATTATCAGAAAAGAGATTCCTTTTTTGAAATTAAATATATAATAGCTTATGGATTTATATGAACACAAAAATTATGTACGGAATATGAATGTATTAACACAATCCATTAACAACATAAAGCCATTCTTTAATAACACTTGACTATTAAAGAATGTTTGAAACTATGGAGAAAATTTTACAAGAATCGACATGAAACCTCAGATGGTTCTGTACAATCTATAAAGAAAATTTTAAAAATGTTAAAAATTATACAAAGAAGAACTAACTATAAATAAAGCTTTAGTGAGGATTTTAAAAGATAAAAGATAGTTTATACAATGATCTGGTTTGCTTGATAAATCTTTTAGATTAAAATTCAAAAATTTACTAATAAGTGACTATTATTTTCTATAATGTTTAATTGTCAGCAATAGGAAATAGAATATGCATTTGGATACCAACCGTTAAATTGCGCACAATTTTTTTTTTTTAGATTAGAAATAATTTCAGGCCATTTTACAATTAATCACTCTCACAGATTTATGCTAAAACTTATGACCTAATTTATCTTTGCAAATGAAATTATGAAAAACAGCATATAATTTCAAGTGATGATGTTACATTCTTTCCTTTAATTCTGTATTTATTATTAAGAAACTGTATTATGCAGCCTCTTGGCGATGGAAAATATTACAAATAATAATTCAGTAATCCATATAAAAATGTCAAAAAACTTAAAAGTAATAATCAATCCAAAAGCAAACTAATGCGATTCTAAAGTGTTATTGAAAAAAGATTTAATACACATAGAATAAATTATAAAAGCTTTCAAAAACTCATACAGTTTTAGATTTAACAATACAGTTTTCAAGGAATATTTAAATTCATGTGTAAATACATTAAATAATTTTCAATTATACTACAAGGATGATTATAAGTATTATTTCAGTTCTTTTTTTTAAATGAAGTAGAAATTCTGTGACTTATGAAAATTTGAGAAATCGGACTTAAGAAACTGACAAACTTCTTTGAAATTGACAAATTATTTTTGAAATTAAATCTTTGTCACTGCCCTGGTGTACGAAAATACAATAAAAACAAAATGAATTTGATGATTGAAATTAGTACAGAGATCGTCACATTCAACTGTAGATTTGTGTGCAGATTTGTAGAACTGTAGAATTTTGACCGAATTCATCCTACAAGAAAAAATACGACCTACAAGAAAAGATGCACTGCATTCAAACAGTCAGAAACAATGCATTTAGAAAAATATTTTAATATCTGACTCAGATACATACTAATGGCAGGATGGAATCAGTTTCACTAGTTTTAATAACATAAAGACAATGCAAAAAAATTACTATTGTTAAAGTTTGAGAATTCATTTACTTTATACTTATGTATAAATAAAATTGGACTATAGCTCTCCCGAAACATTCTCACATATTTTCTAATAAATATACTTGAGAATTATTAACTTCTCAAATTTTTCGAATTATGGTTATGAAAGCGCTCATTAGAGTACGACAATTGACAATTTTTTTAGCGTTAATCGCAGGTGGTTAATACAAAAGTACCAGAAAACTGAATGTATAATTTTAACGCATTTATTTCAGACTAATTGAAACTAAAATTTGACATAGAAATGCAATTGAAGAAAATCAAATCAATATTTCACAAATTTTAGTCATACGTACAAAATTTCACATACTGCTATCATAGTGATTTTAAGTAATCGCATTTACATATTTCTGGAAATACTAATTGACAAGAGATCAAATCTTTGAAAAATGTGGTTCAGAATTTAATATAGATGAAAATAATGGAACAAATTTCATTTACCTACGATGTTACATTTTTGAGTCATCCAGTTTATATTAATACAAAAACAGTCAATACCTTAACAGATTTGTTATAAATTTAAATCACATCTACTCTAATAAGATATTAAATATGTCTACTAAATCTCATTGATTTAACTTTCTTCATTTTATAATTGTATTAAATTACTTTCCCATTACTGGGCAAAACAAACAAACAAACAAAAAAAGATTTCTAATTTTTTAAAAATTACAACTTGCAAAATTCTCAACGTTAGTGTATTTAATTTCTTATCTATAATATTTCTTGTTATTATAAATTATAGAGCGTTATTTCTTTAGAAAATATGAGTTTCATTTAACTTATTTAAAAAAAACCCATAAAATATGCCTGTCCGTATAAGAAATTAATAGAATATAGTTATCGAGGAGGTAGAAAAGTGAAATGAAATATTTAAAATATATTGTACTTATTGCATTTTCGGCACTAGTCCTAGAGGCTCAAATTATCATAAGTACGGTATAAAGTTTACTTTCATTTACATTAAAAGTAAAAATGAAATAAATGTTTATATTATCTAATTTATTTATGAGCGGTAATGATTAGCATACTTGTTATTATCTTATAATTAATTTATTATTCCGTAATTCAACTCAATTATTATTTTATAATTATGTTATTAATTAAAATTCAATTTTTCAAAATACTGTAATTGTTCTAGATAACAATAAAACTGATAACATTGAATAGACTATTTTTAGTATTATTTGACTTTAAATTTATTTCCTTCATATAATGATTTCCAACCATTTAACAACAAAATGTAAATATTACGATATCGACAAGCTACATTTTCGCAAAATTTTACTAAAAAGTATTATTTTACATACTTTAAAAAATAATTTCTTTGACACAAATTGGACAAATTTGGTTGAATAACATAGAATACAAAATTTTAACCGTATTGACCATACATATTTAATTATACTTTTAGAGTACACTCGAATTCTAAATATGAGAGAAAATCAGGATATAGTATATATAAGTAAAACTTATTTCAGAATATTAATTTCAGGAAAAAAAATGCTCATATAGGCATAATTTAAAAATATATTTAAAGATTAAGGAATTATGAGGAAAACAGGTTTTTCAACTTCTGTTATGTTATTATAATATATGCAAGTTGTATTTACTTACCCAGTTGGAAATCCTCATAGAATAAATTCAAATATTTCTACTTTAATTTCTTTCACCTATAATTAGAAAGATCACTTTTTTATTGATCACAATGTGTATATGAATTCTTTTCTTGATTTTTAATGTTGTTGACAAAAATGACTAGAATTGGCGTTCGAGTTTCAGATTAATATTTTAAGACAAGTGGCTCAGAAGTTTCCACTGCGCAGTCATCACTACTTATGCTCTCTAAATCAAAGTTATCGTAGTTGAGCAATTTATCTGTGTTATATCTTATCGATCGTCATATCTTAGGCACTTATGAAGTAACCCGTTTTAATCTAATCAAATACTTCTCATCAGGTTTCTACTTTTTTTATAGATGTGGTGATATTCTGATGCTACTTAAGAGCAATCCATATTTACAAATATGTCATGATTCAAAAGATTTAGTATGTAAGAATATACTATAACTGGTAGAAACAAACAAAAAAGCTATTCACATGATACATTATATTGCATTTTTATTGAAATCGAGTGTTTGGTAATCTTTTATTTCATTTGTGATGCTACAAGTTCGTTAAGAGAGAAATTTGTTATGGATTTTTTTCACTTTCTTAGGTGCTAGATCTTTGAAATTCCTCATGGTTCTTCTTTTTGATGGACATGCCATATTTTAACATTTTCACTAATTATTAATAAGTTAATCATATATCTTTGTAGAGTTTTTTGATTTAAAACTAGAGGCATTTTTTTGGTAGGGAATTTAAACAAAATTGATTTTATAATGTTTTATAAAACTAATAATAAATAATCACGAAATATATTAAAAGCAAATAATAAATTAAAACTTAATAAAAAACAAATATAATGCATCTGTAAAAATAATGCACATTTATTAGCATGATAAAATATAGAAGATAATCTTTTACTTCCAGGCGGCGTCCTGGCATAATTGTAGCGTGTCTTCTCCATGATCTGGGCGTCCCGGTTCGGGCATGGTTGTTCTTCTTTGTTCTATCTGTGAGGTGTGTGAATCTGCCCCCCCCCCCCCTGTAAAAAGGGGTTGTGCAAGCGAAGGTGACGTTTGAAGTAGCTAAGTCGTACTCTTGGCCCTAGTTGGCGCTACTGAAAAAACAAGAGACGCTCACTCGGCCTAATTCGCTGACAGACAATTGTCAGCGGGTTTATAAAGTGTCATAAGTCACAACAATCTTTTGCTTCCAAAGTCATGGAACCAAAACCAAAAGTTTGGAAAATAATACGATAAGGTGTAGTATGCCACCATGAAAATTTAAAAATCTACAGTCTTTATTAAAAATCAAAATATTTCATGATTGCAATTAAAACAACAGTATACTTGCTTATACCAACGCGCACTCTTTTAGAATTTTATCTAGATTGTTTATTAAAACTGTTGTCTACATTTTAAATTTTTCTCATGTAATAAAAGTGTATTATTTAAAAGTTTTTTTTTATTTTTGATATTTTAGCATTAATTTGTATAGAAATAAATATTTTACTGACTTTAAAATTTTACTGACTTTAAAACTGAATAAAATTTTCTACTGACTCATTCTCAAAAGAAAAATGCTATTAACATTCAATTATTTAATTGTAATTTATATTATTAGTGACCCGACTTAAATATGCTATCTGCATATTCGCTAAAATGTAGATAACAATAGATAATAAGAAATTTTGGGGCATCGACTTTCAATTGAAAGGTTGCAGACAAGAAAGAAAGAATTATTTTATAATATATTTACACGAAGAAAGTGTGTAAGATTTTATTTTTACTTTGTGGAAAACCCGTTACCAATGGCAACACTTTTCACAGGCATTGTCATTACGTCCTGTAATGCCGGGTTTACACTCGGCCAGTTATAAGACGGTCAGTAGGCAGAGCGTGGTTAGAAAGGGACTGATTTATGTTTGTTTGCCTCACTTTCATAATATGGATTCAGGCATTCCATGCGTGGCTATAAATTGCCGTTTTCCCTGGATTTTACTTTTTACAGAAATGATCTATATTAGTTTCTTAAAATGATAGATATTTAGAAACATGGTAAAATAAAAAAAAAAGGTCAACATACCTAAATTTAGAAAATTATAGAGGAAAAAAAATGTCAAATAAAATGAAAAAAAAAACAAAAACATAACTTCTTATTAAATTAAGAATTGTATATCTGATTACAGTTATTAATCTCTCAATAAAATGATTCTAGAGGCACCATGCTTAATTTTTTTAATTGATTGGCTCTGCTATGATATTATATTGCTTTACTTCCCTCTTGGTCTTCGTCTGCCCCACGACGATCCGTCTACCCGAAAAGGTGTAAGAGTGGGCAATGATGGTCCCCGGGGAGAGAACCATCATGTATTTATTGAAAGGCTTACCATTATCACCGGAATATGGACAGTAATTAAATTTAAACATTATAATTCATTTCACTAAAATGAAATATTTAAATTAAACAATAAACAAATCAATTCTGAAATCAAGAGACTAAATTAAAAATTACATAGAGAAAGAAGTAACACACATAAACATAAAAATAATATCATAGTGTCCAAAGGATAGAAGTTATAGTATACTGTACAACAATATCAAACAACGAAGCAATACCTGAAACACCAAGTGAACCCATTATACAAAGTGAGTGATACGAGAATAAAATAAATACAAAGTGAAAATATAAAGCAGATCTAGAATGACAAATACATAAAAAAAGAATTGCTAGAAAGGTAAATTAAGAATATGAGCAGAAATGTACGAACATTTTTATCAAATATAATCCTACACACAAAAAAAAATTAGAGGCTGTGCCAAAATAATAACATAAATAAAACATCAATTAAATCAAGACTGCAAACAATCGAGAGCACAGACCCATCATCCTTGACTTTTCCGAATTTCTTCACAAATAAATTAAATATCCATAATTTATTCTTCTCTGAGTTCTCACCAGAGAAATACTTTTGATTTATACAATATATATGTAAATTCAATAAAAATAATAAAAATGTATAAATGTTTTAATAAGTACTGATAAGCTTTTCTCTGTATGGAATGAAAATATTTCCTTGTTTAAATTTAGCTAAGCAATGCTTTTTCATTAATTTCTGAAAAAAATTACACACTAAACTAAAAAAAATTATAATTTTCCGAAATAAATTTTTTCACAATTAAATAAAACATGTCATTAAAAAAAATGCTTTACATTTAAATATGATGTTACACACAGTCTCGTATAAACTAAAATTTTATTTCAAAATATTCTGAAAAACATTTAATAAAAAGTATAAAAGCTAATTATTTCCATAATTTATTGATAATTGTTTAAGAGTGAAACAAACTTTAACTAAACACTTTGTAGATGCAGTACGAAAGAAAATAGTAAATGATATGAACTGTCTACATAATTTTTTTAGTAAATGGTTCTTCTAAAAAATTATAAATTACTCTAAAAGATTTTTAAAAACACAATTATAATTTTCCCTTAAACTCTTTTATGCTTTTTATATGTAAGAATGTGTAAATGAAATATAAAAATACATACAATTCTCTTCTCGTAAATATTAGAGAATTTAAAGTCAGTATAAATTTCTTTGATTCTCAACATAATATCGACTGCATTAAATGGATTTTTAAAACATCCAGTATGAGAAAATTATTTACTTAATAAAATATTTTTTTAAAAAATAACAATAAAAAATTATAATTAAATATTATAATCATCAAAAAAATATTTTAATATATCTACAGCATTTTTATTCATTATGAATGACAATAATTAACAAAAATTTATCTTTTAATGATGAAAGAGTAATTATCTAGAAATACGAAAAAACTATTCACTTAGGAATATTTGAAAATTTTTTATTTAATAGTTTCTATTTCTTTAGCTTACAACCTGATTAGTAAATTTACTTTCCTTTGTACAGGTATATAATTAAGCTTCATATCCAATCTTTAGTTAAATAATCATACAGCATTTATTTCAAGCAAATTCAAGGAAATTAACTACTTCAAGAAAAGATCCTTAATGCTGTTTCCTTTTTGTAAAGATGCTATAATTTATATTCTAAGCGCAGCAAAAGAAACCTTAACTACGGTGTTAAGAAAATAATATTAATAAGATTATCATAACAGTCACCTACCCGAACAATTTTTCAAAACGCCTCATTACTCAGATTTTTTTAAATCTTTAGAGCCATATCACAGTTCTTAAGCTCAACAGCTCTTAAGACAAACCAGAGTCCTTCTGCGAGGAAGGAATTGCATAAGAATAGTAAGAGACGGAAGCGAAATATTTGATTAGATGTAGTGCTCATTTATTAAGTGTCTGAGATAAGATACAAGGTTTGGTAACTCAGGTAA
>JAPMOR010002779.1:179899-202706 GCA_026543865.1 Argiope aurantia | reverse complement strand
GCTATATGAAAATCATTGTTTCTTTTACAAAGATAATAAAGAAGGAAACATGAATATTGGTTTTCAAATCAAAAGATACAAAAATGCTTGACTTTCGTCTGTATTGTGGAATAAAAATATTCTAAACGTGACTAAAATACTAAAATCGTTTTTTTTTATGGATGGTTTGTAACAATAATCTTTTTTATTGGTTTTCATATCCAGCTTTCTGAGCATAAATTATTATTCGAAAAATCCATATTCAAATAAAAATGAGTCGTAAAATTATGCTTGTTTTACCTATTATTTTTAATTGTTTCTCGGTTTTAATAATTATATGATATTTCAATATGCTTTTGCACATAACCATAATAAATTGTATCTAATATACAAATTGAGTAGAATAAACATATCGAATAAATGACAAATGTTTGTAGTATCTGGCTTGAATATGATTTGGTGGGTGAACATTCACATAATCATAGAAAATGTTTCACAATACAGTAATCAAGCTTCCATTAAGAAATAAACCTTTTGAAAGAATGTTATGCATTATATAATTTTAATTTTATGACCAAATGGAAAATTACCTCCATTTCAAATCATCGCATTTTCATTTTTTTTAATATCTAACTTTACTTGTTATCATGAAATTTTATAAGTAATATTTCAATCAATTCATAGCGCATAAATATTTCCACTTATGCTTCGCGATTAAAATATGCTGTTTTCATACGTTCACAATTTAATTATCAAAAAAATATTATTTACTTTAAATTTCCTTTCCATATTCATAAAGTTGACTGGTGATTGGTTTTCTCTACAATATTGTCCATGTTTAAAAGTCAATAAATGATTTGGTGCCTTTTAGTTCAGTTATAATAATGCATTTTATTATTTTTAATTTTAACTTTATTGCGTGATTATGCCATCAGACATATTTCAAAAATATTTTTCTGAATTCAAAGAATTCAAGGAATTTTATATGAATAATAGTTTTGAAATCAGTTATTTGAAGACTGTAATATTTTCCTCCACATATAATTAACTGCAAAAACAGAAAATATAAAGCTGAATATTTTAAAGTTAAAATTTATGCTTAAGTAGCATACATTATATTTTTAGAATATTAAAAAAACATTTCAGAAATATAGCAAAGCCAGATGAATAAAATGTTGAACAAAAAACACGGAATATTAAAAAGAATCGCATTTTATGTTTTCTGAGCACATACGACATAAAAAAAATTGTACTAATAAGTGGAAAAATTGTACTAATAAGTGTTGGAAAATTGTAATAATAAGTGGATTTCTTGTTCTTCTGTCTTAACCTTCTAGAAATTATCTAAACATTTCACATTAAGGCAACCATAAATGCAAATAATTACCATAGTTTCTAAAAACAATAACATCATTAAATATTATTTAAATTTTCAAATGCAAATAATTCTATGAATTTTCTTCAAGACCTCTTTAGTTAAATACATTTTTTTCATCATGTTCACATTCAAATAATAAGCATTGAAAGGTTTGTTTCATTATTTTTTAGTCTCACTTTTACATTGTATCACTAAACGTTTTAAGGTTTAATTTCGGTTTCCAACATTTTCTTATGGTGAATTTTTATAACTTTAATGTTAAAATGATAAATAGTTCCTAATAAAAACCGATCTTAAATATCACGTATAAGAATTAGTAGGATTGGGAAATTTTGATAATACTTAATTAAGATACTTTGAAGATACTTAACTAGTTGCTCTCTTATTTTTGAATTTTCTATGACCTTGACTTACGCATAATTTGATTTTCTTAATTGAAATTTCTCTTAAATATTTCATATGCATCTAATTGTGTATGAAATTTTAGCCGTGTTATTTTAATAATCTGACAGCTGTTATTCCTATTGAGGGTTTCAGAATTCTTAATAGAGAAATGCCACATCGTGATTAAAACAATAATAATTCTTATTAAATGTCACATGCATCAGCTTAAAAAATGAGCGCGCGCTCGTGTGTGTGTGTTTGTGTGTATTGGCACTCTACAAGAAAGGTGACTAAATTAGAGCTACCAAATTTGGAAGAAATATACTTTAGAAGGTGGAATAAGCCCTTTAGAGAGAGTTTTTTTTTATTTTAAATAGGTATTTGAGTAATAAAGAATTCATGAAGTTTTGTTTTTTTCATCATAGCTTTCAAAACATTGGAGCATGAAAACGATTTTTGCACTGTCTTCGAATTCAAAAATATTTTCTTTTAAATTATACAAAGTTTGTTCCATTGCAACTTTTTCCTGATTTGAAGCCGTTTTGAAACTTGCTTTGCATAAATTTCAATTATAGATTCTACTATTGCAGAAAATTTCAAACTATTTTCAGCGTTTTATCACTTAATTAACAGCGGAATATTCTTCTGTAACTGAAAGTTAAGAAAAAAACTTTCAGCCAATTACCTGTACAATTTAAAAGAGATTACCCGGGCACTCGAAATTTTAATTGCGCTTTGATGTTATAAGACTATTTAAAAAAAATTCTTGTATAAAATAAGCAGAACTGGTATAGAATTATTAAAATAACAATCTTCTAATATCTGTCACTATTTATGAGAAAATAATGAATATTAAATTAGACGTAACATATTTAATTGAAATTTAACACGAAACATATCTTTTTTATACTAACTGGTCACCAAAGGCGGCTACTCATAAATAGTTTAGAAAATAATGAGAAAGTTAATGCAAAGTTATTTCCAGATATAAAGTTTTTTTTTTTACTAAATTATTTCACTGTAAAATTTCAAATAGTAAAATACAACTTCTAAAAATGAAAACAATAAAACGTAGATGGCTATGTAGTTTTATTTCATATTTGAAAAGATGTGTCTTTTAAATAAGTCTATTTCTATTTCCATATACTAAGGAATAATTTTTTGTCTATAACAAAAGAGAATTAACTATAAATTCTAGTGCATAAAAGTGCTTAATTTTGAAACCACGCATCAGTTTTGAGCATTCTCTTGAACCAGGAAAGAAAATGTACAACTATGTATCAACAGATAACAATCAAATATTTAAAAACAGAACTTTATTTCTACCTTTCATATGTCTCTCTAGAGATGAAATGATTCGTCGTAGTCATGCAAATTCAGTGTTGGAAGATTATTACATTTTTATTTCGTTTTTTCGAATTTCTCTCTTGAATTACATTCATGCAAAAAAAGGCAAGGAATAACCCATTCAGATTTCACTGTAGCTTTCGAATGCTTCTTGAACTGAGTAAACGATCAAAGAGAGAATGTTCAAATTCATGAAGATGCAAATGACGTCTTCCATCTGCATATGGTTATGGAAATATTCAATACTGCGAGAATATTTTCAATAAATTTGATATGACGTTATACGAAGCCACTACTCGGCAAATACATTATGCCGGAATGCGTGCTCAGAGAGAATACTGCATTTGAAAAAAAAAACTTTTTCATCTACAAACAGATGAGTAGCAGCACTTGATAGTATGATTCCATTCAATATCTACTCCAAACACAAACGTTGCTAGCACTAAAAGTAATACATGGTCAAAATTGGAAAAGAATGGATAGTCTAACACAATGGTCTACACGATCACATTGCCCAAGGAGTCTTATTTTTTTTAATTACCTGAAATTTGGTTTAGTTATATTAACGTTCGTTTTGAAGCAACACTTGGGCTGTTTTGGGACATACCTCGTCATTTTCAACCGGGGTCAAATGACGAGGACGACACCTGAGCTGGTACCCCCCTCTCCACACCACACCAGCGGGAGGACGTTTGGTCAGGACGGATTTAACCTGCAACAGACCCGCTTACACGACGGTTCTTCGGTGGAATCGGGTCTCGAACCTGAAACCCTCCGGTTCCGAAGCCGTGACCTTACCACCAGGCCACCGCGGCCTTTTAATAACTTAAAAGATGAAGCACAAGCCGCTGAAGCGGTATGAGAATGCGTATGGATAGAACCTGGGACCTTGTGGCTAGCAGTCCAGTAACTAAACTATTATACCAAAACGATCGTTCGGGTAGAAGTGTTGTTAACTGGCTTATATGCTATTCACCACACCACCTTTGTGTGCATCTCTGAAAAAGAGTTGTTCGCAAATCAATTACAGCCCAGTACATTAGATAAAAATTTGAGGGCATGTAATTAGCATAAATAAAAGATCCCAGCTCTCTTTAAACTGCAAATTTCATTTTTCTCTTTTATTTTACAATAATTTTGTTAAGATGCTATTGTTCTTCAAGAATAAACCTAATTTTGTAGAAAGACAAATTTATTTTTGATTCTCTTATCAATTTTATAAGAGATACATAAACTAAATAGGGCTTGTTAATTAATATTATATTTAGATATGAAATTTTTAAAAGCCGAATCGAATAGTCAATTATTTAAACAGGCATACAGGCATCAATTATATCTCAGTTTTGAGCAATTCAAGCTATTTTCTATTATAAACGCAGAAGACATTTTAGACGATCTTGAGAATAGTTGAAGATAGAACGATGATCTAAAAGCTAATTTTATCTGGATTTTGAGCCACTAAAGTTATTTATTGTCATAAATGGAGACATTTTAAATGATCTCGAAAATTGTTAAAGATAGAAGGACCATCTGAGTCCGGTCCATCTTAAGTGCAGGTAAGGTGGTAAAAGTTATAATTTAGCTCTAAATAGTTTTGCAGTTCTACTTTATGCTTATTTAATAGTAATATATGTACTGTTTTTTCATTATTGCAGATTCTGTTCATTGTCAAAGTTGTGAACAGAAATCAGATTTCTCTAGTTTGGTTGGTGTGTGGACACGGAATCCAGGGAGAAGATGTTGGGTAATTTTAGTTCCCACAAACTTTTACATTCACCTATGGATCAGCAAAATGGAGTCGGAAGTGAGTTTTTTTTTAAGTATCAGGAAAAAATATAGTTTCTCTAATTGGAATATTTATGTTTATGTTACCAACAACAGCATAGGGTAGCGAAAACGGTGGAGGTATCTTTTAAGACAGCAAAGTTTTACAATAAATAATAATAAAGTCTTGAAATCTGAATTAATCTTGGTAAGGGAAAGAAAGAAATGGCTTATCAGAATTTTTGATATTATAAAATTCCTTCTGTAAGACAAAATTTGGCTCTACTTAGTCACAGATAAAACGATACCAGATCTAATAGAATAATTCTTTAGAATTGGTGCATTTAATTTCAAAGTACAATTTTGTGTTTCGTAAACCTCTTGTAAGATCTAAAATAGAAGCAAAATTTCAATCACTTACATGGCACCAGAAATTCAAATCGAATTCATTTAGATTTTGGAAGATAAAGTCATGAGCTATATCATTTGTCAGAGAAGCTTTTCAAAATTTAAATTAAAATATTTGAGATGAATAATATGCACTTTATGGCTAACTTATCTGGTTGTAGTGTCTCTTGAGTAAGAAGTATATGATATTATGGACATTGATAGTGCAATAAGATATTTTTCTCTTAGTAAAACTAGACGAATACATAGACATTGATAGTGTAGTAAAATATTTTGCTCTTAATAAAAGTAGACGAATACAATATAGTTAAAAATAGAAATTGTATTCTCAATTCTATGATTTTTCAATAAAAATAACATCGTAACAGTATCATTCTAATTAGGTGATTTGTGTTTGATGTTCTGATCGCTGTTTTCGTTATTTTTTCTTAAAGTCTATGACTATTTCCAGGATGAATGTTTTAAAATAATGATATTTTCAAACTTTTACATGAAAAAGAGTTTTTAGAAACGTATATGAAACCAAACTAATGCCAATTAAATGACAACTGGTTTCAATTATTTTTTAATTAATTGGTAAAAAATGCTTTTATGACTAAAAAGAGGTATAAAGCAAATTTCTTTTAGCTTAGAGGTTTATGAAAGGATTTACTTAAAATTTTGCAAATAATTTAAAGAGTATATCATTTAGTTCCTGAACCAAAAAATAAGTTTTATTTCTATCCATTCTTTAAATATCGAGGTTCGACTGATATACATGAAATTTTCAATTTTTTGCATTGTGATGCATTAAAACTAAGACTGAATATTTCTAAATGAATAGATTACTTGTTAAATAAATTAATCTATTCGAAATAAATATATTCAGAAACTCCATAATATGTTGAGAAATTATCAAGCCAAATTTAAATTAAAGTTATGCATTATTTTAATTTATGGATTTCTTTTCATAATAAAATTATGCCAGAGATGTAATATGAGAAAATAGCATTTAGAGATGTAAAATGCCACTAACACGCAAATAAAGGCAAACAAAAAAAATCAATGTAACTTCACAAAAAATGCATTTAGAAACAAAATCCAAACATTTTTATAAAAACATCAGTTCAAATATTAAAAATAGTAAATAAATAAAAATGTTCATATTTTGGCAAAAAATTGACCTTTCAACGTAGTTCAAATAAGAGAAACCGCACTTTATATATATCAATCATTCAATCAACATGAAATAATCTCTAAAATAATGTAATTGTCAATAAAAAGCAGAAATTGCTAATTGTGTTAAAGCTGAATGTGTGGGTAGTGGCATCATCTTCTTTTGACCAATTAAACGCCACTTGTCGTTTGTACAGACTTCTTTAGGTGCATCGGTGCTAACTGAACAATCTAACTAGACATCAGTGCTAACTAGACAATCATCAGTGCTAACTGAATATATAAGGAAACGGTAAAATTGCATTTGCAGTGTTAATCTCCAAATCTTTTTGATAGAGCTCTCTACATACTATTGCTAAAATAAATATAATTATTTGCAGATCAAAAAATTTTTTATTGATCAAATACATTGAGCTGAAATCTTTTTTCGAGCAAATATTTCTGCATATATTTCGTGAAAATAATTAATAATATGCTAATTACTTACAGAGAACTTGTGATGAGGACTATTTAAGAGTTAACATTACAGGAACAAGCGACGAATACAAATTTTGCAGCTCGGATCTCTACAAAAACCCACTTACAGCTTTCAGTAATGTTACCGTGATACATGACATCAAACCTAAAGATGGAGTACTTACGACTTTTACCTTAAAATATATTATCAGTAAGTAACATTTTATGAAATTTTTTAAATGATGTACAGGGTAGTTAGAATTAAATTTCCCCTATAAACAGCATCCTGCAACGCAAACGGGTGAACGGATTGCAACAAAATTCGGTATATAGAATATACACAAAATGCGCTCAAGGAATTTTGAAAAAAAAAATAAATGTTCCAAAATGTCCACCAGAGGGCACTTTTTCAGAAAAACCTTAAATTTAACACAATAAACGACCAAAACCGGAATACAGAAACAATGTTAACATTTATTGACTAGTTTCTTATCACCTTGTCATCGAACCACATTAAGTAAAGGCAAGGAAAAAATAACAGTACGCTATTTGAAGAAGAAAAAAAAAAAACAGTTCGTTTTTAGACAAGAATAGATTAGGACGAAATGGCACAAGAGAAGCAGTTGTTAATCGTATCCAGGACGATGTAGAGAAAAGTGACCAACCTCATTCCCCTGCAAAATTTCAAGTCGATGGACAATGTGCTCAACAACAGATCGTAACTGATTAGTTGTGATGCTTCGCACATGAAGCATTATGGAGTTTCCAGCTTTTCCAGGTTTTTCATTTTATTACTCATAATTCTTGTTCTGAATTGTTAATATTGTTTCTGTATTCCGTTTTCGACGTTTATTGTGTTAAATTAAATTTTTTTCCGAAAAAGGCGCTTTTTGGTAGACATTTTGGAATTAATTATTTTTTTTCAAAATTCAGGGAGCCATCTCGTGTATAGTCTATATACCAAATTCCGTTGCAATCCGTTCACCCATTTGCGTTGTAGGATGCTGTCTATAGGGGAAGTTTAATTATGACCACCCTGTATATAACTGATTTATTCAAATATTCAGTTTTATTTCATAATACAGAAAACAAGCAAAACGCAAGTATTGGAAGTTCCTCTGAATCAGCAGAATTTCACCTAATGTCCCCTTACAGTTTTTCTTAACTTTTACTTGAAACTACAAAATCGCAATGATAAAGTCATTGAAACGCATAAAATGTTTCAATTTTTATCTGCAAGGTTCTTTTAGTAGATAATATTTTATGGGATGAAAAAAATATGCCCCTGAAGTCTTTGTATTAAATCTATTACTTAATAAATGTACATTTAAAAATCTGATGGGGAATTTCAATTTACAGTAAAGTAACCGTTTGAACAAAGTAAGCGTTAGAGCTTTCATTTAAGTTAAACTTACTTAACTAACAGAAAAACTTAAAATTAGCAGAAAAAGAAATTAAAATCCATATTGCAAAAATAATTGACATTAACCGTTTATTACCGTAAAATTTAATACCATTTCTTTTTTGCAGTTTTATCTCATTCAACTATCTCATTTTTTAATTCTGTCTGTTCTAACAAAATATGTCGTAAAAAAGTCCTCTTACCGAAAAGTTTCGTTAAAAAAAACTAATTTCCTTGTTTGGAGAAGAAGCAACGTACATTGTATGTAGTCTAGATACATACAATAATCTAGACTTCATACTAGTCTAGATACATACAGATATTATTAACATCAATTCAGAGATTTTAAACTTTCTGGTATAAGTATTGAGATTTATTGAGAGTTGGGATATATAAAGATACATATATTTTGAGTTGAGAAATATATGAGAGTTTATAATCATACATATTGAGAGCTTAGTAATCGATAAAATATTTCATCACATGATTTTGAGTAATCTTTATAATTTAAGACATATGTCTCCATAGTAGATAAATGTACAAGGGGTGTTCAAATAAAAAGTACTGAAAAACACTTTGGGAATAAATGAAGACATTATTCAAAGCATAGGCCTGGGCACAACGATCCCATTGATTGACGAGACGAAGGATTCCTTGTTCCCAGAATTCTTGTGACCGTGACGAGACCCAATTCTTCACAGCGTCCTTGAGTTCGCCGTTCAAGGTCTATTACTTGTAGAACTCCTCGGGCACAGAAGCACAGAAGAACCATTAACTCCGATGTGTACTGTGAGACACTCCGAAGACTACAGGTCCATCAAGAGCAAAAGACCGGGGATACTCACGGAAGGTGTGGTTCTGCTCCACGATAATGCGTGTCCACGCGTCTGCAGGATCACAAATGCGGAACTGGTCAAGTTCAAGTAGGAGCAGCTCGACCATCCGCCCTACAGCCCGGACATGTCACCCTGTGATTTTCATGTGTTTGGTCTCTTGAAAAACATCTGAAAGGGAAGTGCTTCAACTCGGATGGCGAACTCAAGGACTGGGTTTCGTCACGGCTACAGGAATTTTGGAAACAAGGAATCTTTCGGCTCATTAATCAATGGGATGGTTGTGCTCCGGCGTATGGTGTATACTTTGAATAAAGTCTTTATTTATACACACAATGTCGCTTCGTACCTTTTCATTTGAACACCCCTTGTAGCATTACAAAGACATAATGTCTTATTTGGTCGACTTTCATCTAGTTTGAGAATTAATACTTTTAAGGAAGTATTTTTTCGAATATAAATACTCAGCCTTTTCGTTCTATTAAGAAACTGAAAAAACAAAATATCAGCAGAAGTACTTGTTAACATGTTATTATTCATTCACTTAGAATGAAAGTGCTATTGAAAGTTCTGTTATTGCAATCATTTATATACGCATTATAATCCATACTCATGAAAAATATTATTGAAAGAGTATCTTGTCTAATTTTGAAAGAATGGCTACTTTCCAAAACGTTTGAATCACAGTTCTATTACGATATACAACATAAAATACTATCTGAATGATATAAAGTTATATTTTAAGTTGTCATAATAAATACGTATATTTTTAAAAATATGTTACCTGTTATTTTGTCTTTATATCTTATTTGCTATATTTGGTAAAATATTTCTGAAACAATAACACTTTAAATAAAATAAGATGTTCTAATTAAATTATTGAATCTTTTATGATTAGGAGTAACCGGGTTATGAACATTTTAATTTCAATATTTTAATTTCTCAGAAACCAAAAGATAACGCAGTGAGTTGACAGGTCATTGAAATTGCCCAATAAATCTGAAATAATGATATTCAAAGCTTCGTAACTTGTTCAACTTTGAAAGTACAACTTATAGAACTTAGAAAATATTATTTTTTTATTGTTAATTTATTTTATTATTATCTTTAAGGGATAAATTTTATTGCATAGGTATAGTTATAAACAAATATTTAAAAAAAACGAAGAAATCAGAAAATAAATAGAAGAGCATTTGCTACTGAATGTTTATCATAAAAATTATTTTCAAACATAAAGTAATTAGTATTTTTTAGAGTTCATTTAGTTTCAGATGGCTAGTGTTAGCTTTACTTTCATTTCTAAAACATATAATTAATATATTATCTAATTTTTACCAATATTTATTGCTTATTGCTTTAATTTTTTTCTTAAGAACACGGTGTGATCTAAAACAAAGGAACTGCATTTTTTTATTAAGCAATTAATTATGTAAACTAGATAAGTGGAGACTTTTTTTATATAGGTAATACGGAAATTGTACCAGGAATTTTTTTTCTCCCTGAATATGAATAAGAGCACACTACTATGAAGCTATTATTTCATTCTTTTTTACAGTTTAATCCTTTTATCCTTTAATTACAGGTCTGTGTTCATTAATTCAAAACCTATAAATATATAGGCCTCATATGTAACGGATGTCATTGTTAATAATGATAGAAATAAGAATATCGAAACTTATGAACAGCTAATAGAATTACAGATCTTAATATCTTATCATTTTATAGGAGAAAAAATGTTTTACCTAGTGGTGCTGATTTAATTCTTGTATTTCGAACTTTATTACTCATAATAATAAAATTAATCTAGATATTTAATGCAGACATTATCTCCTGGTATTAAACTTAGATTTTTAAACGTTCAAAACACAAATTCCTTATTTTTCAAAAATCTATTTGTCATTTTTTTTTCAGAAACTCTGGAATGCTTAAATACGAAGAGCTTCGAATGCGATGAAAATTCGTGCGTTTCCGAGGAAAAAGTTTGCGACGGAGTAAAAGATTGCAAAAATGGAGCTGATGAAATTGGATGTGGTACACAAATGATTTGATTTGTTAAGTTTATTCGAATGTTAAATTATCGAAAAAGTTAGCACACAAACTTTTGAAAATCTAAATAAATACAAACTATCGAAAGTATTCGTACAATATTAAATGTTGAACATATTTGTCTTGGTATTTAATATTGTAATTATTAAATAAGAACTGTTTTTTTTTGCATGCAACAAGCAATAATGAGCAAAAATAACCTATCTTTAAATATGACTTTTATAATAACTTCGAATTATTCTGTTCATTTATGAGGATTATAAATTTAACTATTTACAGTCAGATTAACATTAATCTTAAAGATATCGAAAATGTGCATGTAATTTCTTCTGTTTATTTAGAAGATTTACAAATCATTTATTACTTTGTTGCTATTTAAAATTTATATTTATCAAGCAATAATAAAAAAAAGACGCTTATCTCTAAATATTTTTTTGAAATTAGTTATCAGTAATTACGTCGTATTTTTTATATACTTTGAAATATTTTATTGTTACAGGGTTGCGAAAGACTAATGATTATTTTAATTTCATATAATGCTGTGCCATATAAAAATTCATTGCTATATTTGTATTTTTATCTGCTCATTTGCTCAAATCAGAAAACTCTTGTTGCAAAGCAAAAGAATGCCTCATTAAACACAAGAACATACAAATACTACTTTTGATTCATCAGAGAAGCAAAAAGTCCATTAAATACCCAAGTAAATAATTATAGTAACGTAGGATTGCAATTAGACTCACAATTATTTTATGATAAATATGACAAAAAAACTTCTCTTCAAAACTACATTAATGAAAATGAATATTGTAAATTCAGTTTTTTGTAAGAAATTTACCAATTTAATCAATGAACTGAAATTTATTCGTTGATAAAAGCATCCGAAAAGTGAATTTAGATTGAAAGGTATGAAATTCAGAAGTTTAGTTACTTGTAGAACAAGTTTGCGATCTTATCACATCAGATTTGAGGTTAACCCATATATGTTAGAGTATCACTTTAAAATCTTAAAGAATTACGATTCCGCTTCACATCAGCGGAAATACGCTTGAACTTGGTAGTTTTACCGTCCATCACACTTGCTTTGATATTTGTTCTTCGGTGAAATCTGCTTTTGAATTGGCGATATTCAGGTCTCGGAGTCGAAGACCGTCGTCTACATTTCTCCTGGAGAAAAATGTGGTAGATGATGAATTTGGGAAATTTGAACACGTAATCTATCATTTGCTTGATTTAACCTCAATTCTGATGCAAAATGATTTTTATTTTATTGATTGGCTAAATGATATTATCTTTATTTTGCATTAAATTACCAGATAACACATATTATCACTAAATCTGGTGATAATAGTTTCAAATTATCTTGTGAACTCTAATTAAAGGAACAATTGCATGGAGAAAATGATTTTAAATATTGTGTTTTATATTGTCACAATTTGCCTCATATCGGAAGCAACTAATTTGTAACAGCTGGGTATATAGGATATTCCTAGAAATATTTCTGATGCTAAAATCAACAAAATCTTTTAATATTTTTTGCTACATGTTATAGATGAATAATTATGAAAAGTAGCTAAAATCAAAAAATCTCAAATGCATTTAAAAATGTAAATATTTTTTCAAAAATTATAACAACTATCCCCGGATTTTCTTAATCGATGATAAGATTACATTTCCCTGTATAGGGAAAGTACTCAGTTACTGCTGATTCAAAATCTGTTTTTCTTCTACTTATAAGAATAAAACTACAAATTTATCTTTAATTTATTTCAGAAACGGGAGTGATGACTATCAAAGAAGTCCCCGAAGTCATAAAGAATTCAGTTTCTTGGATGAAACAGAAAAGGGCGGTTTTCCCTGGATGGAAAAAGAACACCCCGCGTGTTGTTGTGGCCCTGTACTTATCATCGGCTGCTTCTTTCAACGGCACCGTTCTAGAGGAAGAAACGATGGCAAAAGAAATTGAGTTCAGCTTAGCGATCTCTCTCCTTAAGTAAAAATAAAACCATCTTCTTGATCTTATTTTACAGCTGATCTAAAATTTCATTATTAATTGAAAAGTCCGAACAGAAATTATAGCCATCAAAACTAGTAATTATGATTTTTAACAGTGCTGAGTGTAGCAATGTTACGAATGCGTAATATTGCTTCCTGACACGATTGATTCCATCGTAATAAAGACCGTTTTACGATCAGCTGTATTGGATGCTGATCGGATGCCGTATTAGTGACCTCCGGATTTGGCACCATTTGGAGACTTGGTGAAGAATTTGGAGATTTTGACGACAAAATGATGATACTGGAATCTTCAAGAATTTTGGCGATAGAGCTAATAGGAACTGAGATATGCTTGATCTTTCGCAAACCTTCCCTTCCGTGTCTCTGTCGTGTTTAATATTTAATCACATTTAGTATCAAAAGGCGTACAAAAAGAAATTTAATGCTGTATGATTGTATTGCCAGTGTATAATTTAGCCAAATTCTGTAGATATCGCTTACCTTGATATTCAAAATCAGCAATGAATATATTGTAGTCAATAGCTAATATCGGCCTCTCCTCATTGCTTAACTTAAACATTCGCGCTTTTTCCAAGAACTAACTTTCGTTTAAATGCAAATATTCTACTTATATTGAGGAAATTCTATGAGTACTGAAATTTGCAGATGATAATTGAAAATTCTTAATATGGAACGCCAATGTGCAGAAAAACTTAGGCCAAATTACATTTAGAATTTAAGAATAAATTATGTTTGAAGATTTTTCTTTAAAAAAAAAGGTGTTTTAAATAGGACGGTAATCTTGTTGTAAATAATATAAGCAAAAGCACACTATCTACCATTGAGTATATAGACACATATGCAAATGAGGATATCTGAGGACCTGAACTACGTCACGTCTTCTGTACAGAAATATCGAGTGGAAAAAAGCATTTGCATTAGTCGCATATAAGATGCCTCGAAATTTAGAGCTGTCTGACTTCGAGAAAGGCATAACCTTCGGATATCATAGAAATGTCCGATCCTTAAAGTACACAACTAACAAGTTAAACATTCCAAAATCAACAATGGCTTTTATGATTAAGAAATGGAGAGTGAATAGTGATTGTCGGAATGTGCTTCGACTCATCAAACCAATTTAACTAATAGATAAAGCCCAACTGGTGGTATCTAGAGGAATTCGGCAAAAACGCACCAAACCGATGACTCACATACTCCAGGAATTCCAACAAGTATCTGGAACTTTTGCTTCGATAAATATCATCAGCAGGGAAGCACATTTGCTTGGTTTCCATGGTCGTACTGCTGCCATAAACCTTTGATTTCAAGATTCAATCGCTCAGCTCTGTTGAGATGGTGCATTTCATGTCGAAATCGAACCGTAAATGAGGGGAAATGGGATCTCTGGAGTGATGAACAAGGTTCAGTCTCGACCTGTCGGATGGCTGAATCTAGGTTTGGCGTATGCATGAAGAGCGCCTTTTATCAGAATGCATTGTGCTTACAGACAGTAAAGTTTGGCGGAGGAGAAATCATGGTCTGGGAATGTTTATAGTGGTAAGGACTAGGATTCTTAATTAAGTTCAACGCTACACTTGCAGAGGTTCAATAATGATGACGGACGTTTTTTGGTTTTTAAAGATTTTATTGTTTCTCCGCTTTCGGGAGTTCCTTTGAGCCTTGCCTTTCGGCGTGCTGCTACGGCGATGATGTTACAAAAACTGATGGTTTTTTATATATACCGCTAGAGGGCGTTACAAGTGAGAGGCGGGGCAACATGCTTACGTAACAACACCTACTCCACTATTCTGGACAAGAATGTGCATCTTATGCTGTGGGAATTTTACTGGTTGGATCATTGTTATTTCCAGGATGACAATGCAACTTGTCATGTTGCGAGGTCCACCATGTATTGGTATGATGACAATGGGGTGAACCGACTGGACTGCCCTTCCCAGAGTGTAGACTTGAATCCTATAGAAAACATTTGGACGAATTGAATTGCCGAATAAAGGGGTGCAGCAACAGTCGAAAATCGATGAAAGAACTTGCATGTTTCCTTCAAACCGAGTGGAAAAAAATATCGCTGTCCATCATCCAACCTCTGGTGGAAAGTATACCACGGAGGATTAAGGATATACTGCCTCAGGTGGAGGCTCTACTATCTATTGAATATGAATAAATTGTGTTTATCTCTTTTATCACAGGTGTCCAAGTATTTATTCATTTCAGGAGCGGCTGTTGCAAATGAAGACACCAATTTTTAAAATAATTTAGCAAAAAAAAAAACTATTGGTTTCATTACTCAAAAAATTGTTGGAAAAGTGCAATTGGTTTCTTTTCTAACGAATAGATGGAATCCCGACCAATTTCATATTTTATCTATTTATTTTTTGGTATAAATTTATGTTAAAAAGGCCTCAATTTTTTGCTTGAAATGTGGGAATTTTTTTTAGTTCATAAGAATTGAAATTTTATCCAAATTAGTCACCCGTTTTCTTACAATATCCATGAGGTTTTATATCATAATTCTTTTGGAGATTCTAATCAATTTTTGAACGAAACAAAGTGGTTTATTTCTAGGTGGTCTCAATTGGGAACACCGTCCGTCTAAGTTTCTGTTTCTTCATCGCTTATCTTCTGTTTTGCCTCTTCTCCTATCCGTGGGAAAGCTATAACTTGATATTTTTCACAGAAGGATGAAGATTTTGTGTTCGCGGATGGGTGTTTATTGTCTTCGGAGAAAGACAACCCATATTTGAAACTAGAAAACATTTTAAGTTTCAGATTTTCCTTTCGTTCCAGATATTTTTTTTCTGTCTAAATTTTTGAGATTTCTTTCTGTAAATTTCTATGTTTATGTAGCCTTAATTTTTTATTACATTTGTTTTCGTAATTATTAATATTATTGTATTCTGCATTTGAAAACTGTGAAAAAAAAATCCCGAAAAGATACGAAAGATGTGCTTTGCTCAGCTCCAAAACAAAAATGTGCATAAAATACGGAACTGTGTGCAAAACTTGCAATGTGCCATTGTAAGTTAGATAAAAAGACATTCCTATATGTTTCGAAAGATTTCATTTCAAATAATGAATTATTCTTAATTTTATTGCTTTCTATTTGATATTTATCAATTTAAAGTTAATTGTGTATATATATATTTAGCATTTTAGTTAGATAGTTCTTATTCTTATTTGATATTTTGTATTAAATTGCAATAGTTTCTATAATTTATTATTTATATATATAAGATATAATTTAGAAATTTCATAATAAATGTATCATAAATTGTATTTTTAATATTTTAAATGTTTTAAATTACCTAAAACATAAATAAAAATGTTTATTTATCTGAAATATTCATAATTACTGCTATCATCAAAAGAAATTTGCGTAATCATTTCAAAAGATATTCTTACACAGAGATTGCTCTAGTTGGGTGGTATCCTCAAACGAGGACCCCCCTCCCCGCCTGTGGAAGGAGGAATATTAAAAAAAAATGTTTGATTGAAAAACCTATGTTTACACTACCTATTAATCACATTAATTGGGTTTTTCATCATATTTCAAAATTTTTAAAAACCGCCTCTGAAAAGGTTAATTGTTAGATAGTTTATATTACTTTAGGAAGTCTTAGGTGGATGTGTGCATAAATAATTCCTTCGGAATCTTTATATTGGGTAAGTCAAAATGAATGTCCCAATTTCAAGGTATGCTATGCACAATATAATAAAAGTATTCATTAAAAATGTACACACATGCAGAGGTAAGTTTAGAATGCTTTGAATGTACTCCACACAAATGTTCAATAGGTACTCCTTCGGTTATACGGCATTCATCAAGTCTAAAATGTATTTCTTGCCAAACTTTGTGTAGCATGTCTGTATGCGAAATTTTCGTGTGGGGGTTCGAAAAAGATAGCGTGTATGTGCCTTCAGGACCAACGACCATAACTGATTTGAAAACCCTTACTACAGCTGCTTTTCTCAGAATCGATACAGACATGTTGCATAAAGTTTGGCAAGAATTCCATTTCAGACTTTCTGTGTACTATACAACAAAAGGAGAGCTTATCATATCTTGCATAGTATACCTAAGAAAGTTGGGATTCATTTTTACTTATTCTGTATATTGATGTTTAAAACAATACAGCTAGTAGGAGAGAATACAGTTTAAATAATGATTACTCATTTTGTAAAGTGAAACTAAAATATGTTATGTTTGATGCAGGCCATCCCTGACCAACAGTGAATTAAGTATGTTCATCAATGCACTGTTGGTGACTTGTCACAACACTCGGCAGTTCTATGGTATCGATTTAGTGAAACGACTCAAGAATCAAGTGGAGGAATCTGATTTCATTCATCCTCTGGCTTACTTAACACTCTGCAATGCCAACGAATCCTGGCCTCTCAGAGCTAACTCGGATCTCGATAGCATTCTGAGTAGTAATTCTGAATATCCATTTATAAAAGGTACTTTGATTTTTAAATATAATTATTCATCTCTCCTCTTATCTTAAATATGATTAAAAATCTAATTTTTATATGGTATATCTTTTACAATAAATTTCAAATTATTTCACATTTGCAATAATATGAATAGCAAGTACAACAAATGCTTATTAAAATAATAATTCCTTATTTCGAAAAACTATTTTTGAAAATCTAAAAACAGTAAAGTCTCTATCATTGTCATAAAAATATTGGTTGCATGAGCCAGCTATTACATCTTTAAGGAAAATATGACTATATCTGACGGTGGTAAGATGTTTTCATTTAGATTATTTTAAAATAAAATAAAAATTATATTATATTATTTAAATGTAAAGAAAATTTCTAAATAAAAATTAAATATTTATAGTATCCGACTTGGTTGAAAACATTAATTTGGATAAAAATTCGTATTTTTACTTTTTGCAGTTTCAAAACTATTAGTAAGTTTCTGTTTCGAGTGACATTTTTATTTTGTCACCACTTCAATTTCAATCCAAGTTATAACAAACTTTTTAAATGTAAGTAATACTTATTTATAAGCCTTTAAAAGCTTTAAATGTCTTTTATGAAGAAAGAACATGTCTTTATATAACAACGAGGTTTTTTTTTTTTTTCATAATTTTACTGTACAAGTGTCGTCTTATCACGAAAAAGATTAGTTTAGTTTCGTTGTATTAACGTCCCGTTGTAAAGCAGCACTAGGGCTGTTGTGGGACGTACCTCGACATTTTGAACCTCGGTCAAATGACGGGGACGACACCTGAGCTGGCACCCTCCTTTCCACGCTACACCACACCAGCGGGAGGATGTTTGGCACGGCGGATTTAAAGTGCAATAGAACCCCTTACACGACGGTTTTTCGGTGAAGTTAGTTTAGTTATATTAACGTCCCGTTTGAAGCAGCACTAGGGCTATTTTGGGACGGAACTCGTAATTTTGAACCGCGGTCAGATGACGAGGTCGACACCTGAGATGGCACCCCCCTCTCTACACCAGTGGGAGGACGGGTTTTCGGTGGAATCGGGTCTCGAACCTGAAACCCTACGGCTCAAAAGCCGAGACTTTACAACCAGGCGACCGCGGCCCATCGCGAAAAAGAATCAAGAAATATTAATAAACTGTATAGTCAGTGCTCATTATATTATGCAGAATTTAATGAACTATGAATTTGATGTTGAACACTTTAGAAGTGCATTTATATTTATTTCGTAAATATTGTTGCTATATTCGTAAATATTCATAGATAATTTCCTATATTGCACATAAAAATTTTGTTGTTGAATATAATTCTTATGTTACATTCTAAGATATGTTAGATATGTAATACTAAAAAGAAAAAAAAAAGAAATTTTTTCAATTTTTTTTTTAAAATTAATTTTAGTTTTTGTGAATAAATGCTAAAATTTACATCATATTTTTTCCTCAAAAGCTACATATATATTTAAATAATTTCAATCTTATAGGTCGTTTTATTATTATATTAATTAAAAAATATAACATAAAAATTATTTTATTTATTTATTTCTTTTCAAAATAATCCCTGAACTAGTCATCTAGAACCTGAAAGTTACGTTGTGTGTTATTCAAAAATATCAATATTTTCAATGGAATGTTAATTTTTATAATATTTTTTAAAAAAAGAATAAACAAATCGAATGGAGGAGGTCCATTAATATGCTTAGATGTCAAAACTAGACTTGGTCAATGAATCATTATCAGAGGAAGAAGATAAGACTTTCTTTTCCTGCTATGGTCTTAACCAGCATAACTCAATTCTTCTAGGCCGATGCACATGCCACATAAATGGATTTTTCTTTTCTTGATCCAAGTGGAGGAACTTCCGCAGTTTTCTCTAAGTGCTGTCTGTTGTTCTAGGCTTTTCAGCCAGATATGGTGGCCTAAGATATTCAGTAATATAATATATAAGACTTCACTTTTATCTTTAGTCTTCGTAACAACACTCGATTTGTCATAATTATGATTTGATTAATTATACTTGACGATACAGAGTTACGTAGAGACTGTGATTTGTCTGAATAGGCTTGGAATACAGAGGTATATGTAGATAATGATTTCGCTACAAGAATTTGAAGATACAGAATTATGAGTGGACTATGATTTAGCTGAATATGTTTGACGATGCAAAGTAAGACGAATATTAGGATTGGACTAAATATGCTTGATGATACAGAACGGATCTATGATTTGGCTAAATATGCTTGACAGATACTGTCTTGGTGGGTACAGAATCAGAGAAAGGATGAAGAACTTTGATAAGCAAATATTTTTATTTATTGGTTTATGGTATTTTACAAAATTTAGAATTTTATCCAGATTTTCAAAATTGTAGTAAATGAAATTTTCTGAGCTATGCTAATCATAGACAAATAAAAATGAAGCTCTTAATTTTTTCATTTTATAATTATTAACAAGTTTATCATAAATTCATTTCTTTTCAAATGCGATTTAGCCTCGTTATAATATCATTTCACAACTAGCAGTTCGCTTCCAATGCTCAGCTTTACTTTTCTTTAGAAACCATCAAAGGATAACATAAAGAGTACCTATTTTTTCCTGCGTGGATTGTTCCCAATTCCGAATTCCCTTCTTGTGCAATAAAATTCTTTAATTAATTCAAGAAAATTCATCCAAATGTCAGTATTTTCTGATTGGTAATTATAGTTATGTAGTATTCTTGAAGAATGAATTCATATCACCAAAAATTATGATGAATATCGGTTTAGATACGCATCTAATAATATTATTAATTGCAGATCTTCAAGCAATGGCTGTCATGGCTTTATCATGTAATTACAGTAGAAATGTCAACAACACGCTCAGTAATCAGCTCTTAGATTTATACAACAAAACAATACATCATTTCAAAAGTTTACAAACTCCTGATGGTAGTTTTGGAAATGTGTACACCACAGCTTTAATTACACAAGTAAGATATTATTATTCTGAAAAATTAGTTAAGTACCGATTTTTCCCCTTATAAATCAATAATTATATAAATTTACGGGCATCTCTTCTCCTTTCATCATTGTAAGATGAAAAATCTTCAATATATTTAATGGTTTAAATTGGTAAAAATGTGTTTTTAATGTCAATCAAATCTTTAAAAATAGATATTTATAAATATTTTTCATAAGCACTAATTTTTTATCTCGTTAAAGTAAATGAATATCACTTACAAAGAGCTGAAAAGATATTTTTTTTTAGTTTTTAACATAATTTTGAGTGATTCTGGGCATATGTTTCTCTTTGTTTTGTTTGTATACTTTAATATCTGCTTGACTGGATTTATTAGTTTTAAAACCATCTGAATGTGAATGAATAAATAATTTTCTTGCGTTTAGCAGTATATAATATATTAATAGTTATGAAATTAATTAATAATTTTAAATATATTTTTAATTTTTTCTCTTTGTTTTTAACTATTAAATAATTTGAGCCTGTAAAGATTGAACTCTAATAATAAGTGAATACTTTTGAGTGGTGTGAGACAATGAACATTTAGAAAGTAAACATAAAGAGCTACTATCTAATCAATATTAAATAACTCACATAACATAGGGGAACTTTTTTTCATTAAAAGAAATGCGTGGTTTTCCTTTTGAAGGAAAACTGGAATTTAATGGAAACTCAAACAGTTTTCTGTAGAAACCCTAAAGAGAAAAATTTAGGACCTTAAAGTACCGAAGATGAAAGTGCATTTTGAAGTAGTCTATTTCACTACCTTTATAACATTATCATAGAATGGAGAAATGTCATAATACCTATATTAACCTCGGCATATTTAATGTAGTTGGATGATACTTATATTTTTGGTTGCAAATAATCAGAGCATGGATCTCTCTCGCAACTGATAAACATACGCCATTTTCAGACAGGTGAGGGGGAGGGAAATATTTCTTCCTTCTCATCTCAATCCTCAACCCTTGCTTTTGGATTTTGAAAAAAACCAGAATTGAGAAACGTATTCCGGAGGGTAATTAATGCAATAACTTCTTGTAAATTTAATAGCCCCTTAGGAAAAGATGCCGAAAAACCAAAAATTGCAAAACTTGAAAATGCCTACACAAAATGTATTCTAAATTTCGAATTGTTAATTTAGATAACAGGTGTTTTGAATTTATATCTAAACTCAAGACTATTGCAGGCTCTTTTTTCTAGTGGCGAAGAGCATAGCAGGGACTGGAACCTGAATGCAACAATTAAATATTTGATGAAGAAACTGAATTCGTCTTCTGTAGATTCCTTGGCAACCTACTTGATTCTGCCTATTTTGAACAGTAAAAGTCTCATGGATATCTCTTACGTTAATTGCTCAGCTAAACCCCGAAAGCATGGAGAAGGTGAGAAGTTCTTATATTCAACTATCTTAATAATATTTTTTATCATTTAAGAATCGGAAAATAAGCAAGACACAGGAATTTTTTTTAATAAAATGTCTGAAGAAAATGATACCGCAATTCTCAAGCTTGGTTTACTGCAGTTAATTAATAATGTTGTTTTCAGAACATCGATTGTTGACGTTATTTCTTCTCAAAAATGATGTTTTAGGAAAAAACGCCATAGTAATTTTACAGAGGAAAACTTCCGATCTTGTGAACAAAATTTCTCTAACTGAGGATTTTTTTTATAAAGTTTTGGAAAATAAAAAAGGATTTGATCACCCAAGAGCCACTATTTTTTTTTTTTTTTAAGATTTTGAAGAATGCAGGAAAATAAAGGCATCTGTGGAGGAATCGATATTATTTACCATTATTTAAAAGAATGTATAGAAATCTCAGAATTAAGAAAGAATGTAAAAGGTTGAAAATAATGACTTAAGCACAGTACTAATGGTGCCAGAAAATCATAAAATACATGATGACATGATGTCGAAAATTGACATTTTTTAATCAAAAATTTAAGGTTTAAAATTGTTTGCCTTTCTTCTGTTGTGGGACGCATATTTGGAGGAATACAGAAAATTTTGAGAAGATTTTCTCAAATTGTTGACCTGCCCCTCGTAAAATAGGATGACAAATGTAGAGGGAGATGAGCAGGAAGGCCAGAGAATTGACTACCTGTAGTTTAGGGCCAACCGCCTCGAAGAGGATACCAGTTCGGAAAAATTGTCAGTAATATGGATGGATTCTGTCGATACTG
>JAPMOR010002779.1:144207-179889 GCA_026543865.1 Argiope aurantia | reverse complement strand
CAGTTCGGAAAAATTGTCAGTAATATGGATGGATTCTGTCGATACTGCCAACAAATCCTGTCGATACTGCCTCATTCAGTGGTGGCGGGGTGTTTGGCTGTAGACTAGGAGAAGAAGTCATTATTTTGAAAATTTAAATTCTTGACGGTATATTTGCATTTGGGGCGATTTGAAATTACAATTTTATGTGGGAGGGAGGAAAACAGCTTTTTTTTTATAGTTTTGGAATGAATTTTTATTTGTTCGAATTGTATGCGCTGTCTTATCGTTCATCCGATTTTAATAAAACTTTGCAAACGAAAAAGAAAGAACCAAAGAAAAATCTTTTTGACATTAGTAGATTTGGAAAATGTTAAGAATAAAAGCTTATCTTAAAGAAAAAATTATTCATCATCTAAACAAAAACCAGGATGTAATAAACACGACTACTGAGGTTATCAATATATAAAAATCAAGACCAACATTTTCGAAAATTGTACTTAAAAACTAAGGATTCAGTTGTATCTGCTTGGTAATGTACGAATGAAAATCCTGCGTGTTTTTTCCTTCTAAATGTTAAAAATATATATATATTTCTTTGGCTTATGATGTCGTTTAATCTTAGTAATATCTATAGCATATTTAGCACGTTTGAGGGTATCTAGCATATTTAGCACGTTTGAGGGTATCTCTCAATCATTTATAAAGCGATGGGAATGTGCTGCTTGTTATTTTCTATATGAATATTTTGAATAATATAGCTTTTAAATGTGACGAAATAAGTATTTCTGTCTGACTCTGTCATCTCAGCGTTATTTCATTTCACAATGCGTCAGTGTTTCATATTTTTTTACCTTATATGATCTGTTTATCTTAGCGTTATTTCATTTCACAGTAACTCATTGTCTCATTTTTTCATTCCAGATCCTGAAGTTTTATATTATACATTTATTTATTTATTTCATTGTTATATTTTACGTGTTTTCAGGCCCACATCTTTGTTTTAGATTTTAATAAGCCTATTTTTCATAATGCACTCTGACTTTATCATTTGCTTTGCGCAGAATAGCCAAATATAGCTCTTGCGTCAATAAACTATAAACAAAAAAAACCGCATGACTTCAGAAATTGCGCAAGAAATTACTCTATTTTATAATTTACAAAGTCGTGTTCCAATATTTTCTTTATTGTATTCAAAGAAGACAAAATATATCTGCGTATATCCGAAGATTTTGGATATTATTTATATATTTGTGCAATTAAGAGGATCAATTGTTTTAATTAAATATGATCTATATAAGGCATGTTTTCAATATATCCCAAGAATTAATGAAAAATATCTCTCTAATTCCAGATCCTTTCTCGGAAATTGCTGATTATCTGGTACCGAAACAGCGAGTGCAGTATTCTCTGTACATAGGGGATGAAAAGCCTATCATGTACTCCATTTCCCTTAATGTGCCAAAGAATTCTACGGCTTTCGAAATCATGGAAGTGGCTGAAGCAGAAGATAAAAAATACAAGTGATATACTATTTCCTCTTCTTGTTTCTTTAGAAATCCTGTATTATTTAGAAAAAAAATGTTAACAAGTTTGATGAAAAAAAATATTTACAAGTTTGATTCCCTTTATGATTTTTATGTTTTTTTTTAAACTTTTCTTCTTTTTCTTTCCTTTTGTTGTTTTCAATTTATTTTTAAACATTTTTGTTCGTAGATTTTGTTATCTTGTAAGGAATGTTATAGATAAATCAGTCACTGAATTAACATGTATCTAGTTATTCCTTTATCGAATTGTACTTCTAAGGACCTTTGTTTTCAAATGTGTAAGAGTTTGCTAAAAGTCTTAAATGTTTAATAAAAGAATATGGTCTTAAAATTTGCTAGTTATAAAGTATTGTAATTGGTGTTCTATTTTCGAAAAATACTGGAATTACAATTATATTATTCTTCTAAAAATAAGGCTTTCAATCAACAAATACAGTATATCTTTTCGCGAATTGTAATTCTTTAAAACAAATGGGATTTTTCAGCTGTTAAGATTTTTTTTTTATTTAAAGTTTTTAAAAAGCTTTGTTACCCAATTTTATAATATCTGAAGATCCGTTTCCTTTTACAAATTATAAATTATGTTGTTGGAATTTTTAGAAAAAAACAGTCAAAGGTAATTAGTTTATTTGATTACCTGCTGATATTGTGATAATAGTTGAGGTGAAAAACAAAGCAAAATAAAATGAATGTGCATTTTTAATGAGGCCTCCGTATTTAATTATTCATTTATTTTTCAGCTTTAACTCATGAATTCAAAAGGTTTAATTGTATAGAAAAATTTTTCCTAGAAAGTTAATTTACAGGTGTTAACATGCATCTACTATTTACAAGGGGTGTTCCAATGAAAAGGTACGAAACGTTGTAACAACGTAATCGTTAACATATTTGCCTATACCACTGTGGGAGAACGTAGTGAGACATTGAGGGATGCGATTGGAGTCTCCGGCGTAGATCGGAGTAGGTGCAGGAGAAGGCAGAGGCTCTTATAAAGAGAACCATCCAAGGTCCGCTTCTTGTTGAATTCCTCGACCACAAAATAACCATTAACTCTGATTTGTACTGTGAGACACTCCGAAGACTACAGGTCCATCAAGAACAAAAGACTGGGGCTACTCATGGAGGATGTGGTTCTGCTCCATGATAACGCGCGTCCACACGTCTCCAGGGTCACACACGCTTAACTGGCCAAGTTCAAGTGGAAGCAACTCGACCATCCGCCCTATGGCCAGGACATGTTGCCCTGCGATTTTCATGTGTTCGGTCCCTTGAAGAAACATCTGAAAGAGAAGCGCTTCAACTCGGACGGCGAACTCAAGGACGCTGTGAAGAATTGGGTCTCGTCATGGCCACAGGAATTCTGGGAACAACGAATCCTTCTGCTCATTAATTAATGGGATCGTTGTGTTCGTGTCTATGGTGCACACTTTGAATAAAGTTTTCATTTATACCCACAGTGTCGTTTCGTTTGAACATCCCTTATAAGAAACAGAAAATATTGTTATTGGTAACTATTACATTTTATTCCTGTGTAAAAACGATTACTTTGGTTTTTTTTTTTTTTTACAACACATTTTTTTTTATGTAAGATGATAATCCTATCATGATGAAACGATTCTACTCAATATCGACACTGCATTTTTTAAAACAAATTTCAGTGAAAACTCACTATGTAATCACTTTTTTTCTAACCAACAGATATTAATGTAACATTTTCTTGACATGAATAATTTGTTCTCTGATTTTTGCGAAAATGCAACAGAGATACTTTCTAGTAAATGCTCGTTACTAGAACACATTTTTTTTTCTAAATTTTCTTTCAGATTTTGTATAATTTTGTTTTATATGATATGGTTCCGTTACTCATAAAGGAACATATTTAATACGAAAATTCAAGAGAAACATATTATTTGAGTGTTAGTAAATATATTTTTGAAAATTTTTCTGCAGGTTTGAATGGAAAATGACATCAGGAAAGCTGTACGTCTACGAAATAGCGGGCATTAAAAACGATCCCGAGGATGGAAAATTCTGGCTGCTGTATAAAGATTTTGATGTGGGCTCCGAAGCCTTAACTCATTTAACAAAAGGTGAGGACATTTTTCCTATACCACAAACACAAAAAAAATGTGATTAATTCATATAATTAACCCTACTACGTATTCACATCTATTTGGCCAGAATCATTTCGTAAGTGCTTATGAAAATTAATAGTATAAAGTTATTTATAGATATTTTGGGACTACATTAATGGAAATATAGTTTATCTGAAAAGAACCTTTTATGTATATTGTCACGTAGATACTTTAGTATAGAACTTAATGACACACACAAGATGTAGAGCTAAACCAATTTATTAACTGAACTCAGAATACAGTAACTGACAAATCTTCTGCCTTTATATAAGCAGAGAAAGTTCCAGAATACTCTTCTGGAGACAGTAAGAAAAGTCCAGAACACTTGTCTGGTAAACTAAAGAAATGTCCAGTATCTTCTGGAACATGAAATAAAGGAAAACATAAAATCAAGAATTTAAGTATTTACATATACCATTAATCTCAGTGTCTCAGCGGAATTCGAACCCAGGTCTCTTGATCACAAGACCAGTGCCATGACCATTCGGCCATGGAGATTCGACAGTCTTTCTTCTATGCGGCAATATATCTGCTATAATTGGTTTTTCAAATTGTATCCGAATCAATATGACACGATTCTGTATTGTAATTGTGTCCGAATTAATATGACCCGGTACTGTTTTCTCTTAAGTATACTTAAAATTTTGAACTGTATCTTACTAATCCAACAAGAATTGATAAAAATAAATTCTTACATTATTTATTCCTGTTTTTGACTTTATTCTTATTACTCTTCATTATTTTAAGTTAAATTCTCGTATTCATTTATTCCTGTTTTTTGATAATAAACCAAAAAACTTAAAATATATAAGCTTTTTTCTGTTTGGAAAGAATGGGAAGTCAATGATCACCAAATTAACAACAAATGAATTTAAAACAATATTATTTGCTAATTTTTCTTTTAGACACACCGTTTGTGGCAACATTAATAAATAACTTTCCGGTTTATTCGAATAACGTAAATTTTTCCTCTCTCGATTGGCAATTGCCTGAATACCTAAGAAATACACTTGTTAACCTTGCATTATTTTTTAATCAACGATGGAGTAGCCAATGATATAAAGTAAAGAAAAAATTGGAAGAAAGACCGGGTGAGAATTTGAAAAGAAAATCTGATCTGAATCTGCTAGGTTGGCGGAAAAGCATGAAAAATTGAATCAATATTTAGATATTGGCGATACAGCCAAATAATATTCTCATTGTGGGTTTTGAGTTTTGAATTGGAAGTAGGCTGATCAGCAAATGAATGTTATCTTCATAGAAATTTTATGTCAGTAGAGTTTTAAAACCTGTTAACTGTAGTTGACGAATACTAGGTACAGAATCGCAAAACATCGGGGTTAGCAAGAGAAAACGATCAGGGGCCGAAATTCACTAGTTTAATATAAAAATATCTTCCAACTGATCTTTTTTTGACGCTTTGGCAACTTAAGAATTGTTAAAATCTTATTATAGCTTTTAAAAAAATAATTTAAAACTGAAAAAGTTCCCACGTCTGGTGGAAATATGTAAATTGTCTCTTAATATAAAATATTATTCACACAAATAAACCATCAAAAAAGACATGGCATGCATATCAAATCAACATCGGTTCTCAAGAAAGTCATGTATTGTACGAAGCATATGTGTAAATACGTTGTTAAGTTGAGCCAAGAGTTATAGATGTTAATATAAGTAAATAGAAAATACTCGTAAGTTCTTATCAGTCCAGATGTTATTGCTAAATTGTTCAAGCACACTCCTCGCTACCGTATAGTTCACGAACGCAAGGAAAAGTATCTCCCCAGTTTGTCGATAATAAGTCACTTCGAAGTTCAAACATTTGAGATCTATGGATATCATTTTGGCAGAAATGTAAGGTTTTACATTTTTAAATTGAATGAAGATGAGACCACTTCAAGTTGCTTTACCAAAATTGAAAGATCATATTGTAAACATTTTTAACCATCTCTTGATTTGAAGAATTAATAACATCGATTCCATGGTACTTGAAGTATTAGATTTCAGTTTAGCTAGCTTAAAAGTCTCTTTAGCGATTATTTCTAGGGTTATCTCGAGGCTGCCTCATAATTTTGAACATCGAGGATTGTACCTGGTGGAAGGACGAAGGTGTACAAGGAATCCAGTGACGAGAATTATACCTGAACAATCTATCCCTCACCAAGTTTTTGTACCATGCCAACCAGAGATCTTGGTTAAGAGACGACAAATTTAAAGTGCACTAGACTCGCACACATGATGAATCTTTAATGGTTTAGTTTAGTTATATTAACGTCCCGTTTAAAGCAACACTAGAGCTATTTTGGGACGGACCTCGTAATTTTGAACCGCGGTCAGATGACGAGGACGACACTTGAGCTGGCACCTCCCTCTCCACACCACACCACACTAGCGGGAGGACGTTTGGTCAGGACAGATTTAACGTGCAACAGACCCCCCTTACACGACGGTTCTTCGGTGGAATCGGGTCTTGAACCTGAAACCCTCCGGTTCCGAAGCCGAGACCTTACCACCAGGCCACCGCGGCCCGAATCTTTAATGGAATAGGGTTTCAAACTCGGTACCCTCCTTCTTATAACTAGGCCAACACGAAAATATGGCATCATTTATGTCTGAAGAGCTCCTTATAGGTTCATGTTCGCTATTATTGGAGATAGATGCTAAATACTTTATCATAAAGTCAAAGTAATTACAACAGTATTTTAGGGTTCCTTCAGTGTCTTATCAATATTATTTGGAAATCTGAGAGAGTTTGAACACTATCCTAGAAACCTTCCAATAATATAGTGCTGGAAAAAATTTACAATCTTAACTATATACTTTAGTTTTTAAATGTTTCCGAATCATTTTTTTCCCGAAATTTCAAATTCAAATAATGAAATATTGAGGTAATTCATTGTATTAAACAATCCACTATTTTGACATTAAATTTATTTAATTCTCTTTGAGAGAGTAATAATTTGCTACCATTCATACATTAGTAATTAAGATGTGCTCATGTTAATTTTGAAATTTTAAGATCTAAGGTTCCTTTAAAATTTCGTTTGTTTTCATTTTCGTAAAAGTAGAGAAGAGATATTAAACACTTTTCTTCTTATAGGTCCAGATGAAATTATTATTGGAGAGAGGGAGCATCTGGTTTGGTGGTACAAAACGGCAACATTTTGATGGATATAGAAAATGAATGCTCCGAAATTTTGGAATTGATTTCTTCTACAGCAGAGAAAAGATTTTTTTTCTATGATTGAATAGAATTAAATCAGTGCCTGGTTTTAATCATTAAATTCTGAAATGCATCTGTAATTCTGAACATTAAAATTCTTCTGCTGCATGAAAAATGAGATCTATTATCGTCTATGTGATCATTTATGATATTCATCTTTTTACAAATTTATACTTTTAAATAACATTCATTCATATATTCATGATTTTAAAAAATTCAGTAATTCGTGTTTTATGTTAAAATAAATATTATACAAACAAATAATTTCTACAATTTATTCATTAATTAAACACTCTTAATAGAGACACAAAAAATTTAATTCCAATCAATTATTACATTTGACTTACTTATTTCTGTTTATTATTCCAATATTAATTTTTACTTAAAACATTCAGTAGAAAAATCAGTCTTTAAATAAAAAGAATGACACAATTTACAAAGTGATGGACAACGCTCTTTTAAGCTCATTAAATTCTAAACTCTATCTTGTACAACAATGAGTACCGATAGAAAAGAGACTATGCTGAATTTATTGAGATAAATTATAGTCCCATACCGGCGAAATAGGAGAATAATTCAAAAATATAGGAGATGGCATAAAAAGTCCAATAGAAGTATATACACTGTACTCTAATGAAAACGAAGAAAAAATATTTATGGAGTATCCGTAAAATTGGCAGAGATATTTGCAATTAAAACTATAAACTTTTCGAGACTTAAAAAAGTTTTCTTCGAAAATTCCTCTTTGAAGTGCATCTTTCAGATTTTGTTAATTATTATTTTTGTTTACTTTCTTCGTTGCTGATATTGCTCTTTACCATTTCTTAATCAGAAAACTACTTGATAATATAGGAGGAAATATTTCTCACTTTCCTCCGGACATTTTTTTTCAAATCACGGGAAGTTCGTAATTTTAGTCGCCAGTGTTACAGATAACTCCACTTTTTCCTGTTTTTATTATTATTATTATTATTATTATGGAATACTATACATATTTCTATAGCATTACTTTATAACTTATTTTGCAGCAAGGGACGCTGTAAGCTGTAACTTACCTTAATAAATTCAGTTTAATCATTTTATTGTAGTTACACGTTACTTCCCTTGCGATCTAAGACAACGTTTAATATAAAGGTTCAAACAGATTTTAATGATCAACCTGTGCAAACTTCAAAAATTCCTAGTTAAAAAAAATAGTACTGGGTTTGCACAAATATAATTAGAAAGATATTGAAATTCTTTCTCATGTTAAAAAAATGACTTAAAAAGTAGCATAAAGAGTGCACTCACGGGTGATAATGAGACGTAAATTAGGCAGACACAAACAGACAAAGAAACAAATCAATATAACAAGAACTGGCCATTTATTTTAAATTAAAAGAGGTTTAGCATGACCATAAGCTCAAAGTATTAGGCAAATAAAGTCACTAAACTTATAACAGTTGAGTGTGGTAGGACGATATCACTTCAGACAAACTATCGAATGTCATCTTTCAGCTACAATCGTGATAGTCGGGAAACACTATCACACAGACTTTAAATGTCCTCACAAAAATCATTCCAAACAGTCACATGAGGCTTGGTCAGATACTAGCGAGAGTTTGACGTTGCCTATATACGATTGATCTGTCTATTTAAGTAAGCATGCAGTGAAAAAATGGACATCCGTTCACATGGCGTTCAGCAATCATTGTAAGTCATTTTGCATTTGTGTAAGAACCCGTGTAGTAGAGTTTAGACTTTCATCCGTATATGCTAGCAATAACGGATTAAGCACCTGCATATTGTTCAGATACAGATCTAAGAACCAGCGTAGAATACATAGAATCAAAGATTCTGAAATCCCTTTTATCTTTCACAGTCACGAGCAATGTTTCTATCTGTTTATTTGTGGACTGTCAGTTTCTCCGTAGCATTTTTTACAACATAGATGTAAACCTATTAAGGATTGTCTGCTTTCTTCAGAACGATCCTGCAAACTTCCTGTTTCTCAAAACGTTATACTATATTTAGTAGCCCATTCATTAAAATGAGATTTTATGCGCTTTCAGGCTGTTCTCTGAGAGAAATGTTTGCAATATGGTAATTACGGATTCATCATACTCGCAGAAAAGTTTAACTCTTAGCGCTCGATCTGGCAACCATAGAATATTGCCAGGATTGAATGAGGAATCTATTTTCAGCCAGATATTCTATTGCAAAACTTATTTGCATAAGATGTCTCAGTGTGAGAGACTTTTTTTGGTAACTTTTGGAATCTTTTTTTTACACGAAATAAAATTATTCTATATTTCTCTTATCATATTCCAGCAAATTGAAATGTTTCCTTAGTATTGCCTCTTTTATAATATTTTTTTGAAATTTCCACAACTATATGACACACCCTGTACGTAAATAAGGAATGGTATAATTTTATTATTAAAATTAGAAATTTCTTACGAATGAGCGACTATATATTCAAGGAAAATCCAAAGTTATGCAAAATATTAAATAAAATAAAATTGTTTCTGAAACTTTTTTTCATGACGTAAGAAAAGATCTTTAAATTCAAGAAGGCGCAACTACCTTAAAGTTAACGAAACATATAGGAGAGGCAAATAATTAAAGAAATTCCTAAAAAGTTTGAAAGCGAAATTAAAACTTTTGTTACATATCAATCCATCGTTTTTTCAGGTTCAATCCTTTCAAACCCATTTTCACTAGTGTAGTTCGTTGGTTAGTCTAGTAGTTTGCCATCTGCCATGAAATTTGATATGGAATGAAATGAGAAAAATGTAACAATCTGTACAACTTTTAAGTCGTCTCGCTTATAGGAATTGCATCAACTTGTAGATAAGCTGAATTAAAATCACAAGTTAAATTGTGGAATATGTCCAGAAAGGATAAACTTTTGAGATTTTTGCTTATTACTTATGTATGCTTTTGTCTTGGATCATTTTAAAGATCTTTTTTCCTTTTTTTTCTTCGCTGTTGAAAATTCAATAAAATCTTGTGACTTTGTCATGGCCAAACTAACAAAGGGGACTTCAAGATCCATGCTGAATCCTTATTCAGAAATTTGGGCATAATATTTTTATGAATATTTATGATTAATTACAGAAAATAATAATTGTGGAATAGGTTCCAAGCCAGTACCAAACAAAACAAAATACCATCCACTGATAATGCAAATTATAACAGGACATCTGTGGAGGAATCGGTATTGCTTATTGTTATTTAAACGAACGTATAGAAGTCTTAGAACTAAGAAAAAAATCTGAAAGTTAAAAATAATGACTTAAGTGCAGTACAAATGATGCCAAAAAATCTTAAGGTACTGAAAGACATGATGTTGGAAATCGACAGGTTTTTTTTTTTTTTTTCCAAAAATGTAAAGTTTAAAAGTGTTTGCCTTTTTTCTGTTGTGGGGCGCATGTTTGGAGGGATACAGATAATTTTGAGAAGGTTTTCTCAAAATGTTGATTTGATGCTCTTAAAACAGAATGACAAATGTAGGGAGAGATGAAGAGGAAGGTAAAGGATTGACCACCAGTGGCTTAGGGTCAATCTCCTCGAAGATGATGCCAGTTCGGAGAATGTGTCAGTAATATGGATTGATTATGTTAAAGGCAGCAGTCGGCCGCAACAAATACTGTCGAGACTGCTTCGCTCAATGGTGACGGGGTGGTCGGATGTACACAAGAAGAGGAAGAAGAAATTCCAGCATGAACAAAGAATGAATATGTTACAAGTGAGAGAAAAGAAATGTTGGGAATAAATCAAAATTCTCTTTTTATTTTTATCGGCAGCATCTGCTGGGTTCAAATTCTTTCGAATCCATTTAATTAGATGCAGTCATACAAGAGAAAATATCTAATATGATATGCTAATAGGATGACTCTAATTAGCATATCATTAAAAAAGTTTTTTTTTTTTTTGCTTATTGCCGCATATATATAAGACGGTAATTTTGGAGTTGTCGCTTGATTGTCGTTGTGTGTGTTCAAGTAGATGTGGGTCCTTTGATAAGCATGTTTTTTTTTTCTTTTTCGTTTTGGTTACAGATGTTAAGTCTCTTACATGAAAAAGATGCGTGATGTATTTTGCAATTGGACATCCTTTGAAATAGTCATTAAATTCTATCATAACCTTCTATTGCACGAAGGACACAAATGAATTAACATCCCATTCGGTTAGTATACCTCCAACAGAATCAATATTTTAATAAATATGAAGATAATAGAAAGTATGAAAGTAAATTATAATCATTAATAGAGTGTATTTTTCATAATGATAGTTAAAGTTTTAATGTTCGTAAAATAAGGCCAATGTTTTTTTACTGTCTTAACCTTACTTCAGTGTATTTAATATTTCAAGATGGCAGACAATTGAATCGGACACAAGAATAAGGATACGAAAATTTTACACCCGGGCAAATGATGACTATAAATTATTTATTTCATTGTATTTTAACATTAAAAATAATCCCACGGTTGGGATAATATGAAATGCAGCATTTTTCAGCATCCATTCTCTCCATGAATCAAATAGTTGCCGTTTTGTACCAAAAAACAAGGTGTTCTCCGTCGCCCATAATAATGTCATCTGGACCTAAAAACATGTAATGAATTTTTAGTCTTATGAGGAAAAAACATATATAATGACAAAAAATATTAGATTTTAATATTTTATAAGTATTCAAATGGACATTATTGTCCCTACTTTTATGAATCGAAATATATAACTTTATTTGAGTGAAAGGTAATGAAAAAAAATTAACTTTAAAATGAATAAAATAATATTGGGTTACTAAAGACAGGTGCCAAAATAAGAGTCGATATTTAATATGCTATTATTCGTCTTATTTTTCATACTCAGAAAATTTCATTATAAGACTTACTTTAATAAATTCTTGAAACTTTGATATAATTTGAATTAAGGTTTTCCTTCAGAAATTGAGAAGCAATAGCATTTTTAAAAAATTTCTGGGGGAGTTTTTTTATAGTAAAAGTAATTTATTTTTTTATAAGTATCAATTCTACAACAGATTTAGAGTTTAAAAACTCAAATGCGATAAATTTTCTTTCTTTACAGTTGAAATTTTGAAAATGTTTGTGATATTTATCATACATAACCAATATATTGAATCATTTAAAAAATAACTAAAAAATATTTTGAAATAAAATTATCTAAATAATAATTTGCCACGAAAATACTGTATTTGGAAAAGTTTTACATATAAGTCAATGTAGAAGAAATTTAAGTGAAGAAATATTAGAAAAATACTATTTATGTGCAGGAAATATTATTTATGGTATTATATAGAAAATATTGTATAATTAAATAAAAAATATTATTATATAGAAAATATTATATAATTATATAGAAAATATTACACAATTATATAAAAAATATTATTATATAGAAAATATTACTTATGAACGGAATACCGAAAGTGATTGAAAGCATTTTAAATGAATATAAAATCCAAAATAATTTTAAAAGAATTAAAACATGTACTTTCTAAATATAAGAAAATGTTTTCACCTTTTGTTAAATGAGTTAATGGCTCAGAACTATTAGCAGTGCCTACATACAACAACCAAAATCTCCCAACTTCAGGATCATTTTTGATGTTTCCTATTTCGAACACATACATTTTGCCCAATGTCTTTTTCCATTCAAACCTGCAAAAAGTAATTTTTTTTAACTTATAGCATCTAAAGTAGGAAATGTGTTACATACAAATAATGAAATTTTTTTCGGTGCATATCAGTTTTATTTTTAATTCTGTGAACAATATAATGCACGTATAAGGCATTCAGGGCATATACATCGAACTTCGGACAAATCATACTCAAAGTAGTTAAGAAAGTAGAAAAATTTTCCTTTAACGAAACAAGAAAGAAAAAACGAGTCACTGATTATTTTCGAATAAGTATGTATATCATTCGAATAAGTATGTATTATTTTCGAATAAGTATGTATATCATGGAACTTTTTTTAAACTAACTCATTCATATTTTGTGCAAAATCTCAGAGATAATAACATAAGTTATGTGAAAACATGATCAATGATTGTTGATCAGATATGAAATAAAGACTGGATGGTGAGATTATAAGTAGTTGTTTCACGATCACCGAGTATTCTAGAAACAAATGCTTGTATTCATTTGAGGCAAATATATTTCATTTTTTCTAGTATCTTTTCACTTGTAATAGAGCAAAAGTTTTACGAGATACACAGAAAAGTTCTAATAAATATCGAATTACATTTTCCACCAGCAATACTTATAAAATATTCAAAAATACAAAACATCAATGCAATACTTTCTTTTTGATTTCTCATATACGTAATATAAATAAAGTGAAGTAATCGTCAAAAAAATTCGAACTTGAGATTTTGATGAATCTCCTTATTTTAACCCTTAACTGGGGAAGAGAAATTTTAGGACTTAACTGAGGAGGTGCGGTCTAAGAGACCGCATTTCATTTACACTCAAATTAAATTTTCTAATGAATGTATTTGTAGGAAAAATTGCCAATATATTTTGCTGATATTTTTCTTATCTAGATATGTTTTAGAAATTTTTGAAAATATATTATCATTGAAAAAAGTAAATGCGTTGGAACATACATTTTCTTCTCAAATTACATGTTACAATACATAATATTCTTAAAAAAACATATTAATTTTTACTTTTTTAATCCTATTTATTTTTACAGTATACGAAGGTATATAGAAAACAATATAATGTAAAATTCAACAATTATATGAAAAATAAATAAATTGATATTATCGGATATAAATTGATATTATGACTATTTTTTTTATCGGCTTATGTGACTTTCATAGCACGGTTTTCTAGGGTATTTTAAACAAACAGGTTAAGAACTAGTATAAAAATCAACCTATAAATTCTATATATATATATATCTTGGTATATTAATATATTTTATAAATTTTTCAAAATACATTATCACTAGAAAAATTAATTATGTTTGAACCTACTTATCATAATCAGTTGAATGCGAACTTTCATCGAAAAACTCTTCTGTATAATTATCCTTATCACTATAATCACTTTCTGCTTCATTTAAAAGTGACTAATGCACTGCTTCATTATAGGATCAGTAAATTGGATGACATTTCGGGGCCCTAGTTTTAGCGGCACCTGTTAAGCTTCGTTTATCACTGGGACACTAACAGGGAGGTGCGGTCTAAGAGACCGCGCTTAAAGAAATAACTGAATTATTTAAAAAAGCATCCGCTGGAATCGGTTGAAAAAGTGCACGTGTATTTAAAGTATATATATATATATATATATATATATATATATATAGACCTTATTTGCAGATTTCATTCGAATTTTGAGTAAAATCTGTTCATAGAAAGCCGGTCTGTCCTCCGACTGTTCGAATGAAAGTTAACTCGATAACTATGAAACAAAGAAAGATAAGTAAATGAAATTCGGTACACAGATTTAACAACTATATTGTAGAAGAATTTCATAGTTTGAGCCAAAACCAACAATGGGATGACTGTCTGTCGGTCTGTACTTTCAGAAACAAATAAACGCGATAATTCAAAAACACAATAACTTAAATATATCAAATTTGGTATGTGAATTTATGACTACAAGTGCAGTTTCGTTTCAATCGGTTAAGAAAAACGTGTCTAAAACAAAATTCGATTTTTGTATACTATTAACTCATGCCAGGGTTTAATCGTCAAAACTCTCGCCAATAATCACATGATAAATTTAATAGAAATGTTAAATTCATGCCAAAAGTTAATTTTTTGCCAATATCAAACAAGGCGTTCTCTAGCATGTCAAGTTTATTAGAAAGTATGGGAGAATATTTTGAGGAGATAACTCCCGCTGGCTTCATTGGGTAAAAAGCATGAATTAACGCTTATATATTTGATTCATTTTTATTTATTATGTTACCCAGATGCTAATATTTAATAATGGAAGGTTAAAAATAAATAAATATGCAAGGATTTATATACTATAATATTTTTATATATAATTTTTTTTCCATGCCAACTATTAATACCAATCTGATATGGTCTATCTTCTTATTCAAGCAACATAATATAAGCGTATAAAAATTAACAGAAAAAAAGATTTTCAGTTATTTATGTTCGAACCTCTAGGAGAATACCCAGAATTATAAAAAGATGAAGAATATTTTTTTTTTAATTAACAGGGTTTATTTTCTGAATTGAAGTATAAACCAGTGGCAGGAGTCTTCCCGGAGATTTCTCGCATATTCTAAAGTAAATGCATTACTTCTCTCCCATCTGCAAAAAAAATGTGGACCTTGAGAAAGATACAAATCCATGCAAGACATTACAAAACATTAATTATGAAATATCGATCTTTCACGGGATTCTTGCATTTTTTTCTGAATCTTTTGCGAATATATGTATTTTGGACGCTTTTTTTTCAATCTATAGTATCAAAAATTTAACACGATTCTGTTATAGTCAAAAGATTACATAGCAAATTTCATTGATTTATATCTTTGCGTTTATGAATTATTGCACTAATGCTAAGACTATCAACGATTGATTAATTTCTTCGGAAATTTGATAATTTAAATTTTAATTATCTAGCTTTTACAATTTTGAGTTATCAATTTCACTTTTATTTGAATAGCCAATCAGAGAGACATTCTTTGATTGCATTTCATTCAAAATTAGATAGAACAGACATATTCTAAAATACAAATACGAAATTTCATACGCCTAACTCAAAGCATTTTCTTAAATATCCTCTTCAGAGAAAGACATAAGGCAAGCAATGTGTTTTTTGAACCCAGAAAAAGTGTACATTCGTCAAAATATCGAATTCGAATTTTATGACGATTTAAAAACTTTCTCTGTGCATCGTAAGACAGAAAATATCAAAATTCAAAAAGTAACACTCTGAATTTCTTTCTTCATCACTTTATTTTTATTGACATATTTCATCTATTACTTCCACTGTTATCTAAAAATCCTGAAATGTCAATGAAAACTCTTAACAGTTCATAAACCTTGAGAAATATTCTTTTATTTCCCATTCTAAATTTTCAATTTACTCTACGTAATTAAAATAGGAGCTTTCAAATAATATTTCTTGTGTTAATTTAGAAATGTATGTAAATAACAGGTTTCTGCAAGAAGCCTCATTTCAAAATCAGACTCCATTGAATTACAATTGCTGATTAAGAATAAAAGAAAACATTTGCGAACAGATCAATAAATTTTAAATGAGTTATATTCATCATTCTATCACTTTTTCTAGATATAAGGGGAAACAGACAATTACTTGTAATTCCGATCTCTGGTTTCAGCCAGTTCCATGACTTTGAAAGCTGTGGAATTCTCTTGGATTTTCAGGGAGATGGTGTGAACTGTGGAATTTACGTCTCCGACATACAGAGAATACTGCACGCGCAGTTTCGGTAGCACATCGTTAGTGATTTCCGAAAAAGGATCTGGAATCAAAATTATATTTTTAATTATTTGTTTTTAAATGTAAAGAATAAAATATATGATATAGATCATATTGAATTTAAATACAGTTTTCTAATACGTTAAAAGAATCTGAATGGCCGGACCGTACGCAGCAGCATCACTGGCGAGAAATATGGTTGATTCAGGCCACAGTACAACCCTTCCTGTGAGAAGTACGCCCCAGTAGGAGGAGGTATTTTCATTGGTGGATGCATAAAATTATTAGTCTACTTCAAAGGAAAGAAACCTTTATCTTAACATATTGCTCAATGGACAAAATTAGAGAAGTATGTTTGTAAATAGTGAAAATGACAAAGAGGGACCGAGTAAGGGTTTGGAGTCAAAATTATATTTTTAAATATTTTTTTAATATACCGAATAAAATATATGATCTATATTATATTGAATTAACCCCTTACCTGCCGATGATAACTTGCGAAATTCGGTCCCCACTGCCACGTATATATACGTATATAGTTGCGAGACGTATATATACGCCAGGGGCAGTTAACACATTGACTTAGGGAGACGTATATATACGCCCGCGGCAGACAAGGGGTTAAAGCACAGTTTTTCAATACGTTAAAAAATCGGAACGACCTCCGACACTTGTATCATAAATTCCATCATCGGCCCAGGTACATCCCTTCTCGTAAGATCCATCCCGTCAGATCCAAGCAGTAGCAGATCCCCATCATTTCTGTATCTACCAGAGTGGTAAGAACCAACCCCCACGCCAAAAGCTTCTCATCCTCATTTGTGCCCCGCCCCCGGTGGGAGTTTCTTAAATATAAATTCTTAAGTAATATACAAAATGCTCAGATATTCCACAGTAGAGGCAAATAAATGTTTATTTACGTGAAGGGAAAGAAAACTTTACAGTAACATAATGCCGCAATTGACGGCATTGGTGAATTAATTATATGAGTAGTGAAAAGCATGAACAAATGACAAAGAATCCTCTAATAAAGACATTTTAAACGTTTAATTTATTACATTTAAAAGTAAAATCCTTTGAAGTGCCACGTTAAGAGAAACTGCATAAAAAATGAACATTTTTGCAAATTTTTTTAAATGCTTGTGCGAAACCCTCAATAATATTGAGAATGCAACAGGGGTTTTCACCAAAGTTGGAAATCTATGTAATGAAATTCTCAGTTGTGTTACATGCCGTCTACTAAACAAATAATTTCAAGAAAGTCCAGATGAAGTAATCAAATTGATTATAGTGAACATGGAGGTATGCCAATGTGGCTTACATGTCGAATCTGAAGATCGAAGTATGTAGCATGAAGGTGATTGTAAACATCGCTGAAATTTTTTGGGAAGAAAACACGAATGAGATACAGATCTAGTTAAACTGTATTCAAGATATTTTAGAGAAAATCTAGTATGATGTCTTTTACAAGAAAACAACGTCTAAGATCTGGATGCGACCACGAGGTAATCATCAAAACCACCTCTTCTCATGTAAATACTGAATTATTCTTCTAGACTAGCAAGATGTTTCGTAACCTCATTGTAAGATGATTCGAAACCTCATTGTAAGATGCTTTGAAACCTCATTTTAATATTTATAGGAGAAAGCTCATTTTAATATTTATATTAAAATTGTCCAGAATAAAGATTGAAAAAATAATTATTTTTTTCACATATTATAATAGTTTGACACCGTTTTAAGTAGCTCACCATTCATATAATTTAATACTCGGTAAGTTTTATCTTTATTATTTATGAAGTCTAAAATCTTTCATTTTTTAATATTTAATACTTAAAATTAATATGCTAAAGTATCTGAAATTTTTTCTTAAAAACAATATTCAATTAATGTAATTAAAAATAAATAATTTTGTCATACACTAAATTTTTAATGGAAAATATTTTACAAATATTAGTTGATATTTGTTTCTAAAACATTATAACATCTTCAACCGTAGCTCTGTGAAAGGCATTAATAATAATATCCTAAATCCAATTCAACGTAAAACAATGCAGTTGGGAAGCCAATATTTACTGAAAAAGAAATATCAACTTACATAATCCAATAATTGTGTATTACTTGAATATTATTCTTGATATAAAGAAGAATTATGTCTTGCAGCATATAAAATCTGCAAATATGTCAGAAATATTATTGAGATAGATGAGTGTAAAAACTCTTTTACCATCTCCATGCTTCCGTGGATTAGAACAGTTTACGTTCGAGATATCCATGAGAGTTTTATTATTTAGAATGGGTAGAGTCAGGTATGTTGTTAAGAAATCTACTGACGAAGAATTCAGCTCATTCATCAAGTATTTAATTGTTGCATTCAGATTCCAGTCCCTGCTGTGGACCTGTCCACTGGCAAACAAGGCCTGCAGTAGATGAAAAATAAAATATAAGTATACAAAAAATGGTTATTTGTGTTAACCCTTTAAAGGGCCATTTTTTTCTAGTCATATTATGTTAAAATATTTTTAGGCTTGAAATTAGAATAAGAAAAGGGATTCAATTAGCTTGTTAGATAAATTTAATTTGGTTAATTAATAATTAAGTAACAAATCAAGACACATCATTTTGTCTGAGATACAAAACTGAAGCATCTAAGTTTCTGACTTACTAAAAACAGTTTGTCAGAACTTATGCCAACCTACATAATTTCATACAAAGATTGAAAAATCTGGTGTGAAGTATGCTTCCCACGGCCCTAGAAAAGGTTAACTAAAACAAATTCAAACAACTTGACTTTGTAAATTTGAATATTATTTCAAATTTACAAATTTTGGTTTCTATCACAAGGCTCATAATAACTATTAAGTAAGGTCATTTTATTTCAAGGGTTTCTTTTAGTATAAGAAAATGGTGAAGAGCATCTATCCCTATATCAAAATCTCACACTAAAGACAACAAAATGTTAAGGTATTAGGAATTGGTTTCAGATAATCGTTAGTAAAGCCAAATAAAGGGCAAAAAATGAGAGTGTCATTTTATATTTTTACAATAAGGTTTGTATACATTTTCATTTACAAAATTAAGCAAAGTGCATATTTCTAACTTTTTGGCGACATAAAAATCACATTTAACTGATATAATTAATAAATAAGTAAAATATTAAGTACAATATTCTCTACGCATTCAAAATTCTACAAAATCTTCCATTCATTGCCTTTATACCAAAGTTGCTAAAATGCTAGTAAAGGGTGTTCAAAAATTAAATGAAGATCTGAATTTGCCACCATTCGTGCAGTAAAGTATTTGCAACCTTATTTTTAAAAAAAGACCATTAGACGGCTGATAGTTTAGGATTAGTAAAACTGGAGCGTTACGCGATAAAATAACGTGTTAACACAAGATTTAAATTTTTAAAAAACAAACAGTGAAACAGTTTTTTTTTCTTTAAATTGTTATATTTTTTATTGAATCGTAAAGTACCCAGGATAGAGTTATGTATGGAATAACACGTAAGAAAAATGGTATCCGTGATTTGGTTGGCACGTATGTACTCTTTTGTGGAAATTTATTCAAAATGTCCTTGACCATGTTGCATAAATATGGTTGAATTTTGTGATACGGCATGGAATTTCTTCCTTCAATGCAAGTGTGCTTGTGGGCTAGTTGGCACAGATATTTCACTTCAAATAGCCCCATAACAAAGCCGACCATTTCGCTTTTGAATGTACACTCACTTGTCCTTATCACCTCACCCTCCCCTCTAGCGAATCCAAACCTTATTGGTTTCTTAGTTTACTAGTTACAGGATTCTTACAGGTTTCTTAGTTACAGGAATGACTCTTCGCTAAAGATGATGGGGAAAATTTGTGAAGTCTCGCAAGGTATTTGTGAGGAAATTCAGAGGAGGCTAGGATGATGGATCTGTGTCTTGGGTTGTTTGCAGTCTTATTTTAATCGATTCGTTATTTATGTAATTACTCTGGAACAGCTTCTAGTTATTTGTTTTTTATGTAGGATTATAGCTATTAAAAACAGCACGTTTCTGCTCATATTCTTGATTTACCGTCTAGTAATGCTTTTTTAATGTGTTTGTCATTCTAGATCTACTTTGCCTTTTCACTTTGTATCTGCGCCAATCACCTATTTTTCACGTTATATAATGGGACAGATGATATATAATTTTAGATATTGCTATATCTAATATATAAAAATCTCATGTCACGGTGTTTGTGTTCGCACTCCTCCGAAACGGCTCGACCGATTTTTATGTGTATTTGGTAGGCATGAGTATAGGTCGTAAAGCATATTTCATAGGGCCGTGGTGGCCTGGTGGTAAAGTCTCGGCTTGTGAGCCGTAGGGTTTCAAGTTCGAGATCCGATTCCGCCGAAGAACCGTCGTGTAAGGGGGTCTGTTGCACGTTAAATCCGTCGTGCCAAATGTCCTCCTGCTGGTGTGGAGTGGCTTGGAGAGGGAGGTGCCAGCTCAGGTGTCGTTCTCGTCATCTGACCGTGGTTCCAAATTACGAGGTCCGTCCCAAAATAGCCCTAGTGTTGCTTAACAACGGGACGTTAATATAACTAAACTAAAGTACATTTCATAACGCTAGATAATTAGGGTGTCCCGATCCCAAAAAAGTTTTCTACTTTTTGACAAAAAAAAAAACAAATTGTATTTTTTTTTATTTGGCATCAAAAAATACCTATAACCCCAAATTTTCACCCTCCTACCCCCTCCCATTTTTAAATCCAATGCACCAGGTGGAACTGGCAAAACATTTCTCATTTCCCTAATTCTCGCCGAAATACGATCTAATAATGACATCGCATTGGCCGTTGCATCATCTGGCATTACAACAACTTTATTGGATGGAGGCAGAACAGCTCATTCAACATTTAAGCTGCCACTGAATATTCAAAATAACCCAGACGCAGTGTGCAACATAAAAAAAAAACAATCGTCCATGGCCAAAGCACAGAATAAATGCAAAATTATCATCTGGGAAGAATGCACTATGGCACACAAACATTCTCTTCAGGCGTTGAACAGAACACTCAAAGATATAAAAAACAACAAACTATTCGGCGGCCTTCTGTTACTCCTTTCAGATGATTTCAGACTAACACTTCCCGTCATTCCACGTTCAACGTATGCTGATGATATCAACGCTTGCTTGAAATCATCGCCACTGTGGCGTAATGTTGAAAAGGTCCAGCTAAAAATGAACATGCGGGTCCAAATGCTACATGATCCATCTGCTGTCATATTCTAGAACCAAATGTTAGATATCACCGATGGAAAAGTTGCTGTCTATGGAAAATGCTGGATGCATAAAATTGTCCTCTAATTTCTGCACTATCGTTGATTCGCAAAATGCTCTCATTGACCGCATATTTCCCGACGTACGCACACAATACATAAATCATGCTTGGCTGGCAGAAAGAACCATTTTGGAAGCAAAAAATATGGACGTCGACGATTTAAACTTTAAGATACAGCAGTCGTTGCCAGGCGACCTGGTATCATACAAATGGATCGATGCAGTTTGCGATGCTAACGAAGCTGTAAATTATCCAACAGAGTTTTTGAACTCACTGGATTTGCCAGACATTTCACCACACCTAAGACTGAAAGTTGTATCTCCGGTTATCTTACTCCGGAATTTGAACCCACCACGGATGTGCAATGGCATACGATTGGTTAATAAAAACGTTAAAACGTTATCGAAGCCACCATTTTGAATGGCAAATTCCGAGCCGAAAATGTTTTGCTGCCACGAATTCTGATGATTCTTAAAAACATGCCAATTGAATTCAAACGATGTCTGTTTGCTGTTTAGATTTAGGCACACCATGTTTTTCACCCTGACAATTATACGTGACATGTTCTCGCGTGGTCAAACCATCGAGCTTATTTGTGTTATTAAAGACGGACCCACAAAAAATATCGCATACTCAATTGCTCTTCGAAATGAATATTGATTTTCTTTATTTCATTTTTTTAGGATAAAAAATATATTATTTTTTCACTTTACGTTTAACTTTTAAGAGATTAAACAATGTATATGTTCGTTACGTTAATGAAATGCATTGTATTGAGAAAATGAATGATTGGAGTTTTTATGTTTTTATCGACGATCATTGTCTACAGCACTCCATTCCTCTTTCTGTCATAGATCCCATCACCACACACTTACAATACATTCGTTATTTTTTAATTAACAACCAAAATATTCACTAGAAATAATTTATATGGCAAACAACGTTTGCCGGGTCAGCTAGTTGTTTGATATTGCTATATGTCTATGTACTATACTACTTACTATGTCTTCCATCCTTTGGACTTTGTGATATTTTTTAATTCTTTTGTAAGGTACTGCTTTCTCTATGTACTTTTCAACTTCATCTCCTGAACCCAGAATTGGTTTACTAACTATTTAATTTAATTTTTTTTATTTTAGTCAAATTAACTATAATGTACGCCCTTATTTACCGCCCATATTCTGGCGATGACTATAAGCCTTTTAACAAATAAATAATGGTTCTCTCCCCGGCGACCTTCAAAGTCTTACACACTTTCGGGTAGGCAGGTCGTCGCGGGGTAGACCAAGACCAACTTCATAAAAAGAAATCGAGTGGTGTTAAATCAAACGATCTAAGGGACCAATTCTCAAATTTTTGAACTGTGGCTGCCAGACTTTCATTATTTTTGAAATATTGTTGAACAATGAAAACACGTTGTTCCTCAGTGACGCTCAAATTTTACTAACCCTAAATTATCAGCTGTCAAATGTTTTTTTTTTTTTTTTTTAATAGGAATGAAAACACTTCACTGAAGGAATGGTGGCAAAATCAAATTTTGCGTTAATTTGGAGGCACTCCTTATAAGTGAAATAAACTATATTTAAGTATTTGTAAATATAAAACATGCAGGTATGTATATAAACTAATTCCTGTTGAAACGATTATTTACAATTTCCGAAAAAAAAAGCATAAAAATAATTATGGACAATAATAATTTTTTTTCTCTTATTTTCTTAAGTATAATATATTCTGTTTCGGAAAGTAATTCTAGATCCTTCGATTGGTGATAGATTAATAGAAATGGGTTAAGATTAAATCTTATGATATACGAGTCCAAGGAAACAAATACCGAAGTATGACAATAACCGCGTTAGGTGATATAATATTTGAGATAGTTTCAACTGCAAATATTGAATATAGTTTGAAATTCATGAAAGTAGAAGAAAACAAAGCCTGATTGTCTGATTGAATTCAGATCAAACTCAGCCATTAAAGAGCTTATGATGCTTATGCCAACATTTGTTTGTGAATACAAAATAATTGAAAAATCAATATCAAGCTAAATAAATACTAATTGCAATTTAAACAGAAGGCCATTTTAGATAGCCTGAAGCACTGAAGTAAAAGCTTTGTCTGGTCTGAAAGTATCTCAAGTCAGAGACAGAGTCGGTGTCATTCTCACTTATAATTAAATAAAAATTGTAAAACATTGCGTAAAATATAATTATCATAAAACATAAATATAATTATCACAAATTACAATTATCATTAACATAAGCATCATAAAACAAAAATGAAATTATCAAAAACATAAGATTATCAATCACCTGAATATTTTTAATAGTATAAAATTATCCAAGTTAGTTATAAATGTCTCTTTACTCTTTTAGGTAAATGGTGTCAGCACACTTATATGAGATGAGAAACAGTGGTATTAGTTAATAAATTAATTTAGTTGTTGCAAATGAATATAAGATTAAAATCAAAAACATTATATGCTAATTTAAAGAGTTAAATCTAGTAAAGAAGTTAAAATAAATCCATAGTTTAAAATTTAAAAAAATGGATACTTTTAAAGAGGAAAAAATATTGATTAATAAGTAAGTTAGATCGTTTTGCATTGAACTTCCTTACCTTATTTTTTCCAGTTATTATTATCTTACTTGAGTTATTAGAGCTGTGGTATAAGTATTTCCAAAACTCCCGTCAAGAGCTTGCAGCGTTTTCAAATGCTGTATCGTCTCCTTGTATAACTCTAAAGTAGTATTACTGAACACACTGCTGGTGTTTCTATTATGATTCGCTTCACAAGATAATGCTATAAGAGCCATTGCTTGAAGATCTGGAATTGGCAATATTATCAGATAAGCTTCAAAATCAGGAAATTATGCTAAATATTTTTGATAAGCTGTATTAGAAAAAATTACATTTATATTACAATTTTAAATGAGCAATTCTTATATATATCCAAATTTATTTATTTCGTGTATCTCGGAAACGGCTTTAACGATTTGGATCAAACTCTATATTATATTTAGATAGGGTTTTACTTTTTAATTTTATCTATATAGGTGTCTTCCCTAAAATACGTGTCTTCACACAAACACACACAAAAAATTATAACTAAATATTGACATAGGGTTATGCATGACCTCCGTACGCATATAAGATATACTGTTTTGGTTAAGGTTTCTGCCTCTCATGTTCGATTCCACGTTTACAATTCAATTTGATTTCGCTTATCTTATAACTTTAAACGAGCAATTCTTGTATGCATGTAAATTTATTTCGTGTATCTCGGAAACGATTCCAACTACTTGATTAAGGTTTTGCTTTTTAAGTTTATCTATATAGATGTCTTACCTGGAAAAACACGCTTTTACACAAAAAAGTATTACTTTTTTTTTATAACTAAATAGGAGCGCTTTTTTCTATCTGCTCTATGCTGACAGTGTCATATAGCGCCATCTCGTAAATTTTTGTGGTGCTTATATTTTTGCCATAGGATGATAACTTACTGGTAGCTCAAAATTTTGCGAGACGGCGCTAACGGATGTGAGATGACGTAAGATTGAAAAATATTCATGTGTAATCAGTATGTGATTCCATCTAAATATTTTCTCCAAACGTAATTTTACAAAAAAAAAATCCTTCTGGGAGAAGCTTGGTCTCCCTAATATTAGTTACTGAGTGAAAATTCTACTGAATTTTCTAAAGTATTGTACTCAATTAATTAAAAAGCTCATTTTCCAAAAAAAAATGTAGACAGCCAAAGAAACACTCTCCTAACTCACAAAAAAGAAAAAGGAAACTTTATTTTGCTGACATTTAGCAAAAATCTGGAATGAAGAGCATATGATCGTGTTCGTAAAATTGTTGATTCATGGAAAAACAATTAAGACTGCTACGTCATAACTTACTGATTGTGACAGAACAATGTAGCTATATCGCAATCGGAAAGAAAGGATTTAATGATATTTTTCATTCAAATAATTTTAAGATAAAAAAAATCAAATTTATTTTTATTTAATTATGTTTCTCATAGAATTTCTCACTAACTCATAGAATTTCTGTATTGGTGTAAATAGGAATAAATTATTAAAAATCAGCCAATAATAATGTTTGCTTATAAGGATTTTTCATTTCTTCTAGACATTTCTGTTCCAGCATAATCTAGCATATTATCCATTTCTTTGTCTTGGCATATCTTTTCTTTAATAAAAGACTAAAATCAAACTGAAAGGCAGACATTCTATTGATTAAAGTAACTATTGCGCACTTAAAAACTATCTTCAACTAAAGTTTGATTTTTCTTCAATATATAGATCTAGCTGTTTTGTGTAAAAAAATGCACGTTCATGTGTTGCTTTGAGTGAAATTACAACAATAAGCCATTAAGAAAAATGAATTGCTCAAGTGTATATTGGTCTTCCATACTTTGTGTACTTATAGTAAAGATCATAGCTAAAAGAAAAACTCACAAACTTCTTTTGTTGTATTTAATATTTTTCCTTGTCAACCTTCGACACAATAAACAAAATTTCAGACTTCCTTCCCTTAAGTAACTTCTCATTTTTAGAATAAAAAGTGTATAATTATTTTTACTCCTTTTATACAATCGATATCTTTCAAAAGTGCATAAAACGTGATTTAAAAAACCATTTATTATTATTTATTACTAAAAAAATCCATTTATTGAAAATTCTTAAAATCCATTTATTATCAAAAATTATAGTTGTATTAAAACGTTTTATCGCTATAATTTTCCCTAAAAATAATGAATGCAACATTCACTAAACAAAACATTCTCTTATTAACTTTTAACTATTAGACGGAGCATGACTATGAAAGAGAATGATTAAATTATATGCTAAAACGGAGAAAATATTGGTCCAAAATTAACAACATTACAACAAATATTCCCAGAAAGAGTTCAAAGAATTTCAAAATTTGATTGTAAAATTTATTTCCTAGTTGAAGTATTCATCGGAAGGACAGTTTCTGATCGTAATAAAACGAAACAATTTAATTGTTATATATCAACAGTTTCCATCGCATGAATGAATGTTTTATAACGATTATAAATTAAAAGGAAAGAAAATTATCAGAAAATTGAGAAATAACATATTGTGATGATCATTAAAGTATCTGAAAAGAGTTTAAAAAATAAATAATTTCAAAAAATAGGTACGTTTGTGTTTCCTGTGATATCTTTATTTTGTCTCTATATCAATTAGAAGCCAAGTTACAGCAAACTATTTACATGTACGTGATGCTTATTAATAAGCATTTAAAAATTTTTAATGCATTTTCTGAAGAATATTTTTTCACAATTCTACTGAACAAGTATCTTAATATCTCAAAAAATAATCCAGATATAATGAAATTTATAATTACTGCTCATTATAATATGTGGAATGTAATGAACTAAGGATTTGATGTTGAATGCCCTGGAAGTGGGTTTATGATCATTTAATATAAATATTGTTGAAAAAGTTTCAAAATTTCATAGGTAATTTCATATATAATAAACATAAATTTTATTTTTCAATATAATTCTTAGATAATAGTTAATTACACTCTAAGATATCTTACATAAATAATGTGACAAAGAAAAATGAAAAACTGTAAAAAAATTTTCTCTCTAGAATAATCCTAATTTTTTTAAATAAAATGCTAAAGTCTATATCAAAATATGCTTCAAAAAGCATATTTTGGCTACTTGAATAATTAAATGGTTTCAACTTTCTTCATCATTTAATCCTTAAGAGAAAAACGTCATATAAACATTATTTTTTAATTGAAAAATTCCCTCTATATCAATCGAATACCTTAACTGAAGCATAAGTATTTCTTTGCCAAGTAGTATTTATTTATTTTTCTGGGATAAGGAAATATGATCCGTTTTAAATTAGGCTTGTCCGTTATTTCGCACTCCCTTCTCTATGGAAATTTTAATTTTATATCATTTTAGATCCAGGTGGGCTGAGACAGTACCATTAGGATTGTAACGTTAAACCTTAAATTGGCTACTCCGACACGCCGGAGGGGCTACGGAAGAACTTGAATGACCTGATGGTCGCAACAGCAACACTGGAGTGAGCTGTGGTTTAGTCCTAAGGTCCATCAACGGCCATGATACAACCCTTTCATCGGGAAGTAAGTCCCGTTATAGATTGGGGGAGTCAGACCTCGACCTTTTTCCGTACCCACCAGGGTGGCGAGAACCAACGACCATGGCGGAAGCTTCTCATTCTCATTTCTCGCTCTTCATCCAACCAGATGGGATCCATTAGAAAGTTAAAAAATATATATCAAAAAGACAGCTTGGAAGAAAATAAAAGTAGAAAAAGTAAGAAGTTGGTAACGCTAAAATGAAAATAAAACAAAGAGCTGAAAGATAATCGCAACGATAAATCTTTTTTTAAATATATTGAATCCAAAAATAAAACAGCTGCAGTAGATGTCTTTAAATATTCTTGATTATTTTGTATAGTGTCAAAGAATTTTATTCGCAAAGAAATTCTATTTAAAAAAATAGGGTGACTCTCCATTTTCAGATCTTAGAAAAATCGAATGCTTTGAATTATAAAACAACTTTTTTTTTATAGAGGGACGTTATGAAATAGACTGATGATTTTCAAAAATGCCCAACAAGAAAACAGTTAAGGTTTAAAAAAACAATTCTTGAAACAAATTCATGTGAGAAAGCATACATTTTTTCTAGCACACTTTTTAAGGGAGTGTTCTGTGATTGGACGAGCAGTAAAAAATTAAACAGTGGATTTTGTAGGAAAGTTTTGAAAATGACGTATTCGCAGAAAAAAAAGGATTTTTCTTGTACTGGAATTGCACAGATTGGGAGAGAGTATTACTACAACAAGAAAAAGCTTTCATTGCAAATTCCAAGTCTGTAAGAGTTCACAGCCCATTACAATAAAGCAATTGGGCGAGAAATTCAAACGAGCAAATAATGCTACAGTGAGAAAGCCAATAGTCTGTTGGACTTTCACCGCTCGATTTAACAGAAGCAAATGTGCTTCGCCATTGAGGAAACAACTGTACGCTCCCCTAGAAAATCAAAATCAGTCCGAAAAAACAGCAGCCGCCTTTCAAGTGAGCAAAATGTTGACGCATCAGATAATGCATGAGTACTTAGCCTTGTTCCGTACAAAATTCAAACGCAACAACCGCTTCGTACCGTAACATATTTTTGAATGAATTGCTGCACATGATTGACGATGGCAATATTGATAGGAACCCTATATGGTTTTTAGATGAAACTTATTTCCATCTCAATAGATTCATCAATAAGTAAAATTTGAGAATCTGGAGAACTGAGAAAGCCCATATGTGTGTGTTCCAAAAACACTCTATTCTCAAAGAGTAACTTTATGGCAGCTATTTTTTATGGGCATAGAGATGTAACTAGAACTTTTTTTTTCTGTTTTCCAGAAAGTGTTTACGGATTCGTGCTACGATTATGACATGTGATATTTCGAAAATACTGTACGATGATTTTCATTTATTAAAAAATTTCGAGAAATTGTGATGCAATTTTCAATTATCTTTTTTATTTACATGATCGCAATCTGCAGTGCCATCGATCGGTAACTTTTTGAACTAAAACCCAAAAAAATCTGGATGGAAAAATTAATTCCCAGTCACATGATTTTGCTGCAAGAGTTTTCTTTTTTTAATCATAACCGTTTTTCTGTTATGCATTTTTGAAAATAGCCTGCTTCGGGACACCGTGTATATTTATTTATTTTGGAAACCAAATAAAAAAGACCCGTATTTATGCCTTAAAAGTGGCGTTCCTTCAGACTAATTTTGAAAAATATCCTTTTAAATCATTGAAAAATAAAATAAAAAATATTTCTTCAGATGAACAATCTTTGAATTCTCCATTCATAGTACTTAAAATGAGTATGAATCATGAAATTCATGAGTATGAATGAATTTTAATCTTGATTTAAGATCACGATTTAAAAAAATGCACATTTTAGTTGCATCAGAAATAGTAGAAATGGAAAATTTTTGATTTATGAAAATCAAAATACCTTTCACAAAAGGATATTCAGAATTGCTGCTCAAAATGCTATTGAGATCTGAGGTTGCTTTGGGAGGCCACGTTTCGTTGGCATTGCAGAGTGCTAAATAGGCTAGGGGATGGGTGAAGTTCCCAGATTCCTCCACTTGATCCTTGAGTCGTTTCACCAAATTGTTGCCGTAGAATTGGCGAGGATTGTGACAAGTCACCAACAGTGCATTGATAAACGTACCTAATTCACCATTTGTAACCCCTGACCTACATCAAAAATAACATAATATATATTTTTTAATTTACAAAACGATCAATTATTATTTAAATAAAGATCTCTCCAACTTTTGTAATTTATGAGCTAAAATTTAAAGATTTCAAAGTTGTTCATTATCCAAATATCCGCCTAGGATTTCAAAGACTAGTATATTTTCTTGTATATTTTTTCTTAAATTCTAATTTACCAATCAAAAAAAAACTTATGTTTTTCAAAAATTTAAATCCTACGCAGCGATTCAAATTGCGGTAAATTTTAAAAACATTTCCAGTTCTAAGATTTTCCAATTAGCATCTATTGAATCAATAATTTAGCTATAAATCTCAACATAAATAAAAATTTAATTGCAAGCCCCTCATTTTATAAACATAATTGCAATTTAGTTCGTAAGAAAAATATAATTTTATTTGCTGTTCTATACTTAACTAGGAACCATCGTTAACCTCCAATTAATTCTTTCATCTAAGGCTATTTTATTTACGCTACAGAATTACAGAACGCATGGATTGTTTTATTTAAAAGCGCTATCTCCAATTTTTACTTTCTCGTATACGAAGTGTAGACAAAGTATAGTAATCGTGAAAAAAAAATTGAAATCGAGATTTTGACGAATCTTTACGTTTAAGACCACCATGAGTTCGAAAAACACAATTTTGAAAATGCCCGTTTGCATTCCTGTCTATGTATGACAAAGATAACTAAAAAGCGCTTTGAGCTAGATGGATGTAATTTAGTATTCGGTCTTAACAAAAACTTTGCAGATGTCTATCAACTTTTGTGTAAAATACATTCAGAAATCATCTGTTTGGCTGTTCGAATATAAGTAAAAACGGTAATTGCAAAATGAAGAGAACTGGATAAAATTCGGTACACATAATGTAGACATCTGTCAAAGTTTGAGCCATATCCAATTAGGTTTAACAATGCATTGGTCTGCTCTATCCGAAAGATCTAAAAGCAATAATTAAAGAAATCAAAAACTTCAATATTGTCACATAGGTTCTTTAGTGTGGAACTCAATGACACACACACACAAGAAGTAGAGCTAAACCAATTTATTAACTCCACTCTGAACTGAGAACACAGTCACTGACAAACCTTCTGCTTTTATACTAGCAGGGAAAGTTCCAGAATACTCTTCTGGAGACAGTAAGAAAAGTCCAGAACACTTGTCTGGTAAACTAAAGAAATGTCCAGAATCTTCTGGAATATGAAATAAAGGGAAACATAAAATCAAGGAATTAAATATTTATACAAACTGTGAATCGCATTGTCTCTAGCGGGATTCGAACTTACAATCTCTTGATTATGAGATCAGTGCTATGACCATTCTGCCATGGAGAGTTGAATGTCTCTTTTCAATGCGGCAATATATTAAATTTGGCTTGGGATTTTGTGATTTCAAGTGCAGTTTTTCTCAAATTTTTTATTCAATCGGTTCAGAAAAAAAAATACCTAAAACACAACTTCAATTTTTGGATTGGATACTATTAACGCATGCCAAGGAGTAATCGCCACATAACTCGCCAAAGATCATACAATTCAGAATAAATCGCGCCAAAAGTTAATATTTCCTAACTATTGTATGCCAATGCCATTTAAGTTGTTCTTCGCTATAACAATTTTATCAGAGTATGCGAGAAAATTTTGAATCGAAACCTCTTAAGTAATACTAAAATTTTAGATCAACAGAATCAAAAGCTAATTCCTTACTCCTACTTTAAAAATGAGACTGCAATCTCGAACTCTGTTTGCTTTGCCATGAAATCTTCCTCGAGAACAGTGCCGTTGAAAGACGCAGCCGACGCCAAGTAGAGGGCCACAACTGCGCGAGGGGTTTTGTTCTTCCATCCCCAGAAAATAGTTCTTTTCTGTTTCAACCAGGAAATGGCATTGTTCTTCACCGCAGGGACCTCTTTGATAGTTTGGAGTCCCGTTTCTGAAATAAATTCAAAATGAATATTCCACCATTAGCTTCTCAATTTTCGCAATACAAAAATATTCATTGAAATAAAATTAGTGAAACTATCGCCAGATGTAATGAAACATATATTCCATAAATTAGTATCTTAATTTAAATTTAATCTTTAATAAATAAAAAAATTGACTCAAATTTTCTATACCGATATCTCATTTTTATAAATATTGTAATGAAACTTGTTCCAACGTGGCGAGGACTGAATGGCTCAGTGGTAGAACGCTATGAACTGAAAGCGACAGCCCGCAAGTTCATATCTGACTGAAGGCAAGTTGCCTAAAAATTGATTTCTTATTGATTTACTTTCAGTTATTTCTCGTTTTTTCTAGAATGTTCTTATAATTTATGTATCTTTCTAAATCTGGAAGATTTGATTCATTTCGTCTTGTGGATAAGAACAGATGTAAGATTTAGTTCCTTGAATAAAGTCTCGAGATTAGCGAGTGCTATCACTGACTTTATGTAACGCACTGTTTACTTACACTAATTTCATCTACGCGACAATATATATATGTATATGCAGTCTGATTATAAAAAACTATCAATATATGTGTAATAATAACTATCACAACCGTTCACAGGAACGAAATAAAATTCTAGTTCAAGGTATTTTGAGGTATGCCCTCAAGAATCATATGAGAAACAACAGTTAAATTCTAACAGTTACGGTTACAATGACAAAATTTCAAACTTTTCAAATGGCAACACCAATGTTTGCTATCAGAATGCATTGTCCATAGAAAAAAATAATAAACAGTGTTGGCACGGCATCTGTAGCACGAAAACACCAGCGATAGACAGGCTAAGAAAAAAAAAGAGAGAATATCCAGTAACAGCAGAGATATTCGACTGCAGATATATTTCAACTTGACCTACTTCAACCACGATGACACTTTGCATGCGGTAGATGGTGACTAGAACCAAAGCACATACCATGCCGAAAGGAATCTGTTGAACTTCACGCCTCTGTTAGGCACACCGCAGCTATTTTCTCTTCTATTTTTAGTCTGCCTAGTGCTGGTGATTTTCTTGCTACAGATACCATTCTAACGTTCTTGATTGTCTTTTACTACAGAGAAGGCATTCGAATAAGGAAAAGTTGGTGTTGCCATTTGAAACTGACATTTTTTCACTGCAACCGTGATTGTAAGAGTTTAACTGTTGTTTTTCATATGATTCTTGAGCGCATACCTCAAAATAACTTGAAACAAAATTTTATTCCGTTCCTTTGCACGGTATGATAGTTATTATTGCTATTGCAGGGATAATTTCTTTTATAATTACCCTGCAAACATTGTCTCAAATTACAAATACAAGATAGCATGCAATCGGTAGCAAAATTAGATATAAGATTCTTCCTCTACTGAATGAAACATAGATGTGTTTCCAAAGTTATATAGTAAAGCTATAAGTTAGTAGTCGCTTCAAGGAATTTTCTGATTTTTTTTTCTATTTTTAAGAATTGTTTATCTTCTATAATGATTTTTCATTGAATATTTCATTGATTATCGGATAGCATTTAGCTTGAAATTTCATTTTAAATTCACAGTTACTTATTTTTCTTTATAGTTAATTTGATCTATTAGAGCAGGGATGGAGAACGTGTGTCATTGATGGTACGCGGCGCAATATTTATAATCAAAATGGTTGCCTTTTAGCTCAAAATAACAAAATTTACTATGAAGTATTATAAACAAATGCGAGTGTTCCCATTTTATTTAAAAAAAGAACACAGATATTTGTACGGCTGTTTTAAAATTCGCTTGCTGAGAAAGAAATTAATTTAAAAAGAATTGTTTCAGTAATTGATAGTACACCAAATATGGTGGGCAAAAAATGATTTCATTAGTTTATTTCAAACAGATGTAGGACATTCGATTCTTGAACTCCACTGCATTATTCACCAACAAGCCTTGTGTTCGAAGAGTTGTTTAGCATCTCTTGATAATGTAATGGCGTTAATCACAAAAATAGTCCACCTCAAATCGTCGTAATCTTTAAATTAGCAATTATTTGAGGCATTGTTGAGTGAAGTCAACTAGGTGTAAATAACGTGCTAATGTATAATAATGTTCGCTGGTTGAGCCGCGGGAACATACTTCAAGGATTTGTTGACTGCTTGGAAGAAATCAGACTGTTTAGGCAAAATGAGGGGGAAATTGATCAATACCCACAAATGTTGCACGTTATGTGGCTTTTAAAATAGATGTTTTTTGCAGACATGTGCCAGCATTTCAATAAATTAAATGTAAAGCTTCAAGATACAAATAAAACAATAATCGTCATGAAGGATCTCATTCGCACTTTTGACGCTGGATTGCATGTTTTAGGAATAATATTATCAACAAAAAACTACAAGTATTTCCTACATTTGAAAAAAATATAAATCAAAGATTTAGATGTACATAAGAAACCAGACGAGATGAATAACATTAAAGACTCGCTTAGAAACCGTTTCGCAGATGACTCAAATTCAGCATTCAGTGAAAAGTAACATCCTGCAATCCTAATATAAGTTATAAGTTATCATCTAATCTGCAACAAAGGAAGTCACACTAATGTTACTTTAATTTGAATCACACGTATACTAAAACCTTTATTACTATACAGTGCAAAATGTATTTTTTCGTGGTAAATAAAGAGTTGTTAATATTTACTTTTATTATTTTCCCAATAATCAAAATTATTTGACGTCAAATAAGTCAATAAGTCAAATAAGTCAAAATTATTTGACGGCACGTCTATACTTCATTAAACATTTCTTTAAAAAAAATGGCACGTTGATCCATAAAGGTTCGCCATCCCTGTATTAGAGAAAGTTTTGAAATAAAATGCACCATAGTATTATTGCAGAATAAAGCTCGGTTAATTTTTGATGTAATTGTAATCGTAATTGCCTTATATAAAGCTTTCTATTCGTGCATTTTAGCTATGACAGAGACTTGTAAGATCATTTACATTAAGAAATCAATTTATTGATTCTTTATACCATAGTTAAGAATACAAAAGCTAATTTTGAACTCACCGAAAAGACTTTCATTTTTCAATAAAAATTTTAAACTTAAAAAACAAATATTGATTTATTTTCCTTAAGAATGTTTTGGAAATTTCCATAAAAATTACTTAAGAATTTAAATAAGATGTCATTACTCGATATACTCAATTTTACGTAATGTTTAATGATAAAGTTATATATATATATATATATATATATATATACACTGGTGTGCAAGACTTCAGCAACAGGTACGTTATTTGCCATAACTTCACGAGAAATCATCTGAGACACATGAAATTCAGAAATGAGATACAGCATTTTGTTCTGAAAGAATGACGAAAGCATAGTTGCGCAGAAATGAATACAATATGCCCTCCCCTTACTGCAATGGTTGCTTCGAACCGTCTCCCCATACTCAGCACCAGATTGTCCAACAGTTCTTGAGGTAAGAGTGCCCATTCCTCAATCAGCATCTGTTTAAGTTGTCGGGAGTTCCCAGGAGGATGTAATCGTGCCGTAAGGCGTCTGCCCAAAGCGTCCCACACATGTTCTATCGGATTTAAATTAGGGGAGCACGTCGGCCAATCCATTCGAGTGATATCTTCACTGTCCAGGAGTTCCTCAACAGCATGAGTCCTGTTTGGCCATGCATTGTCATCCATAAAAACGAAGTCTGATCCAATGGCACCTCGGAACAGACGCACATGGGGAAGGATCACCTCCTGACAATAGCGATCTCCAGTTACAGAACCTCTGTCGAAAACGTGGAGCTCAGTCC
>JAPMOR010002779.1:92738-139207 GCA_026543865.1 Argiope aurantia | reverse complement strand
ATATTTGCTATACAGATACAAAACACTGTATTTCTTCAAATAAAAACTGAGTTGAATGTGTTTTCCGAGAAAATACGTACAGGCGTTTCCTATGATCTATCCCCCATTGGAAATTTTAAATTAAAAGTATTTCATACCACATCCACTTTCATCATTTCCATTTATGCAATCTTTCACTCCATTGCAGACTTTTTCCTCAGAAATGCAAAAATAGTCATCACACTGGAAACTCTTCGTGTTCAGGCATTCCACAGTCCCTGTAAGAAATGACAATTAGGCAGATTCCAATAAGAAGATTATCTATTGCAATGTTTCTCATAACAAGACTTCGGGAAAACTGCGATTAGGGTTATATTGTGATTATATATTTAAACGTTATATTATGATCAGAATAACTAACGTAATTTTGTTTGGATTTTAACTGACTTAGAATATGTTGTTAGAAATACAAAAATCTCGAATGAGTTCGTAAATGAGCCATCTAACCCAAACGGGGGTGGGTGGGGGTTGACAATTTTATTTCGCTGTAACTTTCTTAATATTGAAAATAGAAAAATAAATATAATTAGCCAAATTAGCGCTTCATTAAGATGAAGATCGTTTGTATTAAAACTTTTCAATAATTGCAGTATCTTAGAAGTTAGGGGCTAAAAATACTGTATTTCAAGCCTTAATTTTGATTCTTTATAACATCAACATGTTGCTAGTTTTTTTTTTTAATTTAAAAAAAATTATTTTTCTTTCATTTCTATAGTTTGAAATTGTTTTTATAAGGCGTTATTCCGTGACATTGACAAATAAATTATTTAGGGTTATATCATAATAAACTGATGATACAAATACTAAAAAAACAAAGTTTCTTTGATTTGCCATATATAGTGGTGGCCAAAATTGTGGACACTTTTGAAAATCATTATGTGTTTTTAAGTTTGTATGCTTATAGAAAGTGTTACATTTCACAAAATGCAAACTATTGAATATCATTTTAAAGAGAATTTAATGCTGATTTCAATACAAAAAGCAAAATTCAAATATTTGCAACACCAAAAAAAATTTATTCTTAATTTAATATGTATAACAAATACAGTGGTGAAGTGGATTGTAATTTCTAACTTTCCTGACAAATCACTTTTCTTGTACTGGGAATCAATCAAATGTTAATAACTGCTAGCAGAAGTTGACATCATGTTTAAAGTTGGAAAAAGTCATTATTGTGCTTTTTTCTGGAGAAAGAAGAGGGTTTGTTTTTTAAGTAATGGAATTGTAAGTTAGAAATTTTGTTAGAATTTTTAATATATATTTGGAATTTTTGTTAATATTTAGTCAAGGAGAAATGACATCAAATAAAAGAGTAGATTGTATACCTAGAAAGAGAACTAAGATTATTGTGTTACATGAATGTGGTCTTCCCTATGCTGAAATTGCAAGACAATTGGGTGATTCAGTGACTACATCTGGAGTTCGAAAGTTTTTGAAAGTGCAAAAGTTAAGTTGTCAGGAGACAAATTCAATAAAAAACAAAGCAGTAAATGGCTGAAAAAGGTGCACCACATCTGTTTATGACAGAAGAATAAAAAGACTGTCTCCAAGATAGAAGAATGTCATCAGCGGCCATCAGAAGTTAATGGAATGATGTTGGAATTTATGTCAGTTCAAGAACAATTAGGATATTATTAGACGTTACACTAAGAGATAGAATTCAACAAAAAAATACTTATCTCAATTTACAGCAGCGTATAAAAAGATCACAATGGGCAAAGGAACGCATTAATTGGGCAGATGATCAGTGGTCATAAGTTATACGGAGTGATGAAACAAAGATATTGTTATTCGGTAGTGATGACAAAAATAGACAAGATATAGAATCCTGACTGCATTCAGGCAACTATGAAGAACTAATTTAGTGTTATGATTTGGTCATGCATATCAGCAGACGGTATTGGTCTCTTCCATGTTACAGATGGGACATTAATTGCTTGAAAATACATTGACACTACTCTAGAACCAAACCTTACACCTTCCATCATTGATCTCTTTCCTTACAGCGTATCATTTATTTTCAGCAGGATTCGGCTTCTTGCCATACAGCAAAAATACCAATAGTGTGGTTCAATACAAAGAGCACTGAATTATTACCACGGCCTGGAAACCGTCCTGACCTCAAAACTATTGAAAACTAATGACACCGTTTGAAAACTCTTGTACATATGAAGCGTTCATCAAATAAAAGAGAATTAATTGTGGCTGTAATTGTTTCCTGGCATCATGCAATAACGAAGGAAGAGCCTAATACTCTCGTCAGCTCAATAAAACATCAGTGTGAAACTGTAAAAAAAAATAGATGTTATCCTACTAAGCACTGATAACTCACTGCAGTCATCAGCATCTAAGGTATCTCGATAATTATTGCCGCTCAACTTTTTTTTTATTGTAAATATTTGAATTTTACTTTTTGTATTGAATTCAGCATTAAATTATCTTTAAAATGACATATAATAGTTTGCATTTTGTGAAACGTTACATTTTCTATAAACATACAAATTTAGAAAACATAAAAATTTTCAAAACTATCCACAATTTTTACCACTACTGTATAGGGAAACCATGAAATAAGGAGTGGTAAATATACTATCAAGAGATCATTCAAGGAAAATTGAAAGTGGCAAGCATACTTACCACTGAGTGTTAAGGGTAAAAATATTATCGAATGTTCATTGGTAAGTATAATTACCACTCCATTTTAGGTAAATTAAAATTACTTTATACGTTTTTTAATTAGAAATCATGGAGTTCATGTTCAATAATGTCTCACATTTAAGTCTGAAGTTCATTTTGCATTTATTAGGCTGGCTGGACGGATTGCTACATTGAATAAAAATAAAACTGATGCAATTATTCATAACATCTTAACTACGTTTTCCTTTAAGAAGTAAATTAAAATGTCATAATCAATACTACAAAAATGAAGTCAAAATATACATGTGGTAAATTAACTCCACGAGAGGGCGCTCTGCGTTCTTCCGGTGATAGCCAGCAGTCGGAGGGCAGAATTCAGAGTTCACTGGGGAGAAACGGACTTTCGCCGAGAAGGGTGTGACCGGAAATCAAGAAGACATGATACTCTAAAAAAAGGCCGCAACTGGAATTCTTGTGTAGAATTCCTCTACAAATGCCAGTGTACCACGCGTAGGGGGAAAAGATCCTTTGGACAACATCGACTGTCCATCTTCATGTAATATAAATTCCTTCTTCATCATTGAATTCTCATTTGTAAAAATCATCATTTGTTAATCAAGAATAAAAAGACTAAGCTAATCCAAGTGGACTGATGCATTAAAACCCATCACACCCACATACATAAAATCATTAACAGGAAGATTCTGAATTTTAATAAACTCCATTTGTATCAACAGTTTTTGCTTATTTTTTAAAAATGAATGCTGAAATTTAATTAAACAAAGAGCGATAACTAAATATAAGAAAATCTTAGATATAAGGGACACAACAGAATGATGTTTCATATCTAAAAATTTTTTCAGGAGATAAAATTTAACGACAAACGCTGTAACTTAATGTTGCTACTAAACCCCTTACATCATGAACGGGCAGTGGCAAGCATATTTCCCCTTTTTGATTAAAATGATGTTTTACTATAAACATAATTTATTTCAGAGCTTTAAGGTAGCTCGATCGAATTGTAAGCATCTGATTACTTTACTTATCATTTTAAAATGCTCTTTTGAACCCTCATAAAAATATCATTCATTGCTAAGAATATATACCAGAGAACTATAAAGGGTTAAATTACTTTTTTATATAAAATTTCATAAATTTGATAAATGAAAATAAATTCGTAAAATTTACTTACTTATGAGATAATTTAGTTGAATTTCCGTTAGTGATCCGCCCTTCTCTTTGGAATATGTCACAGTGACATTACCAAAACCTGTAATTGGATTCTTGTAGTAACCTGAGCTGCAAAGTTTCAACTCATCACTATTTCCTGTAATGTGTATTCTAACATAATCCTCTTCACATTCAAGCTGTAAGAAATTAATATTTTTTTCAAATATCGTTAGTTAATTTTTTTAAAAATTGGTTATAAGAGTGAAAAAAGATGTATTGTTTCAACTTGAGGTTAAAGGACAAATGAAACCAGTTTCACCTCTAAAGAATTGTATTTAATTGTAATTAATTGTATTTAATTGTAATTAAAGTATCATTTGCATGTCTCCAAGATATATGGACGAAAAGAAAATGTTCATTGCTAATTTGAAGATAATTTAAAAACCTGCATATTTAATCTTAGCATGGCTTTAATCTAATATTTACAGGTGACGGTCTCATTATTTAAATAACGAGGCAATTCTCCGGCCCTATTTACGACTTCCTTCCTCCAAAGAATATATTTTAATAAACGTTTTTAAAGAACAAAATAGGTTGTAAAAGCAGTGAAATTAAATAATTTAACTGGATGTCTTTAGTTCACTTTTTGTAAATAATTTATATATTTTCTAGATGTTTAAGAACTCTTCGAATAATTGTATTTACACACTTTTCAATGAAACACTTAAAAGAAATTCAAAATGTAAATCGATTTTATTTCTGAGTAATTATAAAGTAGATACATTCATTATTTTGGAATAAGAATATTCAATTTATCTAAATTTATTTGAAAATTGTTCAATTATATATTCATATTCCCTAAGATAATGTTATTCGTTGATATAAATTTATTTAAAAAAACTCACTTCTGACACAATCTTGACCGTTTTTAATGAATAAAATAACATATTTAGAATAGATGAATAATTATAAATTTGTTGTCGAATCATTTCAAGAATCACAAGAATTTTTTTATGAATAAAATAACGTAAAATAGAAGAATAATTATAAATTTGTAGTCGAATCATTTGGTAAATCATAAGAATTCTTCAAATTATTTTATTTGCATTTCTTTCTCTGAAACATTTTTTTAAATTATATTTAAAAAAAATTCTGAATAATTATAAAGTAGATACATTCATTATTTTGGGATAAAAATATTCAATTTATCTACAGTTATTCCATAATTATTCAATTATATATTTATATTCCATAAGATAATGTTATTCTTTCATATGAATTTATGAAAAACACTCACCAATGACAAAATATGAGCAATTTATTAACGAATAAAATAATGTAGAATAGACGAATAATAATAAATTAGAAGACAAATCATTTGAAGAATCATAAGAATTTTTCAACAAATTATATTTGCCTTCCTTTCAATGAAACATTTAAAAGAAATCCATAAAATAAATGGATTTTATTCCTGAATAATTATAAAGTAGATATATTCATTATTTTGGGATAAAAATATTCAATTTATCTACATTTTTTCCTAATTATTCAATTATATATTTATATTTCCTAAGATAAAGTTATTCTTTGATATGAATTTACTCAAAAATACTCACTTTTGAAATTATGTTAACCCTTTTTTAAATGGAAAAAAAGGTAGAATAAATTTGTAGACAAATCATTTGAAGAATCATAAGAATTTTTCAACGAATTCTATATGCTTTCTTTTCAATGAAACATTCAAAATAAATTCATAAAAGAAATGGATGCTATTTCTGACTAACTATGAAGTAGACACATTCCATATTTCGGGAAAAAAATATTCCTTATGTCTAGTTATTTCCTAATTATTCAATTACATATTTATATTCTCTAAGATAATAATATTCGTTGATATGAATTTAGGCAAAAAAAAACTCACTTTCGACGTCATGTAAACCATTTGTAGACGAATGAAATAACCTGGTGGAACTGAAATTTCCCAACATCTTTTGTATCCATAATATGTCCACTCATAAATCTGCCCAGAAAAACCAAATTTCTCCGTACAACACTGAATAGTATCTGCATTAATGAAGAAAAATGAATACAGGTGTTAGCATAAACAAAAATGCAAACTGCAGGACTATTTGGTGTTGCATTATAACTTTATCCACTTCACGAATGTTTCTATCCCTTGCAATGAAATTGACTGGGGCTCATTTGCATTCTCAGATGACCGTTTCTTCTCAAACTATTTTTTTGATAACTTTTCACTTCTAATTATAAAAGCAAATCTCTTTAAATTCTCATCAATCTGAGCAACAATCTAACAACAGCAATTTCAACATTTGAAATTGCTGTTGTTAGTTTTTAGTATTTGAAACAGACAATTCTTTGAAATATGAAAAACTGCGCAAAAGGTAACATATCAAATTCTAATCTCCCATTGAAGGGCACTTCAAAAACGAGAAGGAAAATGGTGGTTGGTTCTCTCCACCATAGTAGGTACAGAAAAAGCTGGAGGTTGACTACCTCCCATGGATGACGAAGTATACTTCCCACTGGAAGGGCTGTACCGTGGCCGGTGACGACCTTTACAACACAACCACAGTTACCGCCTGTGTTTCTGTCACTGTGGTTCGGTCATTCAGTTATTTCCATGTGCCTTATGGTGGGTCGGAGTAGTCAGTTTGTGATATGTTCTAATTTAATGATTAGTAACACCTTTGGCGACTAACCAGGACAAACCGATACTTGTTTTGTTTCATTTCGAATAAATATCTTATGACTATTTTGATGCTCATATTTACTTCAACAAAATAGTTTTGAACATCTGTATTAGACATTAATAAATTTTTATTTCAATTGCGATACATCTTAGAAAACTATTGTGGATTCGAGCTTTCCTCACAGAGTCGAGTCCCATTGCATCACCCCCTGTCAAAATCTTAAGAGCACAAGTAATCTATTTAAAATCTTTAAAAAGTCGTGGTGGGCTGGTGGCAAAGTCTCGAATTCTGGCCCGGAGGGTTTCAGGATCGAAACACTATTCCACCGAAGAGTAAGCAGTTCTGGTGCACGCCAAATTCGTCGGGGCCAAAAGTCCTCTCACTGGTGTGATGTGGAAGGGTACCTCCTCAGGTGTCGTCTTCATCATCTGACCGCGATTCAAAATTACGATCTCCGTCCCAAAATAGCCCTAGTGTTGCTTTAAAACAGGACGTTAATATAACTAAACTAAATTCAAATTTTAAATTAACTTCAGGAGATGTAATTTCACCTTTTTACTCTTCCTTCAAACCCTGCAAGTAATTAGCTGAAACTTCTTCCCGCAATTTTCAACAGCATAAGAAAATCCGGCAAATAAATATAGGAGGAAGCATTGAAGACAGTTTGAATTTATTTATAAAAATGGAATCCATTGCTGCTAATTGGCAGCAATAGATTTGGCAAAACATTTGTTCAAGTAATTAGCCAAATCTAGAAAAAAATCAAGAAATTTGCCAAAACCGAAAAGAAATCTAGATTTAAAAAGCATAGAGTTATATTCGAAAAGTATGAATGAAAAACAATTATAATTAATATTTCAATGCACTCTGCATGGATTTCAAAATGTTGAAAAATTGTTTTTAACTAAATAACACGTGTGTAACATCGTAAAAATATTTTGGATTATGTTATTAAAAAAAAGGTTAATATTCTTTAACCTGTTAATCGGGTAATTAACTCAAATTCAAATCGTTTTGCATTGAAATATTTCGTCATATCCCATTAACAGGTTAATGCTGATGTTGATTTAAAAAATGTAATATTTTTTACATTTATAGCTGCCTTAATATGAAATGTTAAACGTTTTTAAGAGGTATAATATGTAAAAATAGATGACGAAATTCATTGTGCTATTTTTTTAATGTTTAATTTTCCAAAAAATTATAGAAATATCATTTTTTTTTAATTTTCTATTTCTTTTTTAACAAAATACTTCTTATACTCATTAAACAAAATTTCATTTTAAAACTGTAGTTTTATATTTTCACGCTGTTCCGGTGATACAAAAGAAACTAAAATTTTCAATCAAATTGCTGCAAAATTTTGATACATGTTTAAAACTCCTTAAAACTTAGAATACCTAACGTTTTAATATTCATTTTGTAAATATATAGTGTCCCCAATCATGAAAAAAAAATATTTACAAAAATTAAATATATTTTTAATGGTGAACTAAAACAGAAATCATTTTATTCTAAATACTTTTACTTACAATTTCAACGCCAACAAAATTGATCCAAAATTTACTAGTATGGATTCAGAACGTATGAAATTTATTAACACATTATTTAGTTCAAGATAAGGGTTAATGTTTAAAAAAAATTTAAACATGATTAATTAGTTTTAAAAGTACTTATAAAATTCCATCATTACAGGTGATGTTAAATATAAAAAAAGAAAACACTATGCTCTAGATTAATGAAATTTTCCATGTAGCAAAATTATTTATGAAGCAAATTTATGTACTATATAACATTCTTCTAAGAGGATTATTTTAGTAGAACATGCTTCATCTCTGAATCGTTTGATGATTATTTCAAATTTCAAAACTGAAGCATATTCACTCCAGACATTGCACTGGTGTAATTTATTCGATTTCTTTATCATATCCAATGAACTTTTTGCGCCCAATTTATTATACAATATATAAAAACATCTCAAAATATTATAAAATAGGAAAAAAGAGAAAAATTAAAAATTATAAATAAAACTTGCAGAATTTTAAAAATATATATATTTTCATGAACGCTAATTTTTTTTCAATATTTTATGCTCGTGAAATTTATAATGAAAAGAAAAGCAAAAGTTTATAGAATGAAATAATCAGTAAAAAAGATCATTTTTGTTGCATTTATGTTTTCGTCTTGCCAATTTCTTACATACAATAACATAATTTCTTATACCTAATACAAAATCGAAATTTGAATAATGTTTACGAGATGCATCCTCGTATAAAATATACAATCTCTTAGCTGGTAGATATATTTTAGTAGATAATTTAAGTTGCATTTATCATAATTTTTCTCTTTACAAAATTCTTATATATAATATAAAATCCAAACCTGTATAAAGATTACGAGATACATCCTCATATGAAATACACAATCTTTTAACTCCTAAAAATATATATGTGTTTATTACTTAATGTTTTATCAAATTTCCAAATGAGTTTTATAGAGCAGAGTATTAAAGCTTTATATTACAAATTTCATTCATAAATACATATTGCATAGACAGGTTTCTAATGTATTAAAACGAATATAATTATTAAGAATGATTCATAGATACATATCCCATATGCGTAGATTCCATTATTAAGTTATTGTAATACATATTACATAGGATTTTATTATTACCACTCTATAATTTTACATTGCATAGCACAAAAAGCATAGATTTAAAAAGTGTAACACAATTAGTTAATAAAACATCGTTCGTGCATTCTGAAGTGGAAACATGAGACATTTAAAAGAAGAACTTTTCTATTTCTTTTAATTGTTAAATAAATAATCATGCATCCTTCGGTTAATATATCTGTGGAAGAACTAACTCCTACTCAAGAGCGTAGCATTAATATTTAATAGTATACATTCAAGTCAAATTTACTTACATAATTGCCATCCCCATAGAACAAACAAAAACGTTGCGATCTTAAATCCTTCCATCAGAAAACTATAAAACAGAAAACACTGCTCACCGATCTAAGAATGCATTTTTATTTATCACTGTTTGGAAAAGAATCAATTTCTCGAACCTTGAAGCTGAAGATAAGAACCCACTTCAATTGGCATTATATTTTAGATTAATATTTTAAGACAAGTGGCTCTCAAGTGTTCTTCGAAACAGTCATTGTTATAAACGTTCTTTAAAATTCATCAACAGAAATTTGATAAGTTACCTGAGTTACCAAACCTTATATCTTATCTCTGACACTTAATAAATGAGCACTTCTTGATCGAATCAAATGTTTCACTTTCGTGTCTTATTCTTTTATATGGAATTCGTTTTCTTGGAAGAACTCTGATTTAAGTGCTGACGATTTCATATGAATCTAAATACTAATCATATTGGAGTATGGGGCGTGTAAGAAAAATTCACATGTAAACTTTTTTCTATAATAATTTAAATTTCTTTTTTTAATTGATTGATTTTCTTAATATTGTAGTTAAGATTTTTCTTTATTTAGCAATGGTGGAAATAAATTATATGTCCTTATACAAAAAGTAGTAGTTAACTACACAATAAAGGCTAAGTGGATATTTAACGAAGATAAACAATGCATCTTAATCACATATCTTTACTAATGAATGTATAAATCATAATGAGCTTAGATGTGCAAGAAATGAAATCTCCTGAATAAAAGTTTTTCCAAAATTTGCTCAAAAGCCTACGGAAAATAAAGAAAACATAATGAACTTTTCCGAATAACTAATTGATTAGTTCTTTTCCTAATTATTGATTACTAATTTAATTTTCTTATATACGTAATGCAGAGAAAGTATAGTAATCTTCAAAAGATACGAACTCGAGATTTTGACGAATCTCCACGTTTTAGACCTCCCTGAGGTCAAACAACTGTCTGTGACAAAGATAACTAAAAACCACTTTGAGCTAGACGGTTGAAATTTGGTATATGTTCTTTATACTAAATTTGCAAATTTCTTTCAAATTTCGAGTAAAATCTGCTAAGAGGAAATATGTCTATCCAGCTGTTCAAATAAAAGTTAACACTCAAAATTTGATAAAAATTTGACGCTTTGCTGTAAAGAAAATATACCAAATTTCAACCATCTAGCTTAAATCGTTTTTGAGTTATCTTTGTCACAGACAGACAGACAAATAGATTGACAGAAATATTCTAAAAATGTATTTTTCGAACTCAGAAAGATATAATAAGCGGAGATTCGTCAAAATCTCGAGTTCGAATTTTATTTCGATTGCTATATTTTCTCTTTACTACGTATAAGAGAGAGAGAAAAAAAAGAACACTGATTATGATTCCAAAACTTCATCAATGATTTTGTCTGCAATGCATAATGCAGACATGCTCCAAACAATAATGCGTGTATTAGGGCTGATATAAGCTCTGAGAATTTCCGGAAGGTTTTCTACTTATAACATGTAGAATTTTCATGCAAAAGATTAAACTTTTTAGAAATATATGACGATGCTATTACTGTGTCATATCAAAATACGAAATGGATATTTGATCCACGACATATTTAAAAAATATAACAACATGAGATCAGTGATGTGAGTTGTTTTAAAGTGAATAATGTGTCTGGATAGCCTGGTTGGTAGGACGTTGTTTTCACGTCCTTTGGATTGCGAGTTCGAACCCCGCCGCCCCAAGACTTTCCGTGTGTGTGGTGGCTGGCGCGCGTATAAATCTGTCGTGGACATAAAATTCTCCTTGTCGAGAATAATACCACTGGGGGAACTGGATCAGGAGTGATCGTTCTCTGATTCTGGTCTAAATTACGATCCGTGGATGAATGAATGAAAGTAAAAAGGGTTGTGATGTGTGTGTGTGTAGTTAAGTCGTACTCTTACCCTAGATGGCTCTGCTGTAAAAACAAGAGACGCACTCTTGGCTTAAATGTAGTAGGTTTGTCTATGAGAAGTGCCATTAGACGCAGTATGAGTAATCGGGATGACGACTAATAACCATCTACAATGAATATTAATAGGAATAATAATAATACGCATGTCCAGGAATAATAAAATAAAAGAAATTCGCAAATTTATTTCGATAAATTTCACGATAAAGCGTGTATTTCGATGTATTTCACGATAAAGCGAGTTAGAAAAGACAGAAAGCATGGATTTAAGTTAGAATATGTTATCCTCGCAAATTCATTTTTATCCTATTTAAACTTTGTTAAGAAAAATAACATGTCTATAAAATTAGCTTATACATAAAATAGTGTTTCATTAAACATGGGAATACACTGCATCATGGAAGATGCAATTTAATGGATGATATTTATATTTTTCTTTAAAAAAGGTTTTTTTATTGTTTCATTTTTTTTAACCTACTCCAATAATCTTTGTCTGTAATAAATAATTGATATTCCTTTGTAATGTCGAGATGTTTGCAAACTATTTTATCCATTAAAGGAAAAACAGGATCTGAACACTTCTCACTGCTTATAATCTTTAAAAAATAGATTTCAGAAAAATTATATAGCTCAATTTCGCATTTCGTCCTCTTTAATAGCATGTACATTTTATTTACACAACAGCAAACTGCTTGTTTATATTTGCTTCCAACTTCACAAATCCCAAAAGCAAACCTCATTTTCATCTAATACAGAATTTCTCATAACGGAACAACTCCAAACGGGTATTGGATTTGTAATAAATTACACAAACAGAGTGATTTTTAGAAATTATTTTAATATATAAAAATGAAGAAAATAATACTCTTAGATTTTTTTAATTGAAACTTTTTTAATATAATAATTATCTAATGTAAACGATTTTAGATCACTCCATTGATCGTTTCAAAGGTAAACCAATCACCGCCCTCGCCCAAGGTTATAATTAAAGTAAACGATAAATTTTGTTGCATATGTGAAAAATTTGATTTGCTTTTCGAAAATGATCCAAACGGCCCACAGAGAAATCAACATAGGAAGACGAGTTCAATTACTAAAATTACAGATGAATAATTAGTAAACAATAATGTTTTCAAAAAAAAGTTTTGTTTTGTTTCATGATAAAAACAATTAGTGATTGACTAGTAAAATCATAAAGTAAAACAATCGAAAAGATCGTCGGCCTTGATAATTTGTATATAAAAATGATTTTATATCACGTAAAATATTTATCTCATATTTATGGAATATTTTGGAAGAGTCAGTCAGAGATTCAGAGGTAATTTTATATTCGGAATCAGCAAATTCATCGATTTTTGAGTACCAAATCTTCTTAGAATAGTAAATTTCGAACTCAAAAACAATTTGAAATTATCCATATATAATTCTTTATGGTGCTAAAAATATTTCACGATATTATTTTTATACCTCTTATTTAAATTTAAATTTGGCCATACATACATATAAGAAATTAATTTGTGGAAAGCAATTAAGACAGATATTTCAATAATACGCTAAGGGAAAATACAAAAAGAAAAGAACCCAGATTTGAAAATTAAAGATTTATCAGGACTAAAAAATAATTTTAAAAACATTGAATTTAAAATATGTGAATGTATGGGTATTCAAAATTTCATACAACAAAAAAGTCCAAGTAGATTATTATGAATAAATATTTATGTTTATGGATGTAAATTCGATACTGACGATAATAAATTTTATTTATCACCTAAAACTATTTTTGTCTCAATACGAAATGTTTAAATGGCTTTAATGAAATGCTTAAATGGAATGTCATAGCAAACAATTCATTTCTTTTTGTAAATATTCCATATTCCTATATATTATACATTCAGAAAGTATAAATATTCGTATTGAGAACTTCCTTGTGTGTATAATATTCTAATTTAACTAACTTTTAATATATTAGGTAAATAATTACAAGGTGATCAAAATTAAAACACCCATACTCTGAGCTCTATATAGCGAACTACTCAGTGTAAATGTTCCAAAATTGTTGAGCATACTATTCAAGACATGGGAAGACGGATTATCTAAAAACATTATTCCAGAAACAGATGGCGCTGTACAACAAAAAAATATACTGAGAAGACTCAAAATACATATTTGTAACACATTTTATTCGAACGTAGGAAACATTCAATCCCAATGACCTTATCGATGCAAGAAAAACTACTCAATATGGTTCCCTTCTTCCAAATGTAAAATCTGCGTTCTATGGACAGCTTGTTCAACTGTGGATAGTAATTGTTTGATTGAGATGCTTCTCACATACTCAGTGATCATCAGATTTTTCAAATCTGCCAAGGTTAACGGACATCCTCAATAAGTAAGATTTTTTAAGTATCTCCAAAGCCAAAAATCACAGGGATTAAGATGTATAGAACGAGATGGTTAGGTTGTCTGAAACACGTGATTAATTACTCTATCATTAGTAAAATGATGCCGAAGAAATTGCTTTACACATAGTCCAGTGTGTGGAGGCACTCCATCTTTCATAAAGGTAATTGGATCAAGACATTGGCGCTGTTGTACTTGGGATCCAACAAAATTTTTGAGCATGTTTTGGCACCTCCTAGTCCTTTCGTAAATTCTCAAGTCGACGAAACGCTCGAAGTGCAGCTCCAGTATTTCTTTTGTTTTCATAAAACAACTTCACAAGAAAAGCCATCGCTCATAAGAATGGCATTTTCCCAACTTTATCCCTTTTATGCCCAGAACAGTAGCAGCAAGTCAAGGGTTTATGCAAATTTTTGTGCTTGCAGTACGAAATTGCAGTTACAATGATAGTTTCAGTCTTTTCATTTTTTTATCTTCTTTTTTTCATATCAGTAACAGAAATTAGAAGGGAAAAATTTCATACAGCATGGGAGGGGTGTGTGATTATTTGTGTTTTTTGGCATGTTTTCAGTTGTACAGCGCCATCTAGAGGTGTTTCTCGAACTAATTTTTTTTTCACTTAATCCGTCTCCCCATGTCTTGAATAAAAAGAATTCTGGCTCAAGAATTTTGGAGCCTTTACACTGAGTAGTTCGCTGTATGGAGAATTCAGAGTAGGGGCGTTTTCTAATTTTGATCACCTTGTATAATAAATAAAGTAATTTTCATAATTTATTTTGGAACTTATAAAGCATGCTAATCAAACATTCTTTAATTTACATCATGCAGCTTTCTATTTTCTCGTGAGTTTCATTAATTATATAAAGCATAATTATAGCATTTATCAAAAAACTGACTTCAGTATTTTGATCTAATTAAACATCTTAAAAAATCTCGAACTTTAAAAATATTTTTGAATTATATATCAGTGCCTGCGTTTTGCAAGATTTTGAAATATATTTAATCAAAAGAGATTTTTTTTAACTCGCTTTTATCAGTTTGCTAAAATGAGCAAAATTTGTTTGTATTATTATTTTTCACTTTTTTAAAACAACATCAACTCTTCCTGCAATTTAAAATCATTCATTTAGTAATCACACTGTAGACACAAAATTTCACAAATAAATAACTAGATATTAATTTCTTAAAATAATAAAAGGTTTGTATTTATCCCAAACACAAATCTGGGAAATTTTAAAATTAACGTAAGTTAAGAATTGAGTGAAAAATCGAATACAAAATTCTATTCTTATATTTATTCTTATAAATATTTCAAGTTCAATAAAAAAAAATGCAAGGAAGTACAAAAATGAAATTTTCCATATAATTCTTACACCTCAAAATTAATCTACATGAGTAGAGGAATGTCATTTTAGAAACTGATATTCTATCAATGGCGTTTAAACTAAATATTATATATATATATTTGTAATTTGTAAAATTTGTAATTTTGCAATAATTTTTAAACATCGTAAGTAAAATAATGAATGGCCTTTAAAATTGTTGTAAATAAAATGTTATTTAAAATATGACAAAATGTGGAGCAAAAATGAAAATTTTTTGATAGAACTTTTATAAGTTACTTAATTTTTGGTGAGTTTAAACTTTTAAAAGGCCATTTTTTTTCTAGTCATAATATAGTAAAATATTTTTAGGAATGAGACTGGCTTCAGAAAAGTGATTCATTTAACTTATCAGATAAATTTAATTTGATTAATTAATTTATTGTGTTAATTAATAATTAAGTAACAAATCAACACACACCATTTTGTGTGAAACAAGGAACTGTAGCATCTAAGTTTCTGTCTTATTCAAAAATTTGTCAGAACTTAAGCCAATCTACATAACTTCACCCAAATATAGATGAATTTGGTGGAAAGCATACTTCCCATGGACTGACAAAGGATTAAACAGTATTTCTTCAGATAATATTTTAAGAAATTATCCTTTAAGATCTCCAAAATGAATAAAATCGAAAAGTTGTTATGAAAAACCACACAAAAAAGAAAATTGTTTTATTTTTATCAATTCAAAACGTTTGAATGTCTATTCTCAAAAATCAACTTTCACGAAACTTTGCAAGTGGCATCTTAATAATAAACATTAATCGAAAGTAGAATGCTTCTAAGTCTTTTAAATTGTAAACAGAAATTCAAACATTTATTCTTTAACATTATTATAACAGAATTAAATTATTTTCATTCAATACTTAAGAATAGGAGATCTTGTGTTATACATTCAAATTAATATATACTTACACAACTAAAATCCCCATAAGATAAATACTACAAACGTTGCTTTCATAAATCCTTCCATTGGAAAACTATAAACTGGAAATAATGCTAATTTATCGACGAATGTATTTTTATCGATCACGAAGTATATATGAACCTTTTTCTTGACCTTTAAAATTGTTGATAAATAAATTGATTTGATTTTCGAATTTTATACTGATATTTTAAGGCAACTGACTTTCAAGTTTCCTCCATCGCGGTCATTGTTATGCGCTCTCTTTAAATCAAAGCTGCAGAAATTCGAAAAGTTACTCTAGTTACTAAGTTGCATATCTTATCTCAAACACTTAATAACTGAGCACTTCTTAATCTAATCAAATGTTTTACTTTTCTTATACAGTAGACGTCTCATGGAAGAACTCTGTACCGTTTATAAATGCCTCTATAGATTAAACAAACATAGATACAAAGAGCTTAATAACTGAGCACTTCTTAATCTAATCAAATGTTTCACTTTTCTTATACAGTAGACGTCTCATGGAAGAACTCTGTACCGTTTATAAATGCCTCTATAGATTAAACAAACATAGATACAAAGAGCTTAATAACTGAGCACTTCTTAATCTAATCAAATGTTTCGCTTTTCTTATACAGTAGACGTCTCATGGAAGAACTCTGTACCGTTTATAAATGCCTCTATAGATTAAACAAACATAGATACAAAGAGCTGAATTCCTAAAAAATAAATTTTATAACAGCTTAATTTTTTTCTTCTTGCCTTCATTGATTTTTTTATACTGTAGTAACTGGCTACTTTCTTTAGCAGTGCTGTGAATGGAAAAAAATTATAGCTCAACTTGCAAAACGAATAAAATAAAATTTCTTTAAATGGACATCATTCTAAATTCTGATATTTTAGCATAATTGGCATTCATAATTTAATTTTAATGCATAGGATGACAATAAGATAAAATTAAAATGCAATTGATAAGGTGATTTTGTTTATTCTAATATTTTGCATTTAAATTTTTACAAAAAATATTACAAACATTTATGGGAAAATTCTAGTTATCAAAGGCTTTGAAAGCACGTTCTGTACATATTTTTTGAGGAGATGTAGAATTTAAGGCGTAAGGTAGAATTCAGTATTAGTTAATACAGTACTTAGCATCCATCTTGATAAAAACGTTTTCTTGAATATTTTTCGCTAGATAATATTGCTGAATAATGCGTCTGGATAAGACTGTGACAAATTATTCGCCATTTTGAAATTAATGATCTTTCTCACTATTTGAATTCAAAGATAAGTGTTTTTATCTTTGAATTCAAATAGTGAGAAATTTATTTTTTTATTTAAGGTTGTTCTTTCAAGGCTCTAACGTTGTTCTCTCAAAATTTAACTATCTTAACTTTAATTATCTGACATTGATTTTGCGTTTTTGCGTATCCCATTAACTTCAGAAATCTAAATAAATTTCCAAATTAAATCCTTTCAGAAAGTTTCGAGTTTAAATTGCTTAAAACATAGCCACGTATTTGTCTCTTTTTATCTTGGTCTTCTCGATAGAGAGCATTTAAGTTACTAATCTTCATGCAACATTATGCATAATAATCCATCTCTGAGATGGATATTTCCGCTTAATCGTCATTAAAATACAAAGAGATGTATATTACTACTAGATATTAAAATACTAAGATATTAATACTAATATATATATATACAGGCTTACAGGTGGCAATGGATGCCAAACACCGAGAATGTACCATGATTTATTGCTTTACATCAACATTCCCCTGTTCCCCTGAACTCAATCCCTCGAATTTCTTCTTCTGCAACCATCTGAAATTACTTGTTTATCAAACTTCTGTGGATATTCTTAAGCATTTATCGCCAATCTACTGGATTTGTTTGAACATGTCCGCAGTCTAAAGAGTTTTGAGACCTCAACCAACAATTACTATAAAAATTTGTTTTTATCTCCTTTCAGATTTTAAACTAAGATTCGTTTTCTGTACTGTAATCCTCTTTGCGTGGAAGAAAAGTTTTTCTACTTATTATTGACATTTTTTGCTCTACTCGAAGTTACGTCCATCATAAATATTTTTGCTGTTTTCTACCACAAGAAAATTGCAAAGCATTTAATAATATGATAATTTTTCATGCTCTTGATGCTTCTTCTGATCTCTGATTTTTGCAGAGAAATATCACAACTCATTGAATATATACAATGAAGTTTATGTATTAAGATAGTATCTATAACAATAAAATTGCTTATAAGGATGTTTATGATCCAATTTTATTCTTATTTTTTCAATGTAAATTAATCTTCCAGCAGTGATAGTCATCCTTTAAACGCCTTGTTTTTATGATAATCTTTCCTGCTTAGAGAGCTAGTACAAAATGTGAGACAGCAAGAAAATTGGCTGCATGGAACTGATCCGCATTTACGCCTATTACTAACTCATGGTATTTGCACTCATATTCTAAAATTTCTGGTGATGAATCATCTTCAGCAATAATACGGCGTAAAGTTTGAAAGACTACAGAGAATACGCACTTCTCATTTCTGCAACAGCATAACTGAATAATCTTAATTAATTCTAACATAATAACTAACACTTTTCCTATACAAAATCTGAAAAACATTTTTAATATGGGTATTCTAATGATGAATTCTGTAGACAGATTTTCAGATCTACTTTTAATACTTATAGTATAGTAATCGTCAAAAATTTAGAATTCTAGATTTTGAGGAATTTGCATGTTTCAGAGCTTCCTGAATTCGAAAAACACATTCCTGGAAAATGTCCGTCTGTCTGTGACAAAGATAACTCAAAGCAGCTTTAAACCTAGACCGTTGAAATTCGTTATACGGTCTTGACACCAAATTTCCTGATTTATATCAAATTTTGAGAAAAATATGTTCAGAGGGAATGCGTCTGTCCACCTGTTCGAATATTATTTAACAGGATAATTACAAAACTAACAGAATTTGACAGATAAAAATCTGCATATAGACTTAGCATCTAATATGTAGACGCTTACCAAACTTTTGAGTCAAATCCAAAGTGGTGTTGACTGTCTGTCGGTGTGTAATTTCAAAACTATATAATTGCTATAACTAAAAAACACACCGACTGGAATATAATACGACAAATATTAATCACTTCGAAATTTTAATAAATAATTATTAAAATTTCAAATAAATAATTATTAAAATTTCAAATAATTAATTATAAAAATTTTGAATATTTAAGCAAAATATTTTGAATTCATTTTTATGAGCTTAATAATTAATTGCCTATCCTAATAAATGCTCTTATTTAAATTTTACGAAAGTTGCGCATTATTTTCTCTAGATAAAATCGTAGTAATAGTAATCAATAATGAGGTCTTTCGTTCCACCATCTACATTTTACATAATATGAATGAAAATAATAATAAATTTTTATGAATTCCTTGTTACTAATATTTATGAAAATATTTAATTTCATAAGTTTTGGAGCAAATGGAAAATAACAGAAAGACGATATATTTCTCATGAAAATTTTTTTCATAAATGGAGCAAAAACACTGCAGAATCGTAGATTTGAATGATAAAATAAGTTTATACTAAACGATTCTTAAAATCATTTCCAAGAATTTGGGGTCAGAACTTAGTATTTAATTGCTTTATTGTCAAAAAGAATTTGAAATCAAAAGAATTACTTATTAAAACATTTCTAATTTCCTATTTCACTTTAAAAATTTGGTCAAATCAATGATATTAATTTATTTACATTGATTTAATCTTTGTTTTATCGAATTACACAATATTAATTCATAATACTTTTATTCGTACTGAAAGTGGAATTTTTTTTTCCTTGTAAATTTATTAAATAAAGATTTTACAAAAAAAAAAATTAGAGTAAAAAGATGTTTAAGTTTTTCCTGTTTCAAATGTAAAAATGTAAAATCTGTTACTGTGTATCAATTTCTTTCTTTTTTCATTTTTTTTAAATAAAAAAGTTATTATATCTTATTTAGTTATTAATATTTAATTTAATTCAGAAAAACATAGTTTTTCATTTTATTTTTGCTGAAATTGTTAGTGAATACAAAGAACGAATCAACTAAGATTTTTAATGGAGTTGTTTCAACTTCTTTTCCCTTTATTCCCAAAACAAATTTTCTGTGTCAAATCGGTTATTTTAACATAAAAATCTAAAATCAAGTTAATAGGAAAATCAAATAAACCAAAAAAATTAAACCAAATAAAAAAGAATCCGGCCTGAAGACTTTTTTTAAGGGTCACCCTCAGGCAGGGATTCAAAGAAAGAGAATTTTTCTGTAAAGGAAGGCAGAAAAGACAGTCTAATAAGGATTCATTGTGACCCGAAAATCCCCTGAAATTAGGCCCAAGAGATATACCATTTTAACAGATAGGAAAATACAAAACATCAAATTTGAAGAAAATAACCACTAATAAGTAAAAATACAATAACAAAAATAACAATAAAAACAAAAATACCATAAAAGAACACTTACACTATTAAAGAAAAACAAAAAAGAAAGAACATACCAGCAGCTGGCAAGGAAATTTTAAGCTATCTATTGTGATTCCTGCTTTTTAAAAACACAGAGCTAACGATAATTTAGGAAAAAATTGTAGGCTCCCAGCACCATTTATTGAGTGATCTAATATGCAAGGAAATTTCTATTTTTAGTTTAGGTAAAGGATTAATTCCAAACCATATCTTGTTTAATTAAAAAGTTGACATTACAGTAATTTCTAGGAAACTCCACGAACTGCAAATTTTAAAATATTTTTATTAAAGTTTTTTTAATGCTTTTTCAAAAGGTTTTTTAATATATTGCCTAAAAAATTTTAAAATTTAAGTATTTTCTGATCATTTTCCTGAATTTACTTTTTCGAGAATTGCATGGTTTTTGGCGTTAGGGAGATATATATACATTTTAATAAATAAATAAAACTATGCAAGAAGCTAATAACGAATTTATCATAGCGCATGGCCCGTCGCGCTCTCTACCAAGGGGCACTGTGGATAGTTTTGTGTCAGGAGCATTCACGGAGAAAAAATTACTGACACAATGGTTTTGTTATAAAAATCTAAAAAATTCAAAAAATATATAAAATTTGTGGGAACGAGAAGTGTAAGACATGTCTCTTAGCAGATAAGGAACAGATCAATAATGAAAACTCAAAATTACAAATATTCTATAAAAACAAAAACTTGATGTATCTTTTAAATTGTTCAGAATGTAATTTAAAATATATTAGCCAAACTAGCATCGAGCTCAATTTAAGAATTAACAATCACAGATCCGATATTAAAAACTTCATAAAAAATAGGACTACTGACTTTGAACTGGAGCATTTTCAATACCATAATTTTAATAATATAAATATCTACGTTCTAGAAGACAATGTTAACGAATTAAGCAAAAGATTGGATCTGGAAAACATTTATATTTGTAAAATAAAAACTTTATTTCCTAATGGTTACAATAGTAAATTAAATGGGGAAGGTTACGCAGATTTAAACAATAATTGCTTTTATTACAAATTTAACATATTTAAAAATTTTCTAAATAAAGATAACTTTTCTAAAAGATTTAAAAGAGGTAAAGGAAAAGGGGTCAATATTCAAATTATATTTGAGGAATTTCAAAATTACTGTAATCTGGAACACAATAGTGAAAACCATCACAAAATTAGGAAATACATTTTTGGTCTTAGAAATAATAAAATAAAATGGGTATTAAATAATAAATTCGGGGATTTAGAGTTAAAAAATTCGTACACAAAATGTATTATTCTAGATCTAATTAAATGTAAGTTTAGCACTAGAAAAAACGATTTACTTTTTAATAATAAAAATAATGTTTACAAAGAATTCTGTGTAATTAAATTCTTGGATATTTACTTCGATCTAAAATTACCCAATTCGATCTAAAATTATTATCTAAAATTACCCAAAATTGTACATAATAATAATATATTTTTTCCTCTATCAGATAAAACAACTGTTTCAATAGCATTTAGTTACACTTCAATTTTAAAGAAAAAATTTGTAATTATAATTACTATAGCAAAAATTTAGATAATATAAATATAACAGATTGTTACTGCAACAAAGAAAACTTTAAAGATTTTATAAATGTAGATAAAGGTCATATTATTACAGGTAATTTAAAAATTATGGAATCCAACTCTTTAATAAATTTAATGGGAAGAGGAACAAAATTTAGATTAAGACAAAAATAAACCATAACAAAATTTTGATTTCTATTGGTAAAGATTTGGATGTTTTTATTGCTAAATTATCTAGAAAATACCATTGGCCTGCGAAAGGTTTCGCAGAATGGAAATCGATAATTTTAAAGGAAATTAAAATAAAAATGAATACTGATTTTGACATATCTAAAGAACGTGGGATTTATTTTAGTACAACATTAAAAAACGAAATAAAAAATTTTAAAGAAAAATTTGTTATTACAGTAATAGATAAATCAGCAAATAATTTCTATTTAATTTGTACATATTATTATAAAGAACTTTTCATTAATGAATATAACTATAACGCAACTTATATGTTAAAGAACGCCAGAAAAAAGGAATTAGATAAAAGAATGCTTGAATTTGCAGGCAAAAAGAACAAAACTTAGACTTGCTCTCTAAACTATCCTTATTTATTCCTAACAGTTAAATTTCATAAAAATCCATTAAAATTCCAATTCGTGATCTGTAGCACAGGCAGTTATAATTACTATACGGGTAAACATTTCTTTAAATACTTAAAAATTATCCTGGACAAAATAAAAGATGAAGAAAACTTTATTATTTATAGTAACAAAGAAGTTCTTGATTTTCTTAAAAGATAACGACACTAATAAACTTAATACGTTTGATTTCGAAAATTTAAACACCTATCTACCTCATGAAAAATTAATAAAGGTCTGCACTTTTATATATGACGAATATTTAAATGAAAATGTCATTCCTAAAAATAACTGGCTTGAGTCATGTAATTTTAATATTACTGAAAGTTACGTTTTTAATGTTATTAATTTTTGTAAACAAGTTAAGGGCATTCCAATGCGTACAGCTTTCTCAAGTGCTTTAGCTAATATTTTCCTACATTACTATGAGAAAAAAAATTAAATATAATTTAATTAGCGGGTGGAAGTATATTGATGACCTACTTTTGATTAACTTCGACAATACTAATATTGTTACTAATTGCTATCCAAAAGGTTTAATTCTAACAGAAACGAATAAAAATCAACTTGAGGCTACCTTTCTGGATTTAAAAATCGAAATTAATAATGATAAAACAATAGTTGGTATATACGATAAAAGGGATGAATTCAACTTTAAAATAACAAAACTATGTAACTATCATTCCAATTTAACTCTAAAATTTTCAAAAATCTATTTTTTTTTCACAAGTTAACAGGATCAAAAGGGTTTGCAATAATAAAAATTCCTATATTGAAGCATCAAATAACTTCATTAAAAATTTAATTAAAAATGAGTTTTCTAGAAATTACTGTAATGTCTACGTTTTAATTAAACAAGATATGGTTTGGAATTAATCCTTTATCTAAAATAAAAATAGAAATTCCCTTGCATATTAGATCACTCAATAAATGGCGCTGGGAGCCTACAATTTTTTCCTAAATTACCGTTAGCTCTGTGTTTTTAAAAAGCAGGAATCACAATAGATAGCTTAAAATTTCCTTGCCAGCTGCTGGTATGTTCTTTCCTTTTTTTTTTTCTTTAATAGTTTAAGTGTTATTTTATGGTATTTTTGTTTTTATTGTTATTTTTGTTATTGTATTTTTACTTATTAGTGGTTATTTTCTTCTAATTTGATGTTTTGTACTTTCCTTTCTATTAAAATGGTATATCTCTTGGGCCTAATTTCATGAGATTTTTGGGTCACAAGGAATCATTATTAGACTGTCTTGTCTGCATTCCTTCACAGAAAAAATCCGCTGTTTTTTAATCCCTGCCTGAGGGTGACACTTGCAAAAGTCTTCTGGCCGGATTCTTTTTTATTTGATTTATTTATTTTGGTTTATGTGATTTTCCTATTTTGATTTTAATACTTTTATCTCAATTCATCTGTGTTTTAGAAGTAGCTGCATTTACGCTCTCTAAATACTATGAAGTTTTTTCCTGTTCCTTTTTTGGTTTTAGTTTAAATAAGAAATAATTCTTAGTTGCGATTCCGAAACTATTTTGTTTTGCTTTCGTTTCGTTTTCAAACTATTTCTTACTTTAGATTGGTGACACACATATATATTCAGAAAATAATTTACTAAATTTAGTATTAGTTGTTGTTGTTGTTTTTTAATTTCAACTATTTCTATCTTATCAACTGTTCACACAAATTTGCGACTTTTTACATATATTGGGGCTCATTTTAAATAAATACTTGATATTATAAAATGAATATTACAAATTAAATAAATTTAGTTTATGTTAACTGAAATATTAAGATGATTCTTAGCATGAAAATGAATTATTAATATTAATAGAATTTTTTTTTCCTATGGCGATGTGTAATTTCTATTCAAATGAAATTACGCATAGCCATAGGAAAAAATAAATTCCGCCGTGAAGAAATATAAATTCCGTATATTTTATTGAAATATTACGCATGGTTTTAACATGCTCAACATTTTAAAATGTGGATATTAGAATTGAAAACACAGATGAGTTTACAGTTTTTTATTGAGACACAGAAATGTAAATGCTTATACTTTTATACATGTTTTAGAATTGTATGATTACAACCAACCAATTATTTTTATGGTAATATGATATAAGAAATGCATTCTTTATCTGCAGTAGTAAAATAAACTACAGAATTTCTCTACATTCAAATCTCCATTAATCAAATTGTTGCTGTTTTGTACCACATAACAAGATGGTGTCCGTCTTCCATAGCAATCTCATCTGGACCTAAAAAAATAAAGATATACGTAATTTTTTTTAACTTTTATATGAATTAAAGCATATGGATTTTAAATAACGTTTCATCTTAAGAGATTAAAATCATCCATCCATATTTACATAAACAATCAAGTATCAAAATTAATAAAAGATTCAATCTATCGTTTATAATCAAGTTTCAAAATTTAAGAAAAAAGCATTATAGGGTTTATCAAAGTAAAATGACCCAATATTTACAAAATAAAATTAATACTTTTGAAAAAACAGTTGCAGTTGCTGTTAATTAACCTGATAGTTTCATTTCATCATCTCACTTCTACACTCATGAATGAAATAAAGAAAAAGAAGTTCGCAAATCAAAGGAATTCAAGTAGGTTTTTAAACAAGAAACATTAGTCTGTATTTCATTAATACTTCATTTTAAAACAAAGTTCTGTTGCAAAGTCATATTCCACATATTCATTCAAAAATTACTACTATTTGATTATCTATTAGAAAATCCCTTCTATCAACCCCATCAATAAATATAAATATGACTGATCCTAGATTCATTCTATTTTTATATTCCTTCCCAATTTTAAAATTAATGATATACTTTATTTTGTGAATATAATGGTTCTGCTTAATACAATTTGAATTATATCCCAAAGCTCCTTTGGAGCTTTTTTGTTTATCAATAAAAATTGCGCTTGATTTTTTTTTTTTTTGTTACTTTAATGTCCAGAATGCAAAACTGTTCACTAGCATTGGTATGAAATCAGTCATCAAAATGGTAAATCTGAACTTCATAAGCTTAAAAATGAAATTTTCTGTATCGGAATAAATGTGAAATTGGTTAGTCATAAATGAAGTCTGAACCTTATAGTTTTCATAGCGAAGATGTCATGATGTTAATCTTCAAACTGAAGATAAATCGGGTATGCTTCCTTTCCTTTTTGGCATCATATCCTGCTGTAATTACGGTTACAAGCGATGTAAAATACAAAATGTTATCAAAGATCATTTCCACAAATGGACATATATCTTAATGATGACCATTTCCATACACGCATTCCCTTCAAACTATTTAGGGCTCTGCTTTGCAGGGCAAAGATTCAGCTTGAACTGGATACCCTTCAAGTAACTGCTGCCAAACTGGTATGCGTTTTTAATCTGAAGATTTTTTTTTATTTGCATCAAACCGATAGGTGAAATGTTCTTTAGCAATACTTAATTTATATTATAGTTTTATGGATATATATGTATTATTTCTTATTTGTATTGAGGATTAGGGACGGGGGAGGAGGCAAGGAGAGGAATAGAGATATCCTTGTACAAATTTTGGAAACCGTCATGGACAAAAACTAAAAATATAAAACCTTAGTACTGTTACAAATATGTAATGTTGCTTCAATCACTGAAAGGACCATTTTACGATCAGTTCTGTTGGATGCTGATCGGCAATTATAGAGTTTGGCGACTAATTTGATGATTTTGGCAATAAAATAGATAATAATGGAATCTTTCAGAATTTTGGCGATCGTGCCAACAGGAACCGAGATATACCTGATTGTTCCAGAACTTTCACTGCCCTGCTCCGGAAACTGCCAGCAGTCTAAGCTGAAGGCAGTCGTGTATAGAGTCGGTTTAGATTCGTATAGCTATTCAACGACGAATTAGTTGGATCGGTCCAGCGAAGCGCAGGGGTTGAGTGGAGTTCAAACGATTGTGGAATTGAGCTGTGTGCCAAGTCCTGAAATTTATTATAGAAACAGAATCGAGTCGTGTGCGGAGTAGCCAGTCGTGTAGTGAGTTGGCAGTTGGATATAGCTATAGCAAGAAACAGTGGAGAATTGCAGGCGTTTGTAGGGACCATAGATTCTCTTCTCTTGCTGAAATTTGTTTGACAGCTTTGTATGTGGTTGTTGTTATTACTGCCGATGAATACTTGTCGGCTACTGTTTGTTGTAATGTGCTGCTTGTGTACGTCTCGGCAGCACATTTTTTTGTCTGTGTATTCTTCTCTTCGTGTTAATAAAAGTCGTCGTTTGTTACTGACGCCTGTTGATTATGTTACTTCATCGACTAACAAATAAAAGTAACTCCGAATTCATGACAGTATGTCTATGTCAAATCCTTTTAAATCCACTCTAATAATCAATCCTTTTAAATCCACTTTTTTTCACTCTAATTTCAAAATTAGAGTGAAAAAATAAAGCCCTGCTCTGGGCAATATTCATCCTTTATAAGTTACAGATGATAACTGTAGGATGAGGGCAAAGATATGTAGATCCGTTTGAAACAGCATTCTCTGTTGTTGCTCTGATGCGTCAGTAAGTAAATAACTATGCTGATATTATTATATAAAAGTTACTCCTTCTGGATAAACGGTTCTGAATATTGTTGAGGGCCTTCATCTCGATTTTAAAAATGGAGAATAAACCGAAAATGATAATGATCTAAAAATTGAAATGATACATGGAATTCCAGGTTCAATGAAGCAATTAGAGTATAAAATAGTTTGACAGAATGTTAAACTACTTTGAAAGAAATTTCTTCCTCCAAAGAAATTTAATGCTTTTAAAAGATATTGAGTGAAAAAAGAAATTTCAGTCAATGGGCTTAACATAAAAATTTGACCTTGTCTGAAAGCTCCCTAAATGCATGCTATTCATTTTTACTTTCTCTTTTCGAGCTGGTGAGGATTTAATAATTCTAATTCCCCACCAATCAAACAAAAGGGTTAAACATTATTTGTATTAGAATAGTATTGTAACACCGCCCATTCTTAGTGAATAGTTAATATTTCTTAGAGCTAAGGGCTTGAGCTTCTATTAACATGATATAATCTGTAGAATATCTTACAAAATACTTTTCGCATAATACCCTGAAACACATTTCTCATTTTTAGCTTGTCAACGAGAACTTTGTCAATTACTATTCCTTTAAAGGCCTCGACACTAACATGTTTTTAATTGCTCTCCACAAAGGTGCAGTAGGATAAACTTATTTCTGGAATTCTTTATGGGTATTTTACCTTGATTTCAATCCCGTTAGATGTTTTTTCTTTCACTTTTCGTTTGGGATCATATTATTTATTTTAATCCAAAACTGTTCGTATTGCTATTGCTTGCTGCTCATATGATTAGTTCAAGTTCGATGAAGTTCTCATATTTTGTGCTATTTCGTTTAATGCTATTAAATATTGTGACCGAAAAACAGAAAAAATGGAATTAATTATCTTGATCACTCCTCTACGAAACGCGCCAGTCGAATTACCGACCTTTCCATTAACGTCATCAAAACGATTTGCCGTAAAGCAGAAAATGAATTTAATCAAACTTTTACCTCACCTAATTCTGGTTTTACACTCGGCTAGCTATAAGACAGTCAAAAGGCAGGACATGCATTCTAAGGCTGAAAAATGCTGTTCGGTCGATGACAAGAAATTGACCCGACGAGACCACAACAGGCCAATGTAATGTTTTTTTTTTATTGCGCATGCGTTTGCTACAGACTGGGTGCTATTTTTGATGTGAAAAAATTTATCACTTGTTATCGATTAATTTCGACATTTTTTTTCCTCTTGGCTTTTTATGATTTCAAGGTTGTGTGTGTCTTTTTTTTTTCATTATATTTGCCTTTTTTTATAGTTTTCCGAATTCCGGTATGTTAACCATTTTTTTTATTTTACCTTATTTTTTTGTGTAAATAACCATTATTTTAATATGATACTCAGTGAAAAATGCATGGACACCAAAACGGCAATTTATAGCCAAGCATGGAATGCATGAAACTATCATTTGAAATTGTGGCAAACATAAATCAATCCATTTCTGCGCATGCGTGGTGTACTGACCGTCCTATAATTAGCAGAGTGTAAACCCGGCATAAAACCAAGTAAAAATTATTATTTTTGAAAAAAAAGTCTCTTGATGATTGCAACTTTATCTGACGAACTGCACCTGATTTATAATCGAATGGAAGCAATTCTTTGAATTCTACTTTGGAGAAATCAACATCTCTTGGCGCTTAGGCAAAAGCGTGTATTGTTTCTCTATCTGAGAACTGATATCACAAACAATTTATTCCTTAGGGATAATTATTTCTTACAGCTATAATTATTTGCATATTCGATTTTTTACTACAAATTATAAAAATTCGATTTTCTATTCCTCAATCGGGGAATCTAGAACTGAAGTCCGCTATTTTCGAAACGGAATAAGCTGAACTTCATAAAGATGAATAATCACGTTGTATTTTCTAAAAATTGGTATAAAATTATTTTATTCTTTAAAATGAGAATAAAATTTAAACCAATATACTATCAGCAATAATGTAGTCTTTCAAGCGTTTAAGAAAAAAAATGAAACTATAATTGTAATTCATAATCAATATAATTATATTGTCCCGTAGACGAACCCTGTGCTAATTAAGGTCAAAGATAACACTCTCTAATCTAAACTCGAGACTTTATTTAAGAAACTAAACCTTGCATCTGTTTTTATCCACAAGACGAAATGACTCGAATCTTCCAAATTTGGAAAGATACAGAAATTATAAGATAAATTCTAGAACAAACGAGAAATAACAGAAAGTAAATCATCCACAAAACAATGTTTAGGCAATTTGCCAGTATTCAGATACGAACTTGCGAACTCCTACTTTCAGTTCATAGCATTCTACCACTGAGCATTCAGTCTGTGTCCCATAAAAACAAGTCGCATTACAATATAATTGAATTTGTAATCTATTTTGAAAATGTTATGTTTTGTGCACGGAAGAAAGTTTCGTCATCTAAAGAAATATTAATAAAATATATATCCTATATAAAGATTTTATGGGCTGAAAATAAGGATTTGCTGAGACCTTTACCTTTCATTAAATGTGTTAATGACTCGGAACTCTTAGAAACACCCACATACAACAACCAGAATTTTCCAGCCTCAGGGTCGTTTTTGATATTCGCTATTTCGTATATGTACATCTTTCCTGACATCATTTTCCATTCAAACCTGCAAATAAATTTCAAAAAATATAATTAATATATAAGTAGTGAATCTTTTATTGACGAGTTATGCAAGTTTAATTTTTTCACCTACAACAAACTTTTACTTTTAAGAGTATGGCAGACTCCTCAGAGCAGAATTGCAAATTACTGACTTACAATTATTTAATTTTATGCATATATATTAGAATGAATATAAATTCGTCAATCATGTTTTAAAATCCTTTAAAGCAATTGAATTACTTTTTAAAAAATTAAAACATATGTCTAATTTTTTTTAAATCTTACAATGTTTTATGTGAGGTAATATTTTTTTTTTCATTTTTATTACCATATAAAAATGTATTTGTATGAAATTGGATAATATTTTGTAATTCAATTCATAAAATAAGTTTCAGAAATATGTTTATTGGTACGAAATAAATTTTTATATATAATTTTGAGTTTTTTAAAATAAATTAGAATCTTAAATTTCTAAAAAAGGCTCGTAGCATAAATGTGTGCCCAGTTTTATGTTCATGTAATTAAACATGAATCTGTATTATAAATGCTAAATAATTTCCTCAAAAATTAAGAGATCTGGAACATTTCAAAAGTATTTAAATCTGAAAGATCATTGTTTTGAGAAAATGTCTTTTAAAACACAAATTTTAATGATAGATTTTATAATGTTGTTTTATTTGCATTTACACATATACGTTAAGTTTAGTTTAGTTACATTAACGTCCCATTTTAAAGCAATACTAGGCCTATTTTGGGACGAAACTCTTAATACTGAACTACTGTCAGATGACGAAGACAACACTGAAATGGTATCCCCCTTCAACCTTCCACACCACACCACATCAGTGGTAGGACGTTTGCACCAGACACGCTTACACGACGGTTCTTCGGTGGAATCGTGTTTCGAACCAGCTCTGTAGCCAAGACCTTACCAGTAGGCGACCTAGGCCCAGCATGTATGTTAAAGATGAGATATTATTATTATCATTATTTTGTTAACATTTACTATTCTCTTATTTCAGTGAGCAATTCCTACTATATGAAACTGATACAAAACATAATATAAGCAGGCAAAAAGTTTACAAGCCCAAATCAAAACCTTCATCTTAAACCTAAGATCAAACTTATGGTCAATTTATCGTATCGAACCTATATTAAAAAGTAACTCCGTCGCATCACGCCGAAGATTTCATAGGTAATGAATAATTCATGTTAAACGAAAATATAATTCATTCTTTCAACAATCAGATGACCAATCTCAATCTTTAGGTTTTAAAGTATTAACTGATCATTCAGGAGAAGAGGAGTTTTAAAAGAAGGGTGACAAATGATTGGTATGAGTGTAACGAAGATTTACAATAATAATTTCAGATATTGCAGCAATTTTCAGGGAAGCTTAAAAAATTAAGCAGAATTTTATTAATTTTGAAGTATACAAAAATGTTAATATAGTACACAAATCAAACGGTTTAAAATAACAAACTATAAACCGTAGCAAAGAAAAGAAAACAGAAATGGAAAGAGAAAAAGCAGTTAAGATATAAAATAAATTAAGCACTCGAAGAAAACTCAGCAAAAGTAACCAACCTATTCACGCCACATATTAGGTTAATAAAAACCACACCCAAAATACTAATTAAACTAGTCAAACATTAAAATATAGAAAAGCTAAAAATTACATATAGTGGCAAAAATGAATAAAAATATCATTTTATAAAAATGCCACATGGAAGGAACTTTCTTATCCTTTCGACTGGAATATAAGAAAGAATTGAATAAAACTGAAAACAATTTAAGACGCTAGGGCTGTGCTAATTTTCGAATTATCGAAAAAAGATGACACTTTAAAAAAATATATTTTTAGATGCCAGTTTTCGAAAAATATCGTTATATCGAAATCATGATCATGAATCGCGATACAATAAATCGATATTCACAATTAATTTACGTGTTCGATTTCGTTTTGGTTATCGGTTAGTACTTATTTTTGTTATTCTTCATTTTAATTGACCTTCATACAGAATTTTTGTTAATATTTCTGTAAATACTGTCATATTCTAATAAATAAAAATACTTGTTTTAACAATGTCATTTCGAAATAAACTGTTTTCTGTTTCCTAATGAATGATACCATTATGGAAAAATAAATTTAATAGCTAAATATTAATCTTCAGAAATAAAAGCAAAAAGAATTCATTCAGATAAAGTCCACAATTATATTCGCAGCTCGTATTTTCACACTTAAGCGCACTCACATGAAAAAAAAAACAAATTCCATTATACTTCCGCTTTCGCCTAGTGGTTTGCGATATATCGTGATACAATAAATCGATATTCACAACTAATTTACGTTTTCGATTTTGTTTTGGTAACCGGTTAGTGCTTATTTTTGCTCTTCATTATTATTGACCTTCATACAGAATTTTTGTTAATATTTCTATAAATATTGTCATATTCTAATATATAAAAATGCTTGTTTTAAACGCAATGTTATACAGTGTAACATGCAGACATTGTTTTGACACTGACAAAATTTATTAAAGGGGTTTTAACAAAATTATTTTCTAACTGCTTTTATTCAAAATAAAAGAAGTGTTTTCATTATATAAATTGAAACTTCCCTTTATTTGGATTCATACTGATCAGTCAATATATATATATATATATATATATATATATAAATAAATCGTAATGCAGGGTTTGTGAAATTCTTTCAGCGGAAGTAAAATTTTACTCAGCAAAGAAACTTCTACAAAAAACTCAGTAAGTCGTATCGTAAGACAAAGATTCGCCTTAAAAGATATAATCATTTTCCCCGCAGTAAAGGAAGAATTAATCGAAAATAGCAAATCACTTGTATTTTTGGTCTTCAACTCCAGCCAATTCCATGACTTTTGAAGCCGTGCAATTTTCTGGCACTCTCAGGGAAATGGAATGAACAACATCCTTTTCATCCCCTATGTACAGAGAATACTGCACACGTATTTTTGTTCCTAGATAATCTCCAATATCTGAGACAGGATCTGCAATTAAAATCATACTTTTAATTATGCTATTAAGTGAGATAAAAAATAACATATTTATCATCTTTACATAAATAATATTTCTTGATATTTCAAAATATCATTTATAACTATTATAAACATTGCTCAGATAGCCCGGGAATTATTAGCAAACATACATCATCAGAAATCCCTTTCTTCACATTGCTTTAATTCTTATTAGAAAACATTATCGGAAAATCCCTTTCTTTACATTACTTTAATTCTAATTAGCAAACATCATCAGAAAATCCCTTTGTTCGCTTTACTTTATATTAGCAAACATTATCCGAAAATTCCTTTCTTCAAATTGCTTAAATTCTTATTAGCAAACATCATCAGAAAATTTCTTTCTTTTCATTGCTTTAATTCTTATTAAGAAATATTATCAGAAAATACCTTTCTTGAAATTCCTTTAATTCTTATTAGCAAACAAATCAGAAAATCCCTTTCTTTAATTCTTATTTCTCTCGCAGTTTATTCTTTTATAAAAGTCAGAAAAGTAGTGCATTGAAAATGCTTTGGAAATTAAACATTGGATTATTATTGAAAATCATGATTATATATGCTTTTGCATAATATCAGTGGAGATAAATGCAAATACAAAAATTGAACTAGTTGCATTTTACAATCTAAAATAAGTACTCAGGGTTTGATTTCAAACGAGAGCGATGGAAAGTAAAATAGTAAATATTTTCTAGTTTATTTTTCACATTTTGCATCTCGGCGTGTTGAAAAAAGTTATGATTGATAGAATTCGAAGTGGCAACTATGAATGCTTATAATCCCGTAAAAGTGATTATCTGACTGCCTAAAAAATATAATTTATTTTACATATGCCTTCCATAGCACCAACATCTCACTCGATTAAATTTTGCTGTGTCCGTAGGCATCTGACACATTTGTAAGTTAAGGATATACAAGAAATAGAAATACAATTGCTTGTATTCCAACAAATGTGGAATCAAAGAAATAAGTCCTGCCGATATAACCCATATTCTTGATAATTTAGATCTAGTAGAATAGTAATGCAGCCGCGTAGTTCCGGCATATTTTTATGGTGGAATGTTCCATGAATCACACATGTAGGCCGCGATGGCCTGGTGGTAAGGTCTCGGCTTCGGAACCGGAGGGTTTCAGGTTCGAGACCCGATTCCACCGAAGAACCGTCGTGTAAGGGGGTCTGTTGCATGTTAAATCCGTCCTGACCAAACGTCCTCCCGCTGGTGTGGTGTGGAGAGGGGGTGCCAGCTCAGGTGTTGTTTTCGTCATCTGACCACGGTTCAAAATTACGAGGTTAGTCCCAAAATAGTCCAAGTGTTGCTTCAAACGGGACGTTAATATAACTAAACCAAACCAAACCATGAATCACACGCTCGAATATGTTGCGGTTGAAACTCTGCAGCAAAGGGCTTCGATGCTGCACTGCTATAAGAAGCACACTACTGCACTGTTCGGATGGTAATGTGACAAGGCACTCTTCATATGGTACGTATAGCCTCGAGAGACAGATTGATGGAGAAATTTAGTTATATTCCAGCAAATTAGAATCGAAGCAATAGGACTGCGTGTCTAATTCTCCCTGTGAATCTCGCAATTAAATACTAGTTGCAGGAGCACATCCGCTGTCAAATGTTCTTTGATGCAATTTTCGGTAAATCACATTTTGGGATGAGTTCTGCATAAATGTGCTAATATGTTTTGCAGAAAAACGGGGTAAAAATTGCTATTCTGAAATCTGATTAATATCATTCAGAAATTGAGTTATATTTTAGAGAAACGGAATCAAAGCACCTTGCCTTGCACTTCTAATCCACATCTCTTATTATCTAGTATCTAATTGACTGGCTGCGCTCGTTGATGGGAAATTATTTTTTGGCTCAATGTTCACTGAATCGCATGTTTCATTGAATTGCTCTGACACGAAGTTTTACTGAAAAACTATGTGCACACTCTGGCCAGTCTCATAACATCATAGTGCTATTAAAAATGAAAATGTCCACTCTATCTGCTTCTAAATTTCAGGATATTTTAATTACAATTTTATTCATATTGCAAATTACGCAGATATCAAACTTCTTCAGCATTCATCATCGGAAAAAATCACACTATAGAAAATTTGATGAGAGAATGAAGATAGAGTTAATTTTAGAGCAACAAAGTAATTTATTTCTGGAGATTATCCAAAAATATTTTTTTAAATGACAAATTTCATTAAAAATTTGCATTCGATATCATTAAAAATGCATTTTTTGAATTTTCAAGTATTGTAATATTTATTTTTATGCAATGATATTTTCCGAAGCAATTGCGGAGAAGCTCCAAAATGCCACTTACTTTTTAATCAATTAAATTTCTAATTAAAACTTCAAGAAGTCTATCGGAACTGCCCATTCCCACTTGAACATTCAAAAGTTCTATAGAAATTTAGTTACTCTCAGATAATAATTACTGTAGAGCAAGCACCGCACTTACACATACAGACCCGCATACACACATACCACCTTTATTATTAGTAGAGATAGAGAAAGAGATTATCCTTGCATTTAATTGGAAACATCCTGTATGTTTCACTTGTGCGTTTTCTGAATATAATAAGAACTATATAGAGGCAGATGGAAAAAAATTCTTACCATCTCCATGCTTTCGGGGATTAGCCGAGCAATTTACATATGAGATATCCATGAGACTTTTGCCATTCAAAATGGGTAGAGTCAAGTATATCGCCAAGAAATCTACAGAAGACGAGTTCAGTTCTTTTATTATGTATTTAATTGTTGCATTCAGGTTCCAGTCTCTGCGGTGTTCTTGACCACTGGACAAGAGAGCCTGTAACAGGCATGAATTTAAATATAAATTCAGAACGGCTTTTATCTGTATAATCCAAGTTGACTGCAGAATATGAAAATTTTAGTTCACAAATTTCATTTTTCTTCTATTTTGGTCATAAAAAATTTATCAAACTAATTATAAATTGGTTGAACCGGAATTAAACCCCCTTCTTCGCCAAGATGCGATAACGTACCAAAGATGGCAACATACTAGATCCGTTTTCTCTAGATTGGCAAACCTATTATCTTTCGCCTTTATTGTGCGCTATGATTGGACATCTGCTCCCTCGCATTTAAACATTTCGCAAAACATGGCGTAAGACCGTTGTTGGCGAGTTGGCAATTTTTGAAAATTGCGCCAAGCAGGGGGTTCAACTCCGGTCGTACCAATAAATTATTACATTCTGTAAAAGCAATAAATCTACAAATATTATATCCCCACAATGAAATGTTTTTCCATATTTGCCTGTCAAAACTGATATATATATTTAAAATATTTGCATGAGAATGCATGCATTTTATTTCGTGACATGATAAAGATGAATTAACAATTTTGTGAAGGCTTTCATTTCTAAATTCAAATAAACGCGAGCTTTTTCTTCATTTCTAAATTCAATAAACGTGAGCTGAGCTCCTCATCTTGATAACTTAAAAATCTTTCCCATGTGACTATAATTCTATAAACATTAATATGTCCTTTTTAAATAATTTTTAATATTTCAAGGTGCAGTCAATTTATATGTTAAATAAATGAAAATAAGCATAAATAGAAGAAATACTATCCACTGCATGGGAACGAGGAGAACAATTGGATATATTCCGCATAATTTATTTCTCTATAACATCTATTGTGAAGAAAAAGGAACTGATGAAAAACCAGTTTGTGTATTTTTTTAAAACTGTTTCCATCTAATACTGTAATGTTTGACCGAGTTTTAATTTAAATGGATAAAAAACTTATCATATTTCAAATAAAAATCTCATTCCTTCTTTTATTGATCATAATGTGCAAACTATCGTTGGTGCACCATAGCTAGATAATATGAGAAATGGAACAATACTTCGCACTTTGACGAATTTGCCTAGTACGGGATCTGCTTAGTAAGTGCAAAGTAATGGATCTGATGTTTGAAATTTTCAAAAAATGATGTATGCTGTTTTTTAGAGGATCGTGGAACTGAAATAGCCGGAAAAGTTACAATTAGAAGGAAAAACGTTTATATTATTATTAGTTTTAAAACAAAACTGGTGTGTTAATAAGATTTTAGCTTCTATTTCAGTTAAAAAACAGCAAATATGTACTTCTAAAATTACCTTGAATGTAACAGATTGCAGAAAAAAATTATTTAAATGACTAAATGAAGCCATCTTAAAATCCACGGTCTAGATATCCTCGAAGATGTTTGAAGCATGCATAGCCAATTTCATTGAATTAGTTTTGAGATATCATGTTTTCCGTGAATCAATCATAGTGAAATATTCATTAAACAGAAAATGCGCTTAATGTACCTGCATATTAATTTATTCAAATGCATTAGAAATAAATTTTTGTTTTCCACCTTCAACAGAATTACCTGAACTAAGCACATTGTAGTTGGGAGGAAGGAGAGTAAATATAAATATTTCAAATATTTTTTTGGAGAAATTTATGGTAAAAATAAAATAAATCTTTCACTTTCAATTGAAAATATCATTATCTATGGTTTCACTTTTTTTTTCCCAACAATACTGAAATAGCTGCTTGAGAATCTACAAAGTTAAGACTTTTCGAATTTTTTAAGTAAAAGAAACTTTACAACCTTGACAGATACCTTAAGCTGTAAATTAGCAAAACATATTATCTGCTTTTATTTCTTTAATGGCAACATGCATATATTTTTCTAAATATAAAAAAAAACTTACTTGCGTTATTAAAGCTGTGGTATACAAATTCCCGAAACTTCCGTCATGAGCTTGAAGTTTCTTTAAATGTTGGATAGTTTTCTTGTATAGGGTTGCAGTAGTAGAATTGAAGCCATTGTCGAAACCTCTGCTGCGATTGGCCTCACATGATAAAGCAGTGATGGCCATTGCTTGCAGATCTGCAGTTAATAGTATATTAATTAATAATTAAAGAAAACCAGGATTCAACTTGTATTTACACGATTGCGAACTAGACTTTTACATGATTGTTGGACTGAAATTGGACTGTTACACGATTATTGGACTGTTACATGGTTTCTTTTTGTTTACAAAAAAAATGATATGCAGTAATTTTTAAGCGTTTTTGTAAAACGTGCTTGAAAAATTGAAGTTGCTGTATTTTTCAAAAATAATTATTTGATTGTAACTAGTCTCTTATATTATTAGAGAATGTAGTTGCTTATTATTATTTTGTAATTTAAAATAAGAAACAATAAACTTAAAACTTTAGTTCTTTACTGTATAAGCGATTAAAATCTAATGATGGGTAGAAACAAATGTAGTTTCTTTTAATTATGCAAATAACCTGTGGCGTCGGTTCGGATATCTTATTTTGTTTGATATAACCTGTAACAATTAAATAACGTTTCTATTTTTTTTACTGCCCTTTTCTATTATTTCAAAAAAAAAGAAAATAAGAGCGAAATATTAACGAATAGATCACCATTATCTTATAATTTTTGAATGTTATATATCTTAAATAATTTCTGTGGCTGTTATTTCGCCTCCTTAAAAGATGCATTATTACACATTTGCAATAAATTATTTGAAGCATTACAGAGGTTGCCCATTCTTATTCGCAGTTTAAAATAAAGAACCGTAAACTTAAGACGGTAGTTGGTTCCTTATTGCAAATCTGAGTAAAATTTAAAATTTAATGATGTGTAGAAACAAATGCATTTTTCTTTTAATTATGTAAATAACCTGCGGCATCGATTTGGATATCTTAATTTGTTAGACAGCCCCAGTAGCAATCAAATAGTTTTTTTAAAGGGAAAAATGATAAAAAAATTGATGAATAATGAATTATCATTATTTTATAATTTATAATTATTATGTATCTTAAATAATTTATGCCGACGCTGATTTTTTTTTTTTGAAGCATCAAAAACACTTTTTTAAATTGAAGGCTGTACGTTTTTTATGGTTGGAGATGGATTAAAATTCCAGTTGCTGCAATCCAATAATAACTTTTGGTCGAAAGAAAATTCTAAGATTGAAAGAAATTCAAATACCTTTTACAAAAGGGTACACTGAATTGCTGCTCAATACACTATTTAGATCCGAAATAGCTTTGAGAGGCCAGGATTCGTTCGCATTACACAGAACTAAATAAGACAAAGGATGCGTGAAGTTCCCGGATTCCTCCACTTGCTCCTTGAGACGTTTCACCAAGTCGTTGCCGTAGAACTGTCGAGGGCTATGGCAGGTGACCAGAAGGGCATTGATGAACATGCTTAAATCGGTGCTCGTGAAGGTTGGCCTGCATGAAACAGAAATGTATCCATTTTTAAATAATTTAAAAAATTTCCGGATTTTGTAATTTTACTTAAATATTGATCTTTTAAAGGCGCTAAATTTTTGTAATTATGCAATAACAGAATATGTGTTATTATACATATAAAAATATTAAAATTATGATATGTGTTGCGGATCGTTTGAATAATCTCACCAGTAATAAAGCATAAACTTTGCTTAATTTAACATTTGTGTCTGAAAAGAAACTTATTTTTAAGTTTTAGTTCGAAATATGGGACATTTCACTGATTGCAGAAGTGTGTAATCTGCATAGATTTAAGACGCCAAAATATAGGTAAATATTTTATATTTTAAAAATATAGGTAATATTATAGAAAGCCTTTTATGGCTGCTGTTGCTTTTTTCTCAAAACACGATGTTTTTACGGGAGGGGGGAGTTCGCTGAAAGAATATAGGAAGAATAGAAAGAATTCTTTCCATTGCAGTCGATGAAATCTTGCACTGTAATATTTATAAATATTATGCATCTGGTCAATTTATTTATCTCTAAAAGGGCATATGATTTAGAAGTGCTTTTTAAATAGATAAACATCATGCATTTCTGTTTGATTTTCAAATTGTATGATAATTATTTTTTTTAATTTATCTCAAATTTATAAATTGTATATAGGTATGAAAATACGCTCACTGCATTTATTGAATATATAATCACGTATTAGTGACATTATTGAGAATTCTTTTTCTGGCCATACTATTTTGTAGTCATGAAGATCAGTGTATCACGATATGTATTTGATGTACCATTAGTAAAGTAAGATTAAAAAAGAGAATATTTTTCTCCTTCTTTATAATGAAGTTTCTTATTCTTTTCATACACACGAAAAAGTACATGAAATATTCCATCCCAAGAATGAAATTTCGATAATTTTCGTTATCAATAATGTCCCATGTCACTTAATATTATTCCTCTATGAAATGCATTTAAAAATTAGTAATTTATTTCTGAAATAGTAGTAATGCTTTTATAATTTATTTTATTCAAAAAAATATAAATTATTTATGTTGCTTAAACAGTATTTAAAATGACATAAAATGAAGATCGCTTCCCTTGAAAAGTATCTTTTACAACAATTTTTATATGCAAGGTAGTACTTTTCATATCTAGCAGAAATATTTATCTAATTATCTTTGGTTATTATAAATATATATAAAATTAAATATAGATATATTTTGAGGCTAAACATTTCATTTAACTAAGAATTTGCATACATTAGAATTTTGAAATCCTATTTTATATAAAAAAAGAATTTTCAAATTAATTTTTAACAATATTGACACACATCTTTTAAAAATTATTCGTCGGTACGATAAAGAAATAAAGGCTGGAGTGATTTACCACAGCGAAAATACACTTGCTTCTTTGGAATTTCATCCAATTGTGTCTACCAATCTCAAAACGTCCCGAAATTCGTTATGAAAAACTGGATTTACGCTCAACTTTCAAACACCAAAAGAATAATTAAAAAAGGTTTAAAAAAATTAAAGAAATTAACTAAGATGCAAATCACAATTCCTATCTCATAATAAATTGCATATTTGCGAAATGATGTATACATTGATTTTCCAAGAGGGAAAACATCAATTACAAGCATGAAAAGAAAAGTTCATTTTAAAAGGATCAGAATGGTAAAAAGTTCATTGTGAAAGGATCGAAACGGAAAAAAGCTCATTCTGAATGGATCGGGATAGAAAAGTGTTCATTATAAATGGAAAGGAATAGAAAACGTTCATTGTGAATGGATCGAAACGGAGAAAAGTTCAGTGCGAATGGGTCGGAAGGGCAGAAAGTTCATTGTGAAGAGATGGTAATGAAGAAAAGGTTTATTGTGAATAGATCGGAAGGGAAAAAAGTTCATTCTGAATGGATCGGGATAGAAAAAAATTCATTGTGAATGAAAAGGAATAGAAAAAGTTTATTGTGAATGGATCGAAAGAGAGAAAGGTTCAGTGTGAATGGGTCGGAAGGGAAAAAAGTTCATTGTGAATAGATGGTAATGAAGAAAAGGTTCATTGTGAATGGATCGGAAGGGAAAAAAGTTCAGTGTGAATACACCAATTACAACATGCTTAAATCGCATGCAATCAAAGTGTAATATTAGAGAAAAATATACAACTACTATATTTCATTCAGATATCATCATATTTTTAGGCTATGCCATACAATTTAGAAAATCTGTTAATAAACCATCTAAAGTGTTCTCCAAAACACTTTCTCGCATAATCTCTAATAAAGTTTTCCCAGAGAATACCTTACATGGCCTTGATGAACAATAGTTACAAAATAATAACTTCTGGTCTAAATTTAGCTCTTTTACTCGATTTATCATATCATCGTTGGCGAGTATTTTGGTGACTAATCCCTTGCATGTGATTAATAGTACCCAAAAATAGAATTTGTGTTTTAGATGCTTTTCCACAAACAAAAATTTAGTAGAAAAATTGTCAAAAAATTGTCAAAATCCCATGCTAAATTTGACGCATTTAAGTCATTGTGTTTTTAGTTATTGCGTTTACATGTTTCTGAAAATATAGTCTGATAGATAATCAATCCTTTGTTGGATTTGGTTCAACATTTGATAGATATCTACATTATAGATGCTAAATTTGTACTAAATTTTATCCATCTAGCTCTCTTTTTGTTTTATAGTTATCATGTTAACTTATATTCGAAAGGCCAACAGTTATACAGGGTGATCAAGAAATAACAGGAGGCGTTCGGAGCCTTCTGCAGGGTGTTATGTACAGGGCGAAATATAACAAAGTTTGGCCACCATACACATTAAAGTAGGCGGTTTCGATTTATCAAAAAAAGAAAAATTAGTACCAAAAAATGCCGATAGGGGAAATCCTGGCTCTGCAATTGAAAACTTTATTATGTAATTTGCTTATACGAGTGCTTTGTAACATGACATCGAAGATAAAAGGAAAGGTTGCTGGAATTTTAGTCATTCTGCAAGAAATTGCCAATTGATTGCGTTGTCACTCCGTGAATGCGACTTATAAAGCAAGCTGTTTCATCAGCTAGATGAAAATGCCAGTGCTACTCTTCGTGAATACCAGCTGTTAAAACAGTTACGCTGAGGACCGATGACCATAACTAACTTACGAAGAATGATTGAAAGATTTGAAGCAACAGGAATTCTTAGTGTGCAATTAGGCCGAGGACGTAAAGGTATCAAGCAAGAACAAGTTTAAGAAGTTGCAGTTGCCATTGTGGAACAGGCGGGAGCTAATAAGCAGGCTACCAGGAGTGCACATTCAATATCACGACAAACAGATACCCTGTTCTCGACGGTGCAGATGATATTGCGTAAGATCCGGAAATTTTATCCGTATAAAATAGCACCCATTAACTGATGACACTGATCTTAATCTAGACGATATTTGGTTGTGGGGCGGTTCTGGTTCATTTGAAAGGCCTTGTGTATCAAGGACATGATCCTGAAATTCCTGCTTTAAAAGATCAAATAACGTTACATGCCAGACGAATAAATGCCAACATGTTGCGAGCCACCATCGAAAACCTCGTGTATCACATGCAATTTTTGGAACATCAAGTTAGTGGTCACCTTGAGACAAATTTGTAAATTGCTAGAATAAACGTTTTTCATTGGTATCTGGTGTGTTTCTATTTACTGTTTCCATTGGCAGTTATGTATTCTTCTTCCACACGTTATGCGCTTGCAGCGCCTGTATTTCCCGTATCTGCGTTTTTGGTACTAATTTTTTTTTTCTTGAAATGGCATACTTTACTGTGTATGGTGGCCAAATTTTGTTATATTTCGTCCAGTACATAACACACTACAGGGCTCCTAACACCTAATGCTATTTCTTGATCACCCTGCACTTTCTCTGAATGGATATTGCTCAAACTTTGTTAGAAATATACAAATTTGGTGTAAAGACCATAAAATGCAGAATTCCAACCACAGAATTCAAAGCGCCTTTTATTTATTTTCCTCACAGATGACCGGACGGACATTTTCCAAAAATGTGTAACGCGAAATTCGTCAAAGCTTCGAGTTCAAATTTTTTGACTATTACTACATTTTCTCTATACAACGCATACGAGAAAGTAAAAATTGCAAACTCTAGACTCCAAATCGTAAACGATACATATCTAAAAGTAAATTCAACAAAATAGTTATAAGAAATACATAAAATTAATTAAGTTGTAATAAAACGTGTAACCCAATGATAGGCACCTAAAAGAGTGCTTTCTAAGATATTAATTACGTCTTAGTTAATTGCAAAATGGGAAAAATCAGGGAAGAATTCTTTATCTACCTTAACAAGGCAGTAGCAATCTTCAACTCGACCTCCTTCGCCATTAATTCTTCCTCGAGGACAGTGCCATTGAAACTAGCAGCTGATGCTAAGTAGAGAGCCACGACGGCCCGATGAGTGTTTTCTCGCCAACCCCAAGTGCTTGTTCTTTTTTGCTTTAACCAAGAAATGGCCCTCTCTTTAGCTTTGGAAACTCCTTCAATTGATAGCACTCCGTCTTTTAAAAGAATAAATATAAATTTGAATTTACATTTCTCATTTACATGGTACGTAAAACAACATAACTAATTAAAATAAAATTGTAGAATACACTGAAATGTAGTACTTTAAAACAGATGTTTTAATTTCCTACAATTATAAACAACTGCTCATATCCACCTTGAAGACACAAGTAAAACATCTGAATGGCAGGACGCCGTTACAGTGATTTATTATTAATAATAATAATAATTACCGCCATTCAACCGGTTACCACATAACTAAGCCGTATAAATTGGGCTTATTGTAACTGACTGTTATGCTCATTAACTTTCCTTTTTTTTTTTTTTTTTTTTTTTTGCTTAAGAAAACAAAGGCCAACAAAAATTCAAAGAATTTTCAATTGTTGTTAAAAGGATAGAAATCTTTTCTATCATATTTTTAATGTTTTTTTAGATTTTCAAGCTATCATCATTATCCATAATGAGTTTCCTCTAATTTCATTGAGTTCGACACATTCTGTTATGTAGTACTGAACCAAACCTCTCCCCCCCCCACCCCACATATACATACGTTGTCTTGCATCCTTCCGAATCTATAGACGTATTTCCTCACCACCGGGTTCGCTTTATAGTGGGTGCATGGTGGGAAAACGCAATCAGCAAGCCCTGGTAGAAAACAACGACTACTTTATTTACACGAAGACACGAGTACACAAAGACGACGAATACACAGACGACAAATATTTACAGCCGAGACGAACACAGGACAGCACACTACAGCAGACAGTAACCCACAAGTAGTAATCGCCCACAGCACACAAAGCGGCCAGACAGAATCCAGCAGGAGAGGGAATCAACTGTCTCTCCAAAACGGCTGAACATCTCACTGTCTCCTTGCTTTATCTGCCGACTCACTACTTATCACAACTGGCTACTACACAGATGATACGACGCTGCTTCCACAGTAGGCAACAGAATTCGATGCTCACAGATTAGCTCAGCACTCGTTTCACGCAACGTTGGAACTCCGCTGTTGCTTCGCTATCCTCTCGAAGACTGGTTAATTGTCAGCGATTCCGACTATAATTATGACGACGACACTCACAGTTTCAGAATGCCGGCCTTTTATAGTTCCACGGAGGCTGGGCTAGAAGCTTCTAGACCATTCAGGCATATCTCGGTTCCTAATGGATGGATCGACAAATTCTCAAAGTTGCGAGCATTTTCCATTTTGTTACCAAAGTTGCCAAATCACCAAATGGTCGCCAAGTTTGTCGCCAAGATCTGGGATCACTGGCTCGGCATTTGACAGCATCCTATACAGCTGACTGTAAAAGGTCGTTCTTATGATGACACTATTCGTGCTGGGAAGCAGAATTACAGGTTTTTAACAGTATTGGGGAAGTCTTCCTCGTCCTGATATAATTTGCACTAGCATCAAGTGGAATTATAACAGAATAATGTTATAACTATTTCATAACAGAAAAGTAAACATAAAATAGTTAAGTAAAAAAATTAATACCACATCCAACTTCATCGGTCCCATCTTCACAATGTACCACTCCATCACAAACTAATTCCTCTTCAAGGCAGGTATTGTTATCGCATTTGAAGCCATCTACGCATTCAAATGTCCCTAAAACAAAAAAATTGTGAATTTGAATTGGAAAAAAAACTGAATCATTCAGCAATAAGTCGAAAACGATTGATATTACTTTTAACATATTATAAATATAAATATTAAAAGATTTATTTTTGAAATACGGAAAAAAATCTTACACTGTTAATATACATTCACACAATATCTTTTCTAATTTCAGCAATTTTTGAAAAACTGTTATGGTCTTCGATTACTTCAAGAAAATAATATTTTTATTCGTTACTTGAAAGAGTTACAAATCATATAAAAATATATATAAAGAAATTATTTTGAAATCTGGAATAAAATCTTACACTGTTCATAGATATTCACACATATCTTTTTCTAATTTCAGCTATTTTTAAAAAAACTGTTAGGATATTCGATTACATAAAAATAATATTTTTAATCGTTACTTGAAAGAGTTGCAAATCATATAGAAATACATACAGAAATTAAAAAATGTATGTAATAATTTTCATGAAAATAAATGGCACTATAATTTGATGAAGATGGTGAACTTCCTGGATGATTTTATTTCGAAATAGAGCCATATGGTTAAAGCACAGTGTCCTAATATGTGTTGTATTTTTCTGTGTTCTAATATATGTTGTTTTCTACCGTGTTCTAATAAGTATTGCGTTTTTCTGGATTCTACAAGAAACCAATGAAAGATGATTAGTTCTGTCCAGAATTAAATAAATAGGAAACTGAAAATTATCAATCACTGACCTACAACATTGTTCAACCTCTAAATTAGATTGTCCATTTCAGTTTGTAAATTTATTTTAATCCTTATAAAAATATAATAAGCACAAGAGATTCTTATGCTTTGGTTCATTATAAATAAACCGCTTGTGTGTGTGTGTGTGTGTGTGTGTGTGTGTGTGTGTGTGTGTGTGT
>JAPMOR010002779.1:11855-92728 GCA_026543865.1 Argiope aurantia | reverse complement strand
GTGTGTGTGTGTGTGTGTGTGTGTGTGTGTGTGTGTGTGTGTGTGTGCATAAGTATAGATTTGAAGCTCAACAATTTTGTGATTTTGATGTACATATATCTGAAAGTATCAATGACTATAAGGTGCTTCTATATAACAATAAGTTCGTTTACGTATTCTTAGTGTACAAAATATTTCAAATATAGAGCCTTGTGAAATTTTACAACGCTGGATTTTTAAAACTATACAAACTCTCGTCATCATTTTTTTTCATATATAATATAGTATAAGTGTCGTAATCGCAGAAAAAATCAAACTGGAAATTCCGCCGATTCTCTACATATCAGACCTCCATGAGCTTGAAAAACACATTTTTGACATTATGTCTGTCCGTCTGTGACAAAGATAAATGAGAATAGCTTCAAGTTAATCTTATGAAATTTGATATGTGGTCTTTACACCAAATTTATAGAATTTTATCAAATTTTAAGTAAAAATTTTCAGAGGAAGTCCTTCTGTCCGGCTGTTCGAATATAAGTTAATATGATAGTTACCAAATAAAGAGAGATTTAAATATAAAATTAGATATACAGAATTAACACCTTTCAAATGCTGAGTCAATTCCAACAAGGGATTGACCATCTGTCGGTCTGTACTTTCGGAAATAAGTAAACGCTATAATTGAAAAAAGCATTGACTTAAATATATCAAATTTGATATGAGATTTTACGATTACAATTATAGTTCTGTGTCAAATTTTTGCATCAATCGGTTTGAAACGACACTTTTAAATCACAAATCTGATTTTTAAATGCGTGTTGCTAAATGTCAAAGATTAATCGTCAAAGTTCTAGCCGGAATCACCTTATAGATTCAGTTAAAAGACTAAATTCACGCCAAAGATATTGTTCACGCCATATTTTGTAACTATTGTTCGCCAATGCCATGCATTCACCGCATTTCCCAAGGTTCATTATTTTATATGGAGTGGGAGATAGAAACTTTTGAGAATCTGCGAAAAGGTTTTGAGGAAATCACTCCCACAGGGATTAGAATTCATTCATCTCAAAATCAATTAAGATTCCCTATTCCTTTTTTTTATTAATCAATTTTTCTTCTAGATTTTTTTAGAAAAATATTTCATACCACATTTCATTTCATCTGCCCCATTTTTACAGTCTTTCACTCCATCGCAGACTTTTTCATTAGGAATGCATTCGTGGTCGTCGCATGCGAAACTGTTGCTTTCCAAGCATTGGAGGCTTTCTAGAAGAAAAAACAGTTGCATTTTATTAATAAATACACATAAAAAGTATTTTTGAGATTAGTTTAAAATTGAAAATAATGGGTAAATATAGATAAACTAGGTCTCAATAATAACGTTCATTTCTTTGTAAATAAAGTCATAAAACATTTTATACTTGTACCTTATTTTGATTCTGATAAGAAGTATGCTACGTGCGCTAATTATTTATACTCATATTTTTTATAAAGATACAGAACAATTGATAAATTTTTCTGGTGAAAAGAAATTTTGAAATGATGTATTAATACTTTTCAATTTCAGATAATTTGCATCAATCTGTTAGATATAAAAAGAATTTTTTTTAATTAAATGCGAATATTTTTAAAAATATATAAATATACAAGTTGTTTACAAAATATTGGTCAAATAGCAAAATTCTGCATACAATAACTACAGAGCATGCTACTGTGATGAAAGTACTCGGAATGGTGGAAAAAAACAAAAGTATCAATTAACTGTTTAAAAATCCACATTACTTCAGAGTAATCTCCTTTCACTTCAAATTACTTCTGCCAATGCTTCTTCCAAACATCAATAAAATGCTTTAAAATTGTTTTGATGAAATCCCTTCAGAATTCGTCAGGAATTCTATTTTGTTGGATTAATGAACTCAAAACTGTAGTCATAAAGTAGCGATTTTAGCCATTAAAATAAAAAATAAATCACACGGAATTATATCAGGTGAATAAGAGTTTAAGAAGACGCAACTAGAGAATGTTTGGTTAAAAATTCACAAATAATAATTATTATTCGTGAATTATCATGATGCATTACCCATGATTTTTCTCACCAAGTATCATTTCAGGCCGTTTTCGATTAATTCCAACTAGCAAATGATGCATATTCAAATACAATCTCTATTGATTTCTTGTCCAATTGCTAGGAATTCATAAAATACATCTCCATGACAATCAAAGAAAACATTCAACATCAGTTGATTTTTGAGCGACTTGACCGTGATCTTTACGATCTTGTTTTAACTTGCATGCTATTCATTTGATTTTTGAGCTCTTCTGGTATCAAAAGTATATATCGTTTCTCCACTGGTATTAATACATATTAGAAGGGAATCACTATAAGACAGCATCTCTCAAATCACTAGAGAATTTTGTTGTTTTTTGGAACAAATGAAAAGTTCTTGAAACAACTCGAGAGGCGAGGCGTTACAATACTAAAAGATGCTTGAAAACTATTTGACAAAAATAGAATGATATAAGTATTTTTTCACTAATAGATCTTCATGTCACACCATAATCCAAGTAGCAATTCTTCGGCCATATGTGCATCAATCATTAAATGAAGTGAATGGTTTACCAAATCGAGGAGCATCTATGATGGATTCTGTGTCTTTCTTAATTCCAACTTTCTTTCTTTTATACCAAAAAAGACTTTTGTTTTTGATAAACGATTATCTTTAAAAGCTTCGTTCATTTTTTTTCTTTTACACTATTTGCTTTTACATAATTTTGAGATGTGTTTGGTGATGCCCTGTATTTCATTTTTCAATAAATGATTTTTTTCTTGTTTTTTTAAGCATTTTGAGAAAAAAATTGAGTAATGTAATTAATTTAATTCTTAAAAAATTATGATAAAAACAATATTAGATATTAATAAGACTATAGCAATTTTTAATTGAAATTTTTAAGGAAAAAATTAAATTTAAAATTTGATTTTTCTGTCTTAGCGAATACTTTGTAAGTGTTACTTTTAGAAATTTGAAATCTATCAACCCAAAAAATGTTATAATTCAATAATAAATTGAAATGAAATCAATATAGCAATGTTATAGTAACAAGTAGAATTATAATTTATTAAAAAGGATTGGTTTAATTAAAAATTGAAAAGTTTTTTATTTAAGTAGCGGAATTATATCCTATTTGCAGAGATAATATCAGGAAATTTTTCTTTGTATCTCTCTAGATAACAACGTTTTCAGCAACTTATGGCAGTAAACTTCATTTCGATTATTGATTCAGGTATTTTTGGGGGCATTAAGTAATATATGGAAACATAGGTACATAGTAATATATAACCTGTTATACAGTTGAAATATTCTGAAACCCTAGCTTAATGGCACCTTTCCATGCACGGAAAAAAATATAGTCTAAAGACATTAAATTCATTGCCTAGATATGATATGTTAATAAATATGCTAAAAGTGTGATTTTTTGGTTCCTAATCGAGGTTGAAATCTAGTTTGTACTGTCCTTTCTGTTAGACAAAAATGCCACATACCGAGTCACCAATCAAATTGGCTATGCAAATAAACAATAATGTAAAATAATTAATGTTAGGCGTCTTAATTTTTGTCATTGGCGATTTGTCATTATTGGCTTTCTTTGTAAAGTGAAGGCGCACTCTGAACTAGGTTTCAACTTTCATCTATTTACATGAAAGATCTGAAAGTAGTTTTAATTATTGACATTCTTGAAATATAAATATAGATTCTTATAAAATATTTATTATTATTAAAATATTAATATATAAAATATTTAGTTCTTATAAAATATTTCCTCGATCTTTGATCTTAAAACTTTCAGGAAAAAAATATTTAACAAATATTTACAAAATAATGCGCAATAAGGGCATGCCATATTTCCAGATATTTCTGCAAAATCTTCATATCTTTTCCATAGAGCGTACTCATTTCTTCTGGTTTGTTTCATACATAAAAGTCAATTTTGATACACGCCTAATGTCATTTGAATTATTTTATTTGGATAATTGAAGTTTCATAATTGCTTTAATGTATTTCTATTTAAATCTCCTGAAATAGGGAATAAATTCTACAAAAACTATTTTAAAAAATACTACTTACTGACTTTGTATTCTAGTTGAAAACTAGAATAATACCACCCATTGAAACGGCCATGTTTCATGGTAACATTTCCAAAAGCTCTGAAGGGTTCTTTATCGTGATCTTTTTTACAAAATCTGTATGAGCTAGAGGATCCCATAATTTCGAATACCACGTAGTCATCATAACAATCACGCTGAAAACATAAAGTATGTTTTTTTATGTTATATACATATCAGGCGAACTTGTAAAATTCAGAGATCTACAAACTCTGTTTGTACAGATCAAAATGATTATAAATAATAAATTGCAATAATAATTATTATTATTATTTTTAAATAATATTTATTATTATTACTTATGTATAAAATTATAATAAATATAATTATATACATTATATATAGTTATTTATATAAAATATTATTATTTATATATAATTATACTATTTATGTATATGTATTTATTATTATAATTATTTATATTTAAAATTACTAAATTATTATTATAAATTTGATATGCGATTCCGCCAACATTGATGCTAAAAATTAAATATATTTTATCGCAACATCACAAATTCTTTAGAACTATAAAGCATAGTTTTTGGAATTATGAATTTAATTTAAATAGAAAATATATTACCCTATAAAATAGACAGATTAAAAATGTTTTATCATTTTTAAAAAAAGTGTAATAAGAAGTACATTTCCATTCAAAGTATAAAGTAACAGAATAAAAATTATATTCAAAAAGAAAACTGCTGCAATCTAAAACTCCAAATTGGTCGCTGGTGGACATTTTTAGAAAACACTTTTTGAATAAATATTGTTCACTGCAGTAAAATAAAAATCACTTATTTCAACAAAACAGCTAATAACATAATATTATTTCTTTAATTTAACCTTTTATATTAAATTATTACAATTCAAAATTATCATGAAAATGTCTCTTAAAATGAAGCATGAAAAATGAGAAAAACGACATATTTCTTAAATGAGAAAATCGAGTTTCTTCCTTTATAAATCAATGGCCGATTACATTTGTAATTCGCCTAGGAGGAAATTTCTATTTCTCCCCTATTTTAGGAATAAATTTGAACTTAAAAAATAGGTAAAAAGAAAAACTGTATATGAATTTATAAGTTATTTTCGCGTTACAAAAGCAATAAATTTTGTTAATGTCATTATTTTCAATTAATTCAATTTTCAATTACAGTTTTGTATATTTTTTTAACATTTTAACCCGATTAAGTACAATTGAAAGCAACAGTTTCTCATACTATATATAATGCGCAATTTTTTTTGCAATGAAGTTATCATCAGTTACTGCATTTTTACTTTCTCGTGCACAAAACTATAGTAATCGTCAAAAAATTCGAACTTGAGATTTTGACGAATCTCCGCGTTTTAGATCACCCGGAGTTCGAAAAACAGATTTTTGCAAAATGTCCGTTTGTCTGTGATAAAGATAATTAAAACACGCTTTGATGTCGAAGGATGAAATTTGTTATATGATCTTTACAACAAATTTATAGATTTCTATTGAATTTTGAACAAAATCTACTCAGAGAAAGTCAGTCTGTCCGGCAATTCGAATATAATTTACCGCGATAACTACAAAACAAAAAGAGTTATGTTGATAAAAATATAAAAATCGATACACAGAACTAGCATCTGTGATTAAGACCCTTTTTTCAAATTCCGAGCCAAATCTAAAAGGGATTGAACGTCTGTCGGTCTGTACTTCCAGAAACATTAAACAAATTTGAGTTATAAACTTGATATATTAAAGACACAATGAATTACTTATATCAAACTTGGTTTGGGATTTTATGACTACAGTTGTAGTTCTATGCCAAATTTTTTGTTTCAATCATCGGGTAAAACACGTCTAAAACATAAATTCGATTTCCGAATATTATTAACCACATGCTAGAGATTAATCGCCAAACATGACACACAGAAAAATGTTATGTTCATACCAAAGGTTAATATTTCGTAACTATCGAACACCATTGCCTATTGCGCCTATGCAAGATGTTTTTCTGAGATAAAAACCTTTATTATAGAGTATGCGAGAGAGTTTTGGTGAGACCACACTCGCAGGTTTAACACATTATTTGCATTTTTTTATCCATTTCCTGTAACGTAAAAATCACAGCATTCAATTTTTTATGTAACATTGAATACGTTTTTTGATTTCAGCACAGTAATAATACCAAATTCGAAATCACTTACCCCACTCCATGTGAAACTGTTAAACTTAAGCTCCAGAATGTTGCCAAGTGGAAACATGATTTTCCAACATTTCTCACCCATAAATTGGCCATTTGAAGAAATCGTTCCGGAAATATTTTGCACTATTTCGCAATTCTGAACAGCACCTATATTAATAAGGAACAGAATTTTTGAATAGACAGAAGTAAGATTTTTTTTACAAAAACTGTAAGTTATTGAATTTATAGTTTTACAAAAGTTTTATCTAATTCAAAATAAACGGTAATGGGTTTAGTTGGATTAAAAAATCATCATTTTATCAGGAATCATTCGGAGAGATGATATAAACTGCTTCACAAAATTTATTGATAAATAGTTTGAAATACTTTTCAACTAAATACAATTAAACGCTTCATACATGAATGAATAGATATGATGAATACGGCTCTATATATAAAAAAATATTTTTATGAAGGTATGAATTCGTTTAATAAAAAAAATTAGAACAAGTTATAAAATGCTTATATTTTTGCATTTTAAAATAAAATGGATTGAAAAAGTATATATGCAGCAAAAATATAAAATTTCAAAGTCAAAGACGTTTTGGAAATTCAATAACTGGGGTGTGTGTTTTTTTAACTAAAATATAAGGTACAGAAAAAACTTCCTTATTTTAAAGTTAATCAAATGTTTGGAGATAATTAAGAAATAATAATAACTACTAAGTTGATGTTCAATAATTTGGATATAATTAAAGAAAAGTATTTCCAATTGCTGAACAAAGAAATAAGCTATGTTTTATCCTGTTTTCAAATAACTAATCCAGAATCCGACTAATCCGACTAATAAATAACTAGGAATGTTCAACTTTGCTTGCATATTCGCAACTATTGCGTATTCGCAAATTTCTCCTCAATAAAAAAAGAGTGCCTATTTAATTAAATTAATGTAAAATATTATTGAATAAAATACTTCATCAGAATCTAATAACTAGTTTTTGAATCACTCAAATCTTCTCTCACACGTGTGTTGAACATTTATTGTAATAGTCTCAAGGAAAAATTACAATCTTATTAATTTGCTATTCCCGTGATATCATGAATTCAGTTAGCACGAATCCTGCTTAGTCAAAATAAAATACATAGTAAATATTTTGTATCCAAAAATTATTTCAGTAATTACATTCGCAGTACATGGGCTTAATTTACCTGGGTCTCTATTTTCCACTCCCTTTGATACATAATCTGATGCAATAGAATTAAGTAATAATGAAATCAAAATCTAATATAAAAAATCCTGATACATATAGTGAAGCAAAAAAAATTACACAAGATCAATTACATTAATTAATAAGTTATTTAAAGGTTTAAGAAAATGCTCAAGTTTTCAAATAGCGACTTTGAAATATAGATTTGCTTTGCTGCAGGAAAAAACATTTTCTTGGAAGAAAAATCAAAAACCAATTCCCCAAGTATTTTTTTAGAATAATCAGTTTTATAATGTAAACAAATTTACTGGGATTGGGGGCACCTCATATGAGGATGAGAATATAGGCATAGTGGATGTTCTCATCACCTCGTCAAAAAATCTATGAAAGTTCTGAAGATTTTTCCATAGTGAAATATTTCTATCCTGTTGCAAAAGATTTCATGCTGTAGATATTTCTACATGCTAACGAAATTGCCTTTACTCTCTGAATGACGTTTAAGGAGAGCATTTAATAATAATATAATCATTATAATTCAATAAAGCTCAATAATCATTATAATTATATAAAGCTGAATAAACATTATGATTCAATAAAGCTCCCGGCGAACTGGCCTAGGGGTAACGCGTCTTCCTCGTGATTCGCGCGTCCCAGGCTCGAATCCTGTTTCAGGCGGGGCTGTTCTTTCCCCTGTGTTCTCTTGTGAGGTGTGTGAAAAAAGCTCCCATGTAAAAAAAGGTTGTGCAAGTGTGTGTCATCTTGATATTAGGTAGAATTCAGATTTCTGCAATCCGGTACTCAAGGGTTTTTACTCTCAGAAGCCGCTGTATCCCCTTTCCGTGATAACGCGGACACGACATCATCATCAATTCAATGAAGCTGAAAAAAAATTTGTGATAGACCAGTTTACTCATTCATAAATATGGATGTGTTACGAAGAACAATTCTGTATATTAATTAATTATATATATATACACACTTTAAAAAATCATTTTATATTTCTGTTTTATAATGAATAAATGTTAATGATTTTATCTGAGATATTTCAATAGGGTGTCGTAATAAGTGTCAGTGAACAAACAAAATAGCACAAGAAAATATTTGGTCTACAAATGTAACTGAATAAATGAAAGTAAATATTTCATGAATGTAAGATATAATGCAGAAATTAAAATTCCCATGTTGTTTAAGAACCAACACACAAGCATTTAATGAATATTTAAGTCAATGCATGAGGATATTATGTAATATTTATTGGAAAGTAATCTTCATTTGCGTTTGTTCCAATAATATGGCATCTAAATAATTGTTGTTGAAATAAACACAAATAATAAAAATTATGTAATTATTATACCTGTAATATGATGATTATACTTATGGTTTTTATTTTTTTTTAATTAATTTATCGTTTGTATTTTTTACATAAAAGAGATATTCTTAAAGTAAAAAATTTGAATTTAGACTTTTAGACTCAATGAAATAAGTTTGGTAACTATATATTCTATAATATATCTTTCTATATTTTGACAATATAGGGCAAGAACACAACCCTCTAAATGAATGAAATTTTGAATGAGCTTCTAATAGAGAAATTGAACATTTATATTAGATATAAAAATATACATTTATCTTACTAAATTATACGCTTTAACATATATTATATTTTTCACCTCCTACAATCAAGGAAATAATTTTTAAAATTTTATCTTCTATAATATATTATATATTTGTATAATTAACATGATATCTCAAAAACTCAACTAAGTGAATGAATTCTTGAATCGGCTTCTGATACACATATTGAACATTTTATCAGGTATAGTGATACACATTTTTTAATGCATATATTCAATGCCTAATGCTTATTATATTTTAGCATCCACTACAACCCAGGCAGTAATTAATTGACAAGTGCCGTTCAGTAACTGCTTTGTGAATAACTTAAAGACATAGATAGTAATAGTAAAAAATGTAATGAAATATTTTTAAACTATATAATTCAAATATAAAATCTGCCATTACTGAATCCCTCATTTTTTAAATAAACTTAAAAAACGTTTTTTTTTTTTTGGATAATAATTAAGAAGCATTTATCTAAGAAAATCAAAATTGAAAAAAACAAGAATCTGCATTGGTTAAAGTCAATAGAAAAGAACAATTTGAATACATTTAATGTATTTATATTTGTATTAACCTAGTGAGCTTATATGCATTGCATAAAAAAAATATGTTAAATCATACTTGATAAGAGACAATCTGATATGAAATAAAACAAAATATTATAAATTATACTCTTGATTATTATAAATATATCATCATATATTCGTTATAAAATGTATTACGAAGTAAATAAATGAATTTCATTATATGCTATATAATGAATTAATAAAACATATGTAGCTACAATTTACTTACAAAACTGGAATCCGCATAAGACAAATGCAAACACTACAATCTTAAATCCTTCCATTGGAAAACAGTGAACAGCAAATAACTCGTACCTACCAAAGAGTGAATTTTTATTGATCACTAAATGAAACAAAATTTATTTCTTGACCTTTATCACTAGTGATAAACTTACTTGAGATGGCGTCAGATATTTAAGTTAATATTTCAAAGCAAGAGGTACTTAAATTTTCTTCGTCACAATTCTTGAAATACGTGCTGTTCATATCAAAGCTACCAAATATGGGAAATTACCTGAGATTATAATCCTCTCTTCTTATCTCTTGCACTTAATATTTGAGCATGTCTTATTCTGAAATCCCATTTCAGTTTCACTTTTTACTTTTCTTATCGAATTCTGTCTAGTGGATACTTTGATTTGTCTCAGGTGCAATCGATTTGATATGACTCTAATCACCAAACAGTATGCAATAAAAATACCAAACAAAGCCTCTTTTTCATGTCTTTCATTACTTTTTTGCCTTTATTGATTATTTTAGAGTAGCAGCAATTTGAGTCTTTCGTTGAATAAAAGAAACCTAATTGCATTAGAAATTCCTTCGTTGAAAATCTCAAAATACTAGAAGGATTTTCTTCAAATTTAGCTCACGAGAAGCATGAAACATAAAAAAAATAGTGAAAGTTTCGCTACAATTAATTAACTAACTAGTTCAATATTAGTTATAAGATACTGTATGTACGAATAAAGCATTGCTTTACTATAAGATTTCCGTAAAACCTGATTGAAAATATTATAAATATAGAAAATAATTTCGTTTATTTGCGTCCATTTTTTGATATTCCTATCATTTTATTGTATCGTCAAAACGATCCCTTTCATTCTTCGTATGAGAGACTCAAAATTAGTAATAATTTTCTATAATGTATTCCATATGGTATGGCATTTTTAGAATATCTTTGAATGATCCTATTTTATGAACTTTATCTTAAATGATCGAAGTATATGAATATGTCTAATACAAACAAATATTTATATGTCTAATAACGAATAAATATGAATATGTCTAAATCTCAAAACTGGTTGCACTACCGTCAGCACCAACTCTAACAGATATGCCATGACGTGCAGCAGAAAAGCGATGTACTACATTATGCCTTATCATGTTTGGATTGGTTTGGTTTGGTTTGGTTTGGTTATATTAACGTCCCGTTTTGAAGCAACACTAGGGCTATTTTGGGACGGACCTCGTAATTTTGAACCACGGTCAGATGACGAGGACGACACCTGAGCTAGCACCCCCCTCTCGACACCACACCACACCAGTATCATGTTTGGAAGTTGATATGACAAGGAAATATAATCATAATCTTGCCCGCATATTAAATGTCCTCTTTTCAAACAAAACCTATACTTTATTTTTCAAATTTTCTATATTAATCAGTTATTTATTACAGTTCAAATTATAAGCTATTTACCATTACAGTTTATTTATGTTATAAATATTTCAGTCTCTTTGAATCTTCAATTCCTTGAATTGTGAATTTTTGATGACTTGAAAAGGGATCCGTCGTTAATTTAAAAAATGTATTCTCCGATATCATCATACAGTTTTTCAAAGTTAAACAATTTTCCACTGAAATTACAACATCCTAAAATCTGTAAACCTAATATCTTTCCTAACAGCCATATAAAATATCTGTAAAATCCTCTTCCGTATTCTAAGATTAACTGCGTCAGAAAGCAACATTACAGTTTCTTAATAATATGCATTTAAAACCACGCCAGCGCATATATATATATTAGTATATATATTTATATATAATTGAAAAACGTTTTTGACGAATTTTTAACAAGTTTCTCATTATTTACATACTTTCGAGAATCAGCAGAGCAGTTTACGTATGAGATATTCATGAGACCTTTTCCATTCAGAATGGATAGACAACTAGTAATCTATAGTGAAAGAGTTCAGCTCTTTCATTAGACACTTTATTGTTAGTCTCCGTTTCCAATCAATGCTGAACTGTTGCCCACTGAAAAGGAAGTCCAACAAAAAAAAAAGTTGAAGCGAAATTTAACTTCTTAAAAAGTTGTTAATTATATTGTATAGTTCAAATTTAGAAAAAAAATATGCAAATCTTTTCATTTATAAATTTTATTTTTACCGTTTTTTTTATCTTAAAATGCGATCATTTCTATATGAAATTATCGCAATTTGCAAAACAAAGAAGTCTTTAAAAATTATCGCAATAGGTAAAAAGTATTTGATATTCATCCTGTTGAATCTATTTCTAGCTTAATTCGTAGTATATAGATATATTGTGTTTGGCATGCTAAGCTACAAATAAATATAAATTAATACTTTTAAAGTGATTCCATCTTTAAATTCAGATAATCAGATGGAATTCAGATCCTGGATTCAGTGGTGGTTGATTTCTTAGATCCTGTGGATGGTTTCATAAAATCCATGCACCCATTGTTTAAGTTCAATAATCTTTACATTTTAATCTCTGAAATAAATCATCATGACAAGTCCCATGAAGAAATCACGTCTTAGTCAATATTTAATAGTCATCAATATTTATTATAAATAGTCAGCTCATATAAAAAAATGGAAGTATCAACATAAATGGAAAGATTGAGTTTAAAATGAATTTTAAAATGCAGTATATTCTCTATTTAGCGCCGAGATAAAATAAGTCTAACCGATTGTAAGGCAAATTCATATTTTCAATAATTTTGAATTCAAATTAGAAAAATTGTACATAAAAAGAAAAAAACCTATGTTTATACAAATTATAAATTATAAAAACTGAATTTATAACTAGGCAAATTATAGATTAAAATTATAAGTTGTAAAATCTTAATAAGTCAGAAGTGAGGGTCAATCTTTTAGAACTTCAAAGGAGCAATAGTTCTTGAAACTAATTTAAAATTTGTTCTTCCGTATTTTTAATCTTTTTTTAATTATTTTCCATATTTCTATTTCATTCATCAAGAAAAGTAAACACAAATAATAAAAACGGAGAAACATAAACAATGAAACACAAAATAAAAGAGATACAAGATAGAACTGTGCACAGAATAGCATTTTAAAGATCGAAATTCAAGGACTGCTCAAAGCTAATTTGAACATTAGAAGATAAAAACCAATTTTTTCTATATTGGAATCATTAAAAAAAGAGAATAAACTATTGTGATTTAACAAAAAAAAACCACCTGGTACTTTCTTTTTTCTCCTTCCTTCATAATCCTACCTTCATTATCTGATTTGTTTTTCTTCACTTTTTCCAGTTCGTATTTTTGTTTCACTTTCATATTATTCCGTTAGCACATGTAATACATCTTGCTTAATACAGAGACATATTCTTTTGTGAGAAGGTATTTATCGAAAATAAAATGCATCCATAACTTGATAAAATAAATCCGGATGATGAAAATTTAATATTTTTCCACTACTTATAAGAGTGTATTTTCATGAAACTTATTTCAGTTGCATTTTCCTAAAGAAATACTTTTACATAAATAATCTAACAGAGGTTGTTTTTTTTTCTATTTTTTTCTATTTTACAAGTTAAATTTTATTAATTATCACAACAATAAAAGCCAAATTCCTTTCTTTGTCAATTTATAACTCATTTTCCCCATTTTTCTAATTCAAGCTTCTAAGAGACTTCTTAAGGTATGAAAGGCCAAATTATTACTATAAATTTAGCATTAACGTCACATAACTCGAGAAATTTTCTCTTTTCTCCAACAGCACACACAGATTCAGTTGCTTACTATATAGCTTCAGAGTAAGCATTTTCCCATTTTTCTCACAATCATGGTACTATAATTTGAAAGTGACTACTGTAATCTCAAATCTATGGTCATGGGTCTCTCTCTACAATTATGGATCTGAAATAAGTAATCCAAGGTATAGCATGTATTTATGATCTAAACTACAATTCTAAGACGTGCTAATTTTTAATGTAAAGTTCTGATTTATTACCAACAATACATCTATTTATCAAATTATAACGCACTAACTGAAATATTAAGGAAATCCTCAAATAATTCTTAAAGAAATACAGTTCTTTAAAATATTTCATATAGGAAAATCAATTTTACAACCGCACTCATATACAAGACCTGAGATGGCAACATCAATTTTTTTGTTAAATATTAGTGATTATTACTCAAGTTAGATCAAATCTTTTGTTATAAGGTGACAGCTTGCGTAAAAAAAAATGATAGCTCACCATGGAACACAATATCCAAGTTACAACAGTGCTTAATTTCAGGTAGATATTTTCCACCGAAATGTTTTTTGTTTGAATATATATGTTCATAAATATTGTTACAAATCTGTAATGCTGCTTCTCAGCACTATTAGTTCTATCACTGAAAAGACCGTTTTACGATCAGTTCTGCTGCATGCTGATCGGATGCCGAATCAGTAATCTCAGGGCTTGGCGACAAACTTGGTGAATATTTGGTGACATATCTTCAAATTTGGTGATTGAGGACAGAATATATAATACTGGAATATACAAGAATTTGGGCGATAGAGCCAATAGGAACCGAGGAATGTCTGATTATTCCAGAACCTTTTCTGCCCGTCTCAGGGGACTACAAAAGGCCGGCAATTTAAGCTGAAGACAGTCGTGTGTAGAGTGCTCGAGAGCTTTATAGTCGCAAAGCAAGTCAAAGGCGGAATAATTGGATCAGTCCAGCGAAGTGCCGGTGTTGAATGGAGCTCAAGCGATTAGTGAATTGAGATGTGTGCCAAATCCAGGTGTTTATCATAGAAGCAGCATCGAATCATGCGAGGAGTAGCCAGTCGTATAATAGTGAGTCGATTGTTGGATACAGCTAAAGCGAAGAGACAGTGAAGAATTGCAGGTGTTTGGAGAGACCTACGTAGATTCCTTCATCCTGCTGAATTCTGTCTGGCCGCTTTATGTGCTGTTGTTGTTATTACTACCGATTATACTTGTGGTACTCTTTGTTGTAAGCATGCTGCTGTGAATTGTGTGTGTACATCTCGGCTGTATATATGTTATATGTGTACTTGTGTCCTTCGTTTTAATAAAAGTCGTCTTTTGTTACTGAGGCTTGTTGATTGAGTTTCTTCATCGACTAACAAATCGAAAGAACTCCGAATTCATAACAGTATCAATGCTGTCAACTATAATAATAGATTCAAATTATTTATCAAAATTTCCATTGAAAAGCAAAAGGAATCATTGTTTGGTAAAAAATTTGTTTATTTGCAAAAATATTTCAGATAAATCCCCGAATTTCTTTTTTCATCGTTCTTCTTCTATTGCTTTTGTCCTTCCATTTATTCTACCAATCTGCTTCCGATTCTGAACAAGAGAATTTTTGGATGATAAGTGGATTAACTCTTTGTCTATTTTTTTTTCGCAACTTGTTATCCGTCTTCCTCCTCTATTTCTGATTCTAAGTTTGTCATTGCAAACTAAATGCTTATCTGAATTATCTCTTCATCTAAATGTTATTTTCTCCCACATTCTAGAAATTTCTCTTCATTCCCTTTTTCACACATTTCAGCAAGGCACTTTATATGTAAACGATCTTCATATATCTTGCCAAGGGAGCAATATGCATTTGATTGAGCGGGAATTGGAAGTTATTGTTAATAAACTCGTAGATTGGTGCGATGGAAACGGACATACGATTTCCCCAGAGATAAGTCACTGCGTTCACTTTTGTAGGAAACGGGGCATTCATTTGGATCCTATAATTCGTATTCGAAACGCTACCATCTCTGTGGTTAATCAGACTAAGTTTCTGGGTATAATATTTGACCGTAAGCTCACTTTCCTTCCGCACGTTTTACATCTGCGGAAGAAATGTGACAGGTCATTAAATATCCTCAAGGTACTTTCTAGAACCACCTGGGGAGCATATTGCACTTCCATGCTCCGAATTTATCAAGCAGTTGTTTCATCTCGTATTGATTACGGATGTATGGTGTATGGCAATGCGCGTTCTACCATCTTACGCAATCTTAACACTGTACACCATTCTGCTTTGAGAATTTGCTCAGGAGCATTCCGCACCTCACCAGGGAATACTTTGTATGTTCTCTGTCACCAATTGCCACTTAGTTTACGGCGTGAAAAATTATCCGTACAGTACTACCTTCGAGTTTAGTCTGTTCTGAAGCACCCCTTGTCCTCTATGACTTTTCCAGTTAGTCTTCGGAGGCTTCATAATACTCGACCATCTGACATCCTTCCCTTCTGTGAGAGAGCTAAATCTATCCTTCATGATTCTGAACTCCATGGTAAGGTAATCCAAACTACTGATATCTTTCCATGTCCTCCTTGGGATATCCCCCAAATTTCTTTTTTAAATCCCTTCTCTGAGTTTGAGAAGTAGAGTACTGCACCTATTGTCTATCAGAATTTATTCAATACTCACTGCTGTCAGTATGCAAAATATTTTAAAAATTTTACGGATGGTTCGAAGTCAAATCATCATGTTGGTTGCGGTATTGTTTTTGATACCGATACATTCAGTTATCGTCTAGATACATTGCTTCCTGTCCTATCTGCTGAATTATTAGCAGTTTTTTATGCTCTTCAGAGGATTTTACTCTCTTCTGAGCGTAAATTCTGTATTTATACGGACATCATGAGTTCATTGAAAATGCTTTCCAATCTCCAAAATCCGGTTCATCCAGTTGCCTTGGAAATAAGGACTCTACAAGACAGGGATTTTCAAATACTCTTTTTACTGGGTTCCTAGCCCTGTTGGAATAATTGGTAATGAAAGGGCAAATAGTGCAGCAAAAATTGCGTCTTTGATTTTGCAGCAAGATATTCCGTACAGTGATGCAAAAAATGCCTTTACGCGTCGTTTATACTCATTATGGTAAGAGTCATGGAATGATCAGATGAATAATAAACCATTCTGTAAAACCGATTATTTCTTCCTGGCCTTGTTTATCAGTGCGAGAGTTGGATGTCAAATTGGCTAGACAGTGCATTGGCCACACACGTTTTAGCCATAAACATCTTTTATTCGGCGAACGCGCTCCTTTCTGCTCGAAATGCCAAGTGGTTTTAACGGTTTTTCACCTTTTAATTGAATGTCCTTATTTTAATCATCATCGTTTGAGAATTTTTAATGCTCCATCAATGGATATGCAAATGCTTGTGGGGGAACATCCCCACCAAAAAACTTTTTAAATTTTTAAAAGCAACTGGATTTTACCATATTATTTAGCATTTAACTTTGTTGTTTTTACCTTGTTTACAAGTTTAAGACATACTGCTTTGCAATTTTATCAGTGTTTACATCCAGTTTTTACAGTTGTTTAAATAAAGTCTAAGACTACCTTTTTACCATATGTCTGGCGCAGTATAGTCAGATATGGCTTTTGCGCAATTAACACCAAAATCCAATCCAATCCAATCCACACATTTCAGATCATTTAGATGCTTGAAAAAGCATGCAAAACCAATTCCTTATATTTGTTCGTCTTAGTTATTTTTTAATCGCAATTTTATTTTAGATCTCATCAAAATTGATTTTCATATATTCAAAATTTTCAATTCTCCAAGAAATTTATATATAATATATATGTTCTTGCAGACTATAGTACAATTGTCAATAAAGACTGATTTTAAAAAAAAGCATATTTCGCAATTATTGTGCCATATAACTTTATATCGAAATAAAATTCATTTCATCTGTATCTAATGAAAAATAACCTTGCAAATTTTTATTTATTAACTGTTTGAAGAAAAGTCTTGATGACGCATAAATTTAAATTTTTCATTAAGCATGTGACTATGACTAAAATCTAAGTTCATTCAGATATTTTATTTATTATTTTGGACACTATAAGAATATTTCATGTTTCTTTAAGACTGTGAACAGTAATAGGCGTTAAAATTTATGAAAGATTTATCCAGATCAATAAATTACTTATTAACTGATTATTAAATCAATAAATTACCAACTTTTTCCAAAGGCCATGTTAAGTTGTCATATACTAAATGAATTTGCAGTTTAACATTTTTTTCCCGCAAAGCGTAACTTTTATTTTTTTCTGTAATCGCTGAAATAAAATTAAATTTTCGCTGAAATTTCAACTATCCGAAACATTTTTTTATCATTTATACACTTTTAAATTCATTGAAAGTAGATATAATTATATTCTTGGGATTTATGAAGAATTATGGGCCAAACAATTCCAAAACTTAACCTTCAATAGCAATTACTATGAGCACACTATATAGAGATGTTTCTCCAAAGATCCTAATTCCGAAAAAAAATTCGGGAAAATTGATAGATTGAGACATGAAACCAGTGGTATGTTTACTAAAAAACCACGAGAGTTTAATACAAAGACTTCAAAATTTTAGTTACAAATTGCCTTGATAGATGGCGCTGTCCGCGTCTTCGCTATAAGGAGGTTGTACATAATGCAAGCCTTTTTTGCATTCATATAAAAAGAGGTTCGAAATGTTCATCTTTCGCACAATAAACATTGTCTCAAATGAAAATTGATATTTCAGTGATTTTCTCTAATGTGTCATCGGATATCGAGACACAAACATGACATATTATATCCTCCAGCATCAGTGCTAAAAGATTGTGGAAAACAATAGATTTTAATGCATCTTTCATAAAAAAGTCGCAGAAGTTGGGAAAATACGGAGGCCAATCCATGCCTTTTCCTTTAATTTCTGAGCAGACTATGAGAATGAGACGCTTGCGGCATGGTGGTTTGTTCTCGCTATCCGAAAGGGTAGGCTACCTCCTTCCAAAATGGGACGTGCTTCCCAAGGGAAGGAATATACCGTGGCTGGTGATGGTCCTTAAGACTCGGCCTTTGTTCTCGCCAGTACTGTCATGATGGCCCAGTCGTTCAAATTTGATCCAAATGTTTTTAATTAAGTGGGAGGAGTAGCTTTGTGTGGTTAAATGTTGAGTAATTCAACGCAATGATTCTGTCACAAAAGTTTCATTTATCATCCAAAGTATTTTCAGGTACAATGACAGAATTAATAACACCTATATTTCCGAACAAAGCATCAGCTTCGTTGCATGTCTGCAGAAATTTTTTAAATAGCTCGCGAATTTTTTCTTACCTAAGCCGTCTGTGATTCAGAACATCTTAGCTCTCTTTATAGAAATCAGTAATATCGTCTACGAAATCATCTGTCGGCGCAATTTGTAACTAAATGTTCAGGTTTCAATGTTAGATCTTACATGGTTTTTTTAAATAAATATATCTCGTTTCTTTCTTTTGTTTATTATCATTTCTGAGTTATTTGTATCTAAATGTAAGGGTCCTTAGTGAAAACCCTTTATCAAATATGTAGAAAAATGTCCGACAGCAAATAATTATCAAACTCTTCTTAAAATTTCTGTCGATCTCTCGATCTGACAACGTTTCTCTAATTTCAAGAAGATAAAATATCAAAAAGTGTCAGTACCAATATTATAATGTATATGTTTTCTTGCCTCCATTTTAATAAACTACTTTTTCTTAATTTTCAGAAAGAAAGAAAAAAAAAACACAATAATAACGAAATAAATAAAAATGAATTTTATATTTTCCGATGAAATAATCATGTTATTTTCAATAATATCAATAGTGAGAGTAGAAACGAAAGAAATGTCGAAACAGAACGATCACTTCAAAATAATATATATCCCTTTATAAAAATAAAAAGAAGACTTTATATTCAAAAATATTTCAAAAACCATGCCTTAACTGAGATCTACTCAATACGAAAAATTAAACCTAATCTTCACATGTTAATCACCAGCAAGGAAAAATAAAGCCAGGATGAAATATAAGGTGCAATGATGAAGATAATTTGAGTTTCAATTAAACAATGAAATACATGAGAAGGAAATATATTTGAAAAAATTGTTTAAAAAAATTAGTTCAAAATAGAAAAATGCATTGCGAAAAACTGGTATCATCGAAAAGATAATTTTTTTTTAATTTTAAAATGATGTAAAATTGTCATTTTGTGCTTTATACTTTCGAAAATTAAAATGGAAAAGTGCCAAAATTTCGCTTAATTTTTAATAAATTAATATTAATAATAGAATTTCTAAAAATGTCTTCCCGAGGTGTACCAATTGCATCACAAACTCAAAACTTTTGTTGTTGCCCAGATGCGAAATTTACTCTTTCATTAGGCCTTGAAAATTGAGCGGAAACTGTTGAGTGAAAGAAAAAAGAAAATAGACTACGAACCTATAAAAAAATGCTATGACTAAAATTTTAATTTCCGCTGCCTTATTCTGGAAACCATACAAATATTTTTATCTTAATATAAATGACTTACCTGCATTATTAAAGGTGTGGCGTAAGCCTGTTCAAACTTCCATTCAGTAGCTTAGAGATTTTTAAAATGATAGATCATATTCTTGTATTGTATCAAAGTAGCATCCTTTTTAGAATCTTCAACACTTCCGCTATGATGTGCCTCGCATCATAAAGCCATGAGAACCATTGCCTAAAGATCTGAAATTTATATTTTTAATGTATAAATCATAAAAAATGATATTAAATATAGATGCAGTTATGCAATTAAAATCCAGATGCAAAACATCTACTTTGAGATAAAAATTTCTCTGCAAAATGAAGCAATACATAAATGAAATTGTTGCCTTTTTTTTTTTTTTTTTCAATTATGTTGCACAATATGAAATTAGTTCAGTTTTACGTTAAAAAATTACTTATCTTAGAATCGGATCCCACGCACATCAGATATGTAGATGAAAATTGGTTCTCGCTTACTGTAGGAATCAATAAGGATGTTGCATAGAATTACCCTCAATCCGATGATGAGGATTATGATGATCCCTCCAGTATGCGGGCTGGAGCATTAGATGCTGGCAATGCGAGATTTAATACCATCACTTCTACATCAGTATTAAATTCGTGAGACCCAAGCAATCAGTTACTCCGAATTCTAAACCAAGAGTAATCGTTCTATAAAGCTAAAGCTGTTGCAAGGTGCCTAAACTTATAGCTTAGTAATCTAGAAGCAGTTGTAGCTTTCTTGTAGTTACTTACGAATCAAATTCTGAAGGAAGGAAACATGAATACTTGGTGTCCTCTTGTAAATTGCTTTAACAATTATAAAGCACCAGTGTCCTGTCATAGAGGTGATCTGGACGTCCCGGGTTCGATTCCTGACTCGGGCATGCTTACTCTTTACCATATGCTCTATCTGTGAGATGTGTAAAAAAGTCCACCTTTAAAAAGGAATTGTTCAAGCGAGTGTGTGAGTCTCATCTTCATATGAGCAGAAATCAAACTTCTACCCTCGTTATACTCAGGGGTCTTTACCCTCAGAAGCTAGAGCACCCCTTCTTCCAAGATATCTTGAACTTAGTTTGAGTTGCTGTTCAATCCAAGGGGAATAAGCAACAAACAATTGTTATGCAAAACAGTCGTTATAAAAGGTGCTCGTTAAGCAAGGGGCAACTGTGTTCTCTTTAAAAAACGCACTTAAAAGTTTTGGAGTTCGGCATTTCTTTCAAAATTTCTTTCTAGAGCCCATGGAATAGAATTCAGTGAATAGCTGATTGTCCTAGGGGTACTACAATGGTGAAGCTGATGTCTCTCAAAAAAAACTCCGTCTATTACTCGGACTTCGCCCTTTAGGCTCTAAAGTAATTGAAACTTTTGAAATCGCTTATTTTCTGATCGAATTTCACTTTTTATTTTTTTAACTTTTAATAAGACTGAACTGAATATGTTTGCCATTCTGTTGTGCGTTTGTCATATACATCTGACCAGCAGTTCAATAACAAAAGTGGGTGGCGCAAAAAGGGAAAAATGCCACAAGGATCACAACTCGAGGACACTAAGCTCAAGAATCAGTTCACTGCATTTGGGTGGAAAGGGAAGCTTTCTTTCAACTTTTATCCTTTAGATTCTTACAATTTCTATAGGCCCTTTTCATGTCTCTTACGATTTCTAAAGACCGTATTAAAGTGCTTTTGAGCATATAAAATACAATTTTTTCGCAACCTAGGATCAAACTCCAGATAGATTTCTCAAAACAAGATAATAAATAACTTTACGTTTTTGACATCTGATACGTGAAAGTATATTAAATTCCTTTTCAAATATTTATCTATGCTTTAACCCCATCATCAGTTATTTCTGACTTTGAACCACGTATTAATCATTAAAAAAGAATCCAAACGCTGCATGGAATTTGATAGTTAATTACCGTCAACTGAAGCTAAAACTTTCTATTAATGCCAGCTTTATAACTTTCTGTTAATTTTGAACAATAAATTCGATCAAATATATATATATATATATATAAACTAAAAGTTGGAGACAAGAAAGATTAGAGAGCACAGAAATTAATTGAAAAAGTTATAATTCAAAACACGCAGGTTAATGAGGGATTTTTAATCAGAATTTTCACAAAAAAGGATTCTTATGATGGGTCCTATTGTGTCAGCATATTGAAGACCCAGCCGATATAGGTAGTAAGAAGTTATGAATACATGTACCATTTTAGCTAATAAATTAATTTCAAAAAAATTGATATTATTATAATAAAATATTTTTTAAATTTAAAATATTTTACATTTTCCACTTAAAAAGGGTTTTACTAATTTACGTTCTCTTTTTGTTAAATTTTAAAATGCTGATTCTTTTACTAATCACAATATACCTTTTTATAAAGCATCAAATATATCCTATATAAGGCAAAATGTAAAATATTAGAATATATCTATATTCATTTCTATTTATTTATGTAGTTATAGCTTTAACTTTAAAAATTAATTTTTCATTTCAAAGATCGAATGCATTTGGGCTGCCATTTTTCCCACAGACTTCCGAGCCACACAAGTGGAGGGGCGTGCACAAGCAACGAATTCAGCATGCACCAAGGCCGTATAAATATTTGCAGTATTTTCTGCACTCCCTAAAATACAAGATCAATAATCTCTTCGTTTTGAAAAACTTTACAATTCTTTTAATTCCTCATAATGCAAACAAATAAAAATTTCATTCAAAACATTTATTTAATTGAACCTCAATATTTAAAAATCGAATAAAATATGTATTATTAAGTAATGTATATATTAAAATATATATTAATCAATATATTTTTTAAGTTATCAGCAGATACTGAATCAAATCATTTCAAATCATTCAAATCATCCAAACGTTTTTCTAATACATCTTTTTAAAAATATACATATAATCCTATATATGTATATTATATATAATATACATATTTATAATATAAACACATATATTAATATAAACACATATTTTTAAGCAGTTTCGTGGCAGAAGAGTGAGAAGACACTTTGAATATTTAACCTTCGCCTTAAAAAACCTTTATTCCATCTAGGAAGGCATAATTTATGTACAAGAATCTGTGATAAAACTGGCGTCCGTTCACAAGCGATGCATATCAGAGGATAGGAAAGAGAGTGAAATATTTTTCCTCAATGATTATATATTGCGAAATTATGATAGGAATTTCTTTATACGTGTCGATGTAGGTAAGGAGAATATAGGTGCCTTTTAAAAAAATTCGCTTAGCTTGTTATGTTTTTTATCCCTTCATTCGGAGCGTGACACCTGCTGATTTAAACATTTTCACAGAGTTCGTGTAGAATTAAATAAATAAAAAAAATGGAATTGGATCAGGAAATAAAAGAAAATTTTACAATAAAGTTAATATGAGCTAAATTAAGATAAAAATTAGGAACTTAATTGGAATTGTATTAGGTTTAGAAATATCATCACATACATATTACAATTTTTAAAGCCTGTTGACATTTACTTGGCATATTTTTATTGTAATGGAGTTTGTTTTTTATCCATTTTATATAAAAAAATTTAAAAAGTGTAAGCATTTTATATTTTTTAGAAACTTTATCCCATACGTTGTGAAATATCCTACAACATGTAAAAATTTATATTTTGTGTTGCTGAAGGTTACAACAACAAAAATTTCGTATAGATTCACAGTTCTATCAATCATAATTATCGAAAAAAAATTTGGCATTTTAGATTTTTTAAAAACCAAAAAACCCTGATTTCTACGATTAACCAGATTCAATGTTATCTGTACTCTCGGTAATAAGTATTTAAATTTTCCGAACTAAAGGGTAAATATTAAAAGGAATTATTATGAAGTTATTGAATTTAATTTCTTATTTTGAAATTGTATGTACCTCAAGAGGTAAATAGAAATGCTGTAGAATAAGAACTAATATCAGATTAAATACAAAATTCATTATTAAGATATTGAAATTTTATAACTGAAAGTCCCTAAAAATTCATTATTGAGATTAAAATTTTAGAAATAAATTATCCATTCTCTAATTTTTATTTTAATATTTTATTGGATTGTTCTTTTCTTAATTATTGCATTTATGAGTAAAAAATTGTGTGTAGATATTCCAAACACAATTGTTTAAAAGTGTATGCTTTTTTAATTTACTATTAAAGACATACAGCACAAATAATTATTTTTCGGAAATTCATATATTTAATTAATTTTTACTTTACATATGAAATTTCTTTTAAATATTCATAAATTCGTAGATTATAAAATATTTTGAAACATTTTCATGAATTATAATTTTTTTTACGTAGCTGTCTTATAATATATAAATTGTAAACATTAAAGAGATAGTTATATTATTGACAATTAATTTTTTGTTTCTGAACTTATAAATAAAATATTTTTATTTATTCTTTCTTTTTTTACGTGGCTTTTTTTTATAATAGATGAATTGTAAACATTTTGCCATAAATTATTGAATTATTGAGTACTAATTTCTTGTTATTGATTTTTTTTTCTATTTGTAAATAAAAGATTATATATATTCCAAAGATAAACATTTAGTTTTATAAGATTTTTTAATTATTTATATGCAGAATTAAGATCACAGCTCAATCAATCATTCTTCGCAACTTCAGGTTTAATGCTTCTGACCAATAAAAATTTTACATGCGACTTTTTATAAAAAAATTCAGAAATTTGAAATTATGAATAATTTTAGGTCACCTTCATTAAATTACAGTTTTATAATATATAAATTGTAAACATTTTGGTGGAGATATTTCAGTAATATGTAAAAATGCCAGAAAACTAAAGCCTAAAATCGCTAATTCAATTGTATACGATTCAAAAATAAAACTGAAAGCACAATTAAAGTGAAAATTTAATGTATACTATCTATGTAAAAATTACCATTCAATTTAAAAAGTTCACAAGGCAATTTTTTTATAAAAATTTAAGTAAATTTTATAAATATTTTATATTAATAATTAAATTTTAGAATAATAAATATAAATAATTAAATTTTTCCAGAATATTTAGTACTAGCCGCCTTTGGCGACCAGCCGGTTCGCCAGTATTACCGCTAGCTACAATTTTCAATTAAATATTTTAAGTAACTGGTCTCTTAAAAGATTCTCAAACAAAACATTTTGAATCTTCAAATTTTGATAGTCATATTAAACTTATATTGTTTAGATCATTTCGTTCAATTTACTATATATATTTTGCTAATTTGTTGCCATTTCCGGTAAAACTTCAACTTTAATTAAAAATGTAAATGACGAAATCGCAATTAATATCAAGATATTTTTTAATAAAACCAAGCGTTTTATTTTATTTATCATCTTTATTGCTATTTATCTATTATTATTGTTATTTAATATGAGTATTTCAAACAGAATTGCTCGGTTTTTAAGTCTTATGTGAACTACAAAATATTTTTCATAATTTATGTAATATCTCAAACAATAATTCAACAAAAATTTCTCAGATTTAGCATAAAATTCAGTTTTTAGTTTTTCTTTCAAAAGGATTGCAATGAAATCAATAATAATATTTTGTTCCTGCCTATAAATATATTTCAAAAATTATGAAGTCTGAATTTAATGCAGTAAGGTATCATATTCTGAGAAATATTCTGGACACACCAAATTTTAAATAAATGAATTAATGTTTCTATTTTCCACGATCAACTAAGACTTATTTATGAAGTTTTGAATGTTAAAAATTTAGAAAAACTCACCATTTTCATAATCTTAGGCCAATTAATCTTGAGAAACCTGCGCGCTTATTGGCGTATTTTCTTTGAAACGATCGATGAAAAATCCAAAATTATCCTTTTTTTATTGAATAGTGATATTCAAATCTTCATAAATCAGTCAGTTTAAGTGACTGGAAATTAACTCTTAAAAGTCAGTGATTTAGTTGATTGGAAATTAACTCTATGACCACCATAAAATCTGTGCTTTCACTTGTGGTGTATGCATTCTCCTTAATATCCGATGGAATAAAACATCACATACAGAAGTACTACATAGAACACACACATCAAAAATAAACATAACATTTCAATAGTTGCCAAAAACAAAAGAGAGAAAAATGCAATTAATAAGCAGACGATATTTAGAAAAGTACAGATATTTAGACTGGAAAATGAAATTATCTGAAATTAAAAACACGCGCAGACGATATTTACAAAAGTAAAAATATTCAAACCTGAAAAGGAAAATATGTGAGTTATTCCATCAATAAATGTCATAAGTTTTTTACATCTTCATTATTTTATGAGTCATTAAATATCAAAATGGATCCGGGATAATTTTTGATGAATTTATTTTTTAGAAAAAATAATATTTCATATTTGTTTCATTTCCTACAGACACGTGCCAAAAATTATATTTTTTCAGATTTCATTTCCAAAAAGATTTAATATATTTTTAAATGGAGCTTTAATCAATGTGATTTCAACACTTTGAAAAAAGCCAATTTTTTCCCATGAATGCGAAACGTCCTTAATTTTAATTTTAATTTTTTACGAAAAAAATTATTGAAAAACATAATTAAAATATTTATTTAAAAATTCATTAAAAATAGAAATTTAAATTTAAGATTAAAACATTAATATCATTTAAAAGATAAATTTTTTATCTTTAACTTCATGTAAAAATCTTTTTTGTGCGGTAATATTTTCGGCAGTTATAGCAGAAACACGTCAAAATTTCGCTTAATTTTTAAATAAATAAAATTCTAATTCAAAATTCGAAAAAATAACCCCCAGGTGCACATTCCCGGCCTCAAAGGTATACACGTGCTAAATGTGGTAGCTGTAGGTTTAATGGTCTGGCCTGTAGAGCGCCAACACACACACTCACACACACACATTGAGCTTTATTATAAGTATAGATAAATATTTTATGATGATGCTTTAAATAACTCTTTAATATTCTCTCTCCAATTAAATCATTTTTAATTATTTAGAACACCGTAATAAATAATAAATTCATTTCAAAATTAATTTAATTTTTATGCTTTTATAAATATTAGTGCGAATCTTTATGGAAATTTTAAATGAAAAAATTATCGCTTTTATTATTAGTTATAAATAATACTTAAGAAAAACATTTTACACAACAAAAAGTTTTCGTATTGATATTTTTAATCCCCTCTCATATTTTAAATAATTCATATAATTGAGCCATTGATCTTTTCATATAATTAGAAATTTCATATATTAAGAATAATATCTATTTGGATGTATTTTAACTTTTTATAACAAACTTGTCAAGAAATACATGAATGGATTTTTTCTAAACAAATACATTTATAATCAAATTTAGAAATATATTAAAATATATCAGATTTTTTAAAACTATTTATTCTATATTATATCAATGTTTCATGAACATTTTCTTAAAGATCGTTTAATTTACTTTAATGACATACATTACACACATTTTTAAAGTTTTCTCTTTCACTTTATATATAAGCGCTATTCAATAGAAGTATGCAATTTAACAAAGCAAACTTCTTCAAAAATATTGGTATATAATGATAAAAAAGTAACATGTAAGTCAATACATGTATATATATATATATCAAAATACTATTGCATTGCCAAAATATAGTGTTTAAAATATACTGTCAAAATATTATGTCAATATGAAAATGAGGATAAAAACATGAAATTCAATATCTTTTTGAAATATTTCTGTAAATTCAGCGACATAGGATAATTACTTTCTGATAATAGTCTAAAAAATTTCATCTATAAAATAATATAATTAGAAAATTGAAGTTCTAAAGTGACTTAATTAAACAAAAACGTCATTTTCGATTCATAAGAAAAATTTTCATTGTTACCAAGTGCGCTCGAATTCATTACAAAAACAGAAAAGCTGAAAATAATATGTTATAAAAACACTTCTAATTGTTATAAATTTTGAAATTTTCACTAATTATTCAATACAAAAAATTATTAAGTAAAAACTGCATAGCTTACATCGGAAATTTCTTTTATTATATACATCCAGCTTGAATTAACTTACAAAACTGAATCCCCATACAATAGACACAAACGCTGCGATTTTAAATACATCCACCGGTAAACTGTAAACAACACATACTTTTCACATACCAAAGAATGAATGGTAAAGAAGTGGATAAGAATCTATTTCTCGACCTTTGAGGCTATTGATAAAAATCACTTGAGTTGGCGCTCAAGTTTTAGATTAATATTTTAAGGCAAGTGGCTTTCAAGTTTTTTTTCATCGCAGTCATTGTTATCCAAATTCTTTATATCTAATCTAAAGAATTTCGATTGGTTACTACGATTCTTATCTTATCTCAAACACTTAATAAATGAGCACTTTTTTACCTGATTAAATATTTTATTCTCGGGTTTTTTAAAGCTTTTTTGTGAGTTTTCTGTCTCATAAAAGAATTCTAACGGTCTTAGGTAGTGTTGATGTGATATGAATCGAAAGATTAGGAAAATAAAATGTTAGACCCGAATAAAAAAACTAAACTAAGTTTCTATAGCATAAATATTGCTATGTTGTCTTGATAGCGGTACTTCTTCTTGTTTACTCAGTAATGAGAATAATTTATGACTAATTTATAAAACCATCAATGAGATTCCTTGGTTGGAAATATTTAATGGCATCTTTCAAAATTATTCCTTGTATATTTACCAAAAATATAAGGATGAAGCAAAATTTATATGTGTATAAAAATGAATTTTCATTTGTTTCTTTGGTTGTCTATCTGAACCTTATATAATTTCACAACTCTTAACATAATCGAACAAAATTTGGCACACAGGTACTTACACCTAAGAAAAATTACTGGTTCAATTAAAAAAATGTCTTCGTCTCCCTAAAGAAAGTGAAATAGCAGTAAATAGTAGAATGTTTTTTCCAGCATAGCTTTAGAATATATGATTGCTCAAAAATTAGTGTTATGTATCATCTTACTGATATAAATTTCATTTCTGATCAATTGTTTCTATATATATATATACGATCAGCTATGTTGGATGCTGATCGGATCCGAATCAGTGATGTCAGGGCTTGGCAAACATTTGGCAACTTGGCTACGAATTTCGTGACTTTGATGACAAAATAGATAATACTGGGAACTTCCAGAATTTTAGCGATTGAGCCAATAGGAACCGAGATGTGCCTGATTGTTCCAGAACCTTCTCTGCCCGCCTTCGGGAACTATAAAAGGGTGGCAGTCTCAAGCCGAAGTCAGTCGTGTATTGAATTGTGGAAAAATCTAGATCAGCCCAGCGAAGCGCAAGCGTTTTGTGGAGCTCAAGCGTTTGCTGAATGGAACTGTGTGCCGAGTCTTGGTGTTTATTGTAGAAGCAGCATCGAGTCGTGTGTGGAGTAGCCAGTCGTGTAATAGTTGGTAGGAAGTTAGATTCAGCTAAAGCCAGGAGACAGTAGAGAATTGCGGGTGTCTGGAGAGACCTTAGAGAGTAGTTACAAAGATTCCCTCCTCCTGCACAATTCCGTCTGGCCGTTGTGTTATTACTACCTATTACTACTTGTGGCCGTGGTTGTTATTACTACAGATTACTACTTGTGGGCTACTGTTTGTTGTAGTGAGCTGCTGTGTGTTGCCTGTGTTCGTCTCGGTTGTGTATTTGTTGTCTTTCTATTCGTGTTAATATAAGTAACAGTCCGATACTAAAGGACTGTTTCTTCATCAACCAACAACTCAGAAAGATCCCCAGAATTCCCATAACAATAAACAGAGAGAGAGAGAGAGAGAGCAAATAAACGCTAGCGGAGTTGCTGTAACGGCAGTATTTCATTTATATATGTAAAGAGAAGTGAAATTCTTTAACAATATAAATGTTATAGAAATCCAAATAAATCAATAGATTTTCTGCCAATTTTGATCATTGAATCATGGTTGGCTGATAGTTTTAATCAGCATAATGCAATTAATTATATTAACTTTATATTAATTAAAAGCTATGTTTCATGTTCGAAAAATTATTTCTTCTTTATTGTTACCATTCCAGCTAAATGAATGTGTTGCAAATATTTCAAATCATTTTTTTTTCTTTCCAAATTCCCGATCTTTATTTTTAACCAAATTTATACCATTCCCCAAGATTTATTTTTAAATTATTAAAAAATTTAGCTTTCAGTGGTTTTTCAAAAAGGTTTATTACAATCTGTTACATTTTGAGAAACTATGAGAATTAAAAATCATCTGATGCTATTGATTTTCACATAAGGCAGATTTAATGCGTTATATTTTACCTTAATGTACTTTAAAATAACGAAAACTTTTAAATTATTATAAATTTTTACAAAAAAATTTAAAAGTTTTGAAAAATTTTGTGATACACATTTTTTAAAATTCAGTAGTCTTATAAGCTATTCATACACAAGTTATTCTAATTTCTTGAACAAATTTGCCCTCAAGAAGAGAATTTTGTTGTCGTATTTAAAATCATAGTATTTCTCACATTAAAATCATTATATATGTATACAGAAAATAACTTGTTTTCGGTCGTTTTTAACTACTGTTTGGCACAATCCATGAATTTTGAAAAGCAGAAAAAATCAAATCATAAATATAAATAAATAATCAAATCATAAATATTAATATTAAAGTATTGCCAAGCTGAGGAAGACAGGAAAATACTTTCTTTAGAAAAACGACGATGTGCAATTTGAGCCTGTTTTGTTTTTAATCCTTTAATATATTTATTAAAATCAAATTATTTATATATTAAGTACGACCTATTTTTGGTTTTTAAAAATTCAGAAGTATTAAACACTGTTCAAATACTAGACGTTATAATTTTGAGAAGAAAACTTTTTTAGTTGAAATTCAAGAAAAGAATTTTGTGTGTTATTCTACTGAAAATTAATTTAATACCTTTTATGCTGAAGCGAAACAAGTTCATGAAAAGTATAAGAATAAAAAGTAAAATCATTCAGCATGAGGTTTTCTGTGAGATGTGTACCTTAAATTTTATAAGCACCAAGAACCAGAAATCCAGTGAAATTAGATCGGGTGATGATACTTGGCGCATAATTGAAAAGTGCAGGAATTTATCGCCATTGCCACCAAATTGTAGTAAAAGATGGAAAAAAGGTAATCTGCATCAGTATGGTTTCATAAAGAGTATTTTCTTACTGAATTTTAAAAATAACATAATTCTTTTTCAGCGATTATTTTTGATAGAATAAATTTTTAGATCTGGGAACACGGTTCAGAGAAACACTTTCCGACAATGAATGTATTTTCAATGCAGCACCACAAAGTCATTTTGGCTTCATATAAGGACACTGAGGCCAAATTATGTTTATTTTTCTCAGCCTAGTGCATTTCTTTTCTCTGATGAAAACAGAATTCTTAAGGAAGACATGCAATATCAGGACGTTATAAAATTGGTAGGGAAAAAGGCGTATACACAGCACAGAAGTTTGAAGACTGTGGTTTCAGTATATCCCAGATCCATGAAGGACTTCTTGTAGATTGCATGTAACTGGTAGTCATCATGCGTGTATTTCCACCAAAATATCAAAAGGAACAAATGAATGCCCTGGTCATGATTCATCCACCACTTGCGCAACTATTATTTTCGTCAAATCCTGTACAAGTAGCAAAGGACACGATCCTTGTCTTAGCTGAAGGTCTTGAGGATAAATTATAAATAAACAGATAAATAAGGATGAAGAACATGAAATATTGGATGCTGAAAGTGACCAATTTATAAACACTAAAATATAAGCTTGAAGATCCTATAAATAAGCAGAAGGGATAATATTAAAACGAGTAATATAGATGCTGTGATGAAGACATTAGGACAGTAAAAGATCCATTTTCATCCCTTTGAATTATTTAGAACAGTAGGAAAAGATGTTTAAATGTAAACTTTAAAAAGACGCATGATAGTAAATCTAAATTTGTAGCGAAGCAATTTAAACTGTTTTATCGTTATAAATTTGTTTTATTGTTATCTTACTTACTTAAGACAAGAAAATTATTTTATATTTTATGTAAAGTCCTATTTTATCTTGAAATACAATATAATATGAATTATATTGTTTAATATATGTAATTGAGTATTTTACGAAAAAATTATTTTTCCTTTTGGACTTTTTATAGAATCATTTCAGTGATATTGCTATTTTTATTTCTTAGATCAGCAACTCTATTCATAATGTAAGTGACATCATTTTGTCTTTGAAAGCAATACTACAGGATGGCCATAAAATAACTTTTCCAGCTTGTCGATATCTACAACTAAAACGAATAAACAAAATGGAACTATAGTATGAAATCTAGTTTCATTTCGTTCGTTCGTCTTCACAAGCTGTGGAATGCATGTGAAGATGAATTCAGAAGAAAAAAGAATTAATATTAAAAGTTGCCAATGGAAGAAATATTGGCTCTGCTGTCACGTACGAACAAGGAAATTTGCATGGATAACGTAAAATTCCAAGTGAGTTTTTTGTAAAAATGGAAGGCAAAAGACCTATTAGCAATTGACTGTTGTTGGTGATTGATTGTTGATGTGTTCTTAATATGGGCCCTACCTTACCTCAGCCTGCTTTGTGGGCAAAACTTTTCTAAATTTGACAGTATAATACCGTGGCTTCTCTTAAGCAAACCTGCATGTCTTATGTAGAGATCATAAAACGGGCTGTTGTGAACATGGAAATTACCATACCGTCATACACCATATACAATAAGTTGTACCCAGGAAAAGTCAGCAAACTGAAAATATTGTATGGCGTCCGGAGGATTCTAATATTGGAGAATAAAAGATTATTTTCTGTTAATTTCATGAATTCATTCATAATTGTATTCCCACAGCGCCAATATTTCCCCTATCGGAAACTTTGGTACCATTTTTTTCTGCGGATTTCATTTTTCTAGGATTTTGAAAGTCTACGTATGAAATCTGGTTTCATTTAGTTCACTCTTTCTAGTTACAGATGCCGCCAAACAGAGAAAATTATTTTATGGCCACCCTATATACCATGAAATATATTGTTTAGTGTCATATTAAAGATTATTTAAAATAGAAAAATGACATCCCTATTTTTTAATCTGTCATACAGTAATTTCAAAACCGGATTGTATTGAATAATTAATAATATAATATTTAAGTAATTTTGAAATATGTAGCGTATTAAAAATATAAAATAAAATCTTAATGCTTTGATTGTTTTAAAATGGTTATATTAGAGTAAAATTCAAAAATCAGGATGCTACAATTTTGCACATGATATTGATTGTAAGCAGTCTGTTGCAACCAGTCATTTCTTTTATTATAAATTTGTCATTCCTTTACATTTAGTAAGAAAAATACATATTAACATATTACACTAAATAATCCCTCCATCCATCAAATCGTTGCTGTTCTGTACCACAAAACAAGATGCTCTCCGTCAGCCATAACAATTTCATCTGGGCCTATAAAATAAAGTTACTTATAAATCACATTGTCAAAGGAGACAAAATGTAAGAAAATGTAAAAAATTAGCACTTTTTCGTTTCCGAGGGACGTAAAAAATTCACCAAACTGTTGGCAATTTTTTTGTTGGCGATTTGGCGAAAATATTTCAATTGTCGCCAATGGCCCTCGGAAACAGAAACGTACCAAAAAATTCTATGATCGTAAAAATTTTAAATCCATCCAATATGGATCACCATCATCCATTATATAGTTTGAAGTTTAGATTTTTTTTTCTTTCAATTAAAATTTACTATTGCCCTACTTTTCATACTTTTCATCAAACCTAAGGATTAAAAGTTTAAATAGCGTTAAAACCTATATAAAAAGAGTAATAATATAATATAATTAAAATTTAACTTCTAAAAATAGTGATTTTTTTTTACTTTTAAAGAATTATTTGAATGTCATTTTTCACTGTTGCACCAAGCTAATTCACTTACTATCTTCCTAGGAGAGAAGGTGTGTTATTCGATAAAAAAAAAAGAAATGTGTTGTCTTTCTATTAATTAATCTAAATTTGATAAAACAAAATGCTTCTGCTTGCATGAAAATTTCTTAAATGTATGAGCGTCCATTATAGAAGATCAGAATCTTCAAGATGTTAGAAGGATTACAATATTTACAGGATCCAATAACATAACCGTCACATATATCATCTCATCATGTATAAACAATTTTACAGAAAATAACAAAAACTAGAATAATTTTTATAGTTATTCTTTTCTGAAAAATATATTCAATTCGCCAAATTTTTTTTTACTAAATTTACTGAAAATAACAAAAATTAGAATATCTTTTTTAGTTATTTCGTTTTTAAAAGCATTAAATCCACCGAATATTACAGAAAGTAACAAAAAAACTAGATTATCTTTTAATTATTCCGTTCTTCAAACCATATTCAGTTTACCGAATTCTTTTACCAAAATTACCGAAGGTAACAAAAGCTAGAAAATTATTTAGTTACTCCATTTCTTCAAAACATATTCAATCCACCGAATTTTTTAACCAAATTTTACCGAAAATAACAAAAAATAGAATATCTTTTAATTACTCCGTTCTTCAAAACATATTCAATCCACCGAATTCTTTTACTGAATTTTACTAAAAATAACCAAATCTAGAATTTTTTTATTATTCCATATTGATTATATTAACCTTACTCCATATATTAGAGAAAATTTTCTTCTGCCTCTCCTTCTCCAGAAAAGAAAAAGAAGAAAAAGAAGGACAGTTTATTGCTGGAAATAATAATTCAAATAGTGTTGCATTTGACTATCAACAAACATTATCAAACCTGTCAAACCAAGACAAGCTTTAAATTGTGTGGAACAACTCATCGAATGAATTCGAATCTGAATTAGTACTTACAAATCACTTTTCTGATGATTTATCTAGCTATTATTATGAAATTAGTAATTTTCCAAAAATTGTTAATAATGCAACACCTTTGATCAGTTAAACAATATATCTTCTATTACTTTACGTCACTAATAACTGAATTTCGAATATTTTATAGAGTAGAATTTGAAAAAAATCAGAATGTAAAATTGTAATCAGCTTTTTTTTCTTTTTTTTTTGGTTTATAGTATTCAATTCGTGTTTTAATCAGGTTACTTTCGAATAACTTTCGATTCGGTTTCATTACTTGCATTTCTCCTCACCATTAATATTTTGGTCTTGTATTGCTCTGAAAATTTGATTTTAATTAGTTTTCTTTTTCATTTTGTTAAGAAAATTCTAATACCTTTTTATATATAAATTTATTTGTTGCAATTGACTATATTAACCATATCATTTGATTTTTATTCTCTGAATCTAGAAATCTAGTTCTTACATAATGGAATTCAAACAAACAGTCAGCATAATATCTGTAAAGACACAAAATCTTAGCTATGATGCCATTGAAAAAATCCTCTTACTATTTGTTAAATTAGTTAACAGCTTAGTACTGTTGGCAAAGCCCACATATAGTAGCCAGAATTTCCCTGCTTCGGGGTCGTTTGTGATGCCTGCTATTTCATATACGTACATCTTTCCTGATGTGGTTTTCCATTCAAACCTGCAAAGAATTTTCAAAAAATTAAATTGCTAATTAAGGGAAGAATTCGCACAATATACTTTATATATAAGGAAAAGTTTTACTTCTAACGTACACCTCATCTTTAATATATTGAGGCAATACCTCATACTGGAGTGGATGCAAAACAAAAATTCTAAAAGATGCAAAATAGACAGTGAAATACTTAACAAAGTAGAAAAATCATTTTTGTTACCAAAACTCAAAAAGTTTTAATTAGAAAAGTTTATAACATGCAGATATATACTGTTCATTTCAATATCGAGAAACTACCACTTTTCGATGATTACCTCGTTAAGGGGTGAGATGGGGAAGAATGAGCGCATTTTCGGAGTTCTTCATTCTTTGACCTCGATTTCCTCAATATTAGATACTATTTGGTTCTGTTTTTTCCCTCGTGTATGTGAGTGTTGTATCGTTTCTGTTTGAACTATTTCACTGTAACTCAAGATTACGCATTGATTACTTGTATGGTTATTTCAAGTGGCAAAAACCTTTCAAAGTTGGCACGAAAAATATTTTATATAATATCAATAAATGTAACTGACATTATCTACAATTGTTAATCTCAAAATGTTATCAAAAAATTCTGTAATTAATAGATATGGAATTTTTACCTAAAAAATTATTATTAATTATGTGGGAAAATGTAGTTTTAAGAACAGAAATCTTCTCTTTATTCTTAATAATTAACGTTTAGATCCTTTTCTATAAATAAAAATTACTCTAAAATATTTTATTGTTAATTAGCCTCGTTTTCAAACAATATTACGTGTTTGCTGAAGTTTTTACACGTCCTAAATACGAGTATAACCCGTGTTCACTCAATTATTAAATGTAAGCACTAATCTTTCCTCTCCCCCTATTTGTATTAAATGAACATGTCTTGAGGCATGCGCAGAAATGTGAGGGTTTTAGAATCCGAGAATGAAGATCCTTGTCAGCCGTTAAACAGGGAATTATGCGTTCATATCTTGTTGAAAATTTCAGAAATAGGTGGTTAATGAAACTGGTAGTACTCTTTGTCTGTCATAAATTATTATTGGATTTCAGAATTTGAAAAGAGTACAGAGAAGATTACTTTTGAGATTATAGAACATATGCACTTTGAAGAGCGACAGGATTTCATCTGATTAACACATTCGTTATCATGAAACATGCCTATGATTTGAATTACTAATTACGAAAATAATTATTTTATTATTATCTGATAATTATAGAAGAGAAGATAAAATATAATTAGATGTGAATCACAGGTGAGTCACATAGTGAATAACGGGATAAAATAAGGAGATATAATATAGCATAAGCTTATTCTACTAGCATCAAATTTTATACCGAATGAGAAATTTGTGCTGCCATTATCAACCTTAATCAGTGTCATTCAAATATGGATGGCACTAATTAAGACTGTTGCCACCGTTGATGCATAATAAGATATTGTTGCTGTACAAATCAGATTATAAAACAATTTATAGATTCGTCCAGTTTTGAAAAAAAAATAAAGCGTCATGTGCTGAAACCAATGAATTTTTCATTCAAAACTTATTATCTTAGAATTCTAGATTTAAGAATAAGAAGAAAAGGAAAAATATATAAATTTTGTTGCGCGATATAAAAATTATTAATTTAGCTCATCTATGGTAACTGATTTAATTACCAAAGAAATCATTTCTGATCTTTCAATAACAAGATTTACATTGTATGAAATGAAGTTAAATAAAGATTGTTGCATTCCTATTAGCTTGTTTATAAACATAATAATGAAAAGAATAGTTGCTAAAAATCATTCCAAATAAAATTTTCAATAAAAGGTTGAGAAATAAGATTTAAATTTTAAATCTCTTGATTTTATTTGCTAATATTATAAAACGTTTTTATGAAATATTATTATTAATGAATTTCGTTAATGCTCCGTGTTTCGTTTAAATAGTAACAGAAATTCCTACAGCAATACTTCATGATTTATATTACTTCCACAATATTCTTTTATTTTTCTTCTGAGAAGCTTAAATTATTGATAATTAAAAGATGAATGTTGAATGACATTTTAATAATAAAATAACTAAATGCTATTTTACTCAAATTGAGTCTCATCATTTCGGGGCAATCCTCCAAGACAAATAATTTATTAAATAAAATAAAAGTTTTTGATCTATTAAATATTTTATGGAACAAGAGTAATCGTCTTAAACAAGCGAGAATTTTTTTAACAATAACAAGAGTAAGAATAAAAACAACAATCACTTGTATTTCGGATCTTCCATTGCAGCCAACTCCATAACTTCGGAAGCTCTGTAACTTTCTGGCACTAGGAGAGAAATGGTATGAATGACGTCCTTATCGTCTCCTACATACAAAGAGTATTGCACTCGTATCTTCGGTCCCAAATAGTCACTAACTTCAGAGACAGAGTCTGTAATTAAAACCATATTTTCAATTCATTAATTAAGTTCGAGTAAAAAAAATCATCTATCTATCTTCATTGGCTAATTAATGGAATAGCAAATAAAATTAGAAATGTTCTGGAAATGGTTTGCCGTGTCACCAAAAAGGACATTCAGTCAAAAGGAAGAAGGTATAAAAGATTTGAACCAAATTTAAGTCCTCTCGAAGTCTACACCCGGAAATGTCATGCAATGAAGATGGAATGGAGGGGGGTCAAAGTTTAGACTACGTTTTTCTCGTGTACAAATTAACATTTTTTGTAATCTGAGAAAAACATTTACACTAATTGATGATAAATAATAAAAAGAAAATCTATAATAAATTTTGAATCTTTTGTTAGTTTAATTCGATTGAAAGTAGATTCAAAAATTAAATTTGGAAAAATTCTTTTCGTTTTATTTTTTTAATCCAGCAAAATTTTAAATCCATTACACTTTGCATAGAACAAATAATTAGTAAAATGCTATTTGTATGTATTAATTTCTGAAATATGTGACTTCGTTGAAATCTCAAAATGTCCTTAATCACTTATAAAATCAGCCAAAAGCAGTTGATAAACAAACATGCTATTCTAAAATTGCTACTCTACGAATTTAAATGATATTATAATGATCGATTTTAAACAAAAAGAGATGAACGTTAAGTTTTCAATAGAAGGAATATTTTGCTTTTTCGGTTTCATTAAACAGTAATTTTCTAAAGCGAAATGACATCGGGAAAAGAATTCAGGCTTAAGAATTAAGAACAATGTGTAAATTACAAATTTGATTTTCATGCGATTTTCTTTTAAACCATCCATTATGATATCATTTGAATTAAAAGAATTGAACTTTTTTAATAATATTTTTTCGGTTTATGAATTTTGAATGATTGAAAACTACTTAAACTATTTTCTATGACATTGATTTCTTTATTTTTTTCGATAAAATCGTATTTTTGAAAATTTAAAAAAAGATATTTTTCTGAAACATCTTTACTAGTTACTCCCTATTATCCAACATGATGCGATCTTTCGAAAATTTCTTTCAATTTTTTATATAAATGTTTTTCCTAATTAGTATTGCCTAAATCTATCCCTAAATTAATTAATCTATCATTATTTTTAATAGCTCATTATAAAGAGATTTCTAATGACTACAACTTATCAGTTTTCATTTTTCCTCTTGAGATTAATAAGATTTTTTTTATTTATACATGTAAATCTGATTTTAAAACTGCCACAACCCCACCCCCATTCCGTAATGCATTGAGATAGAAATCAGAGATCTGTTTAGGATAGCCAATACAGAACTTAAACTCATAAAATAACTGTTATGGATTTTTTTTTATTTGACTGTAAATATTTTGTAACTTCAACAAAAAGTACAGTAACAACTACAACAGGATGTATTTATAATTAATTCCATAATCTATCTATCTTAAAATCTATATAAAATTATAATAAAAAAGTTGCCTTTTTAAATGAATGATATATTGTCACATAGAGCTATAGTATAGAACTCAATGACACACACAAGAGGTAGGGCTAAACCAATTTATTAACTGAACTCTGAACACAGTAACTGACAAATCTTCTGCTTTTATACAAGCAGAGAAAGTTCCAGAATACTTTTCTGGAGACAGTAAGAAAAGTCCAGAACACTTGTCTGGTAAACGAAAGAAATGTCCAGTATCTTCTGGACCATTAAATATAGGAAAACATAATATCAAAGAATTAAGTATTTACATATACTATTAATCGCATTGCCTCTAGCGGGATTCGAACACAGGTCACTTGATCATGAGACCAGTGCCATGACCATTCGGCCATGGAGCTTCGACTGTCTTTCTTCAATGCGGCAATATGAATTTGAAAAACTCACCGTTCTCAAGCTTCCGGGGATTAGCAGAGCAATTTACATTTGAGATATCCATGAGACTTTTTCCATTCAAAATGGGAAGAGTCATGTATATCGCCAAGAAATTTGTTGAAGAAGAGTTAACCTGTTTCATCAAGTACTTAATTGTTGAATTCAGTTTCCAGTCACTACTTTGCTCTTGACCACTGGAAAGAAGGGCCTACAACAAATACGAAATGAGATGAATAATACTTATACATTAAATAATTTATTTTTATTTTTAAATATTTGTACAAATGTGTTTTAGATTTTTAAATTAATACTTCTATTATATTGTTCTCAAAAAACATTTTGTCAGCATCAAATTATCACTTTTAATTTCCACAGGATCCTTTGAAAATTCTATCAAGAAAATAATGGCGAATAATTTTCACAAATCAAACTGACATCAAGTTTTTATCAACAATTTCCTTTGCACATTTAAATAACTATTATTTATTTTTTAAAGAGACTATAGTGATAAATGTAATCATTTCAAAAAATCACTCACATATAATTAGAATTTTATAATCAATTAAGATTTAGTTTAGTTACAATATTATTCCGGTTTAACTAAACTAATACTTAAACTATTTTTTATGGACCTCGCAATTTTTAGTGAAAGAAGATAAGAGTGGTACCTGAGTAAATATTTTAGTTTCTTTATTTTTAAACCAGTTCAGATGAAGAGTACGATATCTAAATTGGCACCACCTCTCCAAGCTACCCCAGATGGAGAAAATTGGTTCCCACAAATTTAATGTGCACCAGAGCAGCTAGCATGGATGTTATTGGTAGAATTCTGTTTCTAACTTGGAATCATTCACCCCCAAATATGAGGTGACTAATATTCTAAGAAAATCTTTTAAAGCAAATAAACAAACTTTAGAATAAAATTAATTCAAATAAGAAAACAAAATAACTGCAAGAAACAGATGTTTAATATTAAGTAAAAAAATAATATATTTCTCACTTTTTTTTTGCATTTTTTCAGATATATAATTGGTGTTTTAAATTAAAGATCTTTTAATCTTTGCACTCAAAAAATATTTTGCAGGACTATTTTATTATTCTCCCTTTTTATAGCATAGATGTATTGAAAAAATGTTAAGTATAAAATTAATAAGCACAGCTAGTGAGCATGCTTTAATTCAAAATGAATGTCTGTTGTTTAAAAATCACTCTGTCTCAAATAATTTCGAAAAATAACTTACTTGCGTTATTAAAGCTGTGGTATAGACATTTCCGAAACTCCCATCCGTAGCCTGGAGCTTTAAAAACTGTTGAATCGTCTCCTTGTATAAGGATAAAGTAGCATTTTTCAGCACATGATCGATGCTTCTGCTACGGTTCGCCTCACATGATAAAGCCATTATAGCCATTGCTTGAAGATCTGCAATTGATAATATTAGAGCATATATTTAAAGCCAGATTTCCTAAAATTACAAATATTTAAATTGCAACTCTACTGTACTGTTTCCATAGTAAGGAAGGCAGCATGATAAATACATTAGTAGAATCTGTGGAAGCTAAATCAATGATTTCAGCCTTGGCGATGAATTCAAAAATCATTAGGTTAATTAGCAACGAATTTGGCGATTTTGGCAACGAAATTATAGGTTCTAGAGTATAAAAGAATTTAATCCCTTTTAAGACCCAAGATCCGTAATCATTAGTAGTTGGTCGTGAAATTCGATAAATCATTTTGGAGATTATAAAAATGGGAGAGACAGCTCTAGCTAGTCAATAGATTGAATTCTGTTCGGAATGTGATTACGAAGAGAGGTCTCTCTAGCTACCATCTGAAAACTGATGTGCTGCAATGAAATACAATGATTTTCTAAAAAAATTATTTGTTGCATTATTTTAAAATTTGCTGATTCATAGTAATAGGACCGTGGCACATTCCTATTACTATGAATCAGCAATGTATCAGCTATGAATCACTTCAGTATTATATATAAAAAATTTCCCTCCAGGTCTCAGTTTAAATGCAGTTGTAGTAGTAAATTCATAGAATCCAAAATACTCGACTGTATCCGTAACCATGGTGTGCAGAGATATTGTTATAGATATTTTCTAATTTTAAATGAACGATTTTGAATCAATTGAAAGGTAGATGCATTAGGGAAACTGCTTATGTATGGGTACTTATGTGCTCCAACTGCCCAGTGTAAACTTTAATGGAATATCAAATATGCTGTGTTAGGAGTTCGTTTTGTATGCACTTCTGGATTGCACTAGGAATATCAAATTACTATCAAAGCTTGTCTCATTTTATTCAAAGAAACAAAGAACTAATTACTAAATAAGCGTTTTTATTGAGTTATATCATATAGCTTCTCGAGAACATATGATGAAGTAAATGCAAACAGATTGCTTGTACACGGAGACAATATTCATTAGCCTTTGATAGGCTTTCTATATAGGTGCTATGGTTTAAAATTATATGATGTTGTTGCTGTTGTGTATGGTTTATTGGCGCAAGAGCCATATTTGGCTATACTGCGCCAAGCTTACGGTAAAATCAGATCAGACATTTAAAACAACACATCTTAAAAACAAGTGAAAGTAATAAAAACCACTTAAAATGAGTCGATACCAATATTAAAAAACTGTCTTAATGTAGGATAATGATTAACGTAAATGTAAAATAATCATATAAAAAATACATTTAACATAAAAGGAAGAAAAAACAGATGAAATAGGTGTTATATATAGTTGATAAAACCAATAGCTCTTAAAAATTTAAAAATATTTGGGTGGTATTTTTCACCCACTATGTCTTGCAAGTTAAGAGAAGACGAGTAGAAAAAATTATGACGATGAACATTAAAATCGGGATATTCAATTAAAATATGTTTCACACTAAAAGCAATACGACAAGTGGGACAAATTGGTACCCTTTCACCCAAGATGAGATGACGATGAGTAAAACGGGTGTGTCCTATACGGAGGCGAGTCAATTTCACATCAACCTCTCGTATAGGGTGAACAGGCCATAAACCAACTGTAGGCTTGACGGAATGAAGATTATTCTCGGTCTTCAAATCCCATGTTAATTGCCATGTTGAATAAATATGTTTAATGAAAAATCTCTTAATGTCGCAATATGGAAGTTTATGGGACAAAAAAGAGTCTACAGATTTTGCCGCTGAATCAGCTTCTTCATTCCCAGAAATGCCTACGTGACTCGTAATCCAACAAAAAAGGTCATGAAAACCTTCATTTTGCAGGAGACTCCAAGTAAATAGGATTCTAATCGTAATCGTCACCAGAGCACTCAAATTATCGGTATTAATAATGAAGTTACGTTGAGAGGAGGGCGAAATTTTTTCCAGAGCACAGAAAATTGCCATCAACTCAGCAGTAAATACAGAACAGCAATTATGTAAACTATAGCTCAGTGTATCAGAAGGAAGAATTATGCCACATCCAACATGGCCATCTGATTTTGAGCCATCCGTAAAAATTGGTATAAAAGAGGAATACCGACAGCGATGATGCAAAAACAGGCGTTTGAAAATAATTGGATCATTTGACGATTTATTAAATCCTGAGAAGGGATTCATGTAAGAAAATTGTGGTATATCCCATGGGGGAAAACAAAATAAATCTACAGTCTTAATTGTAACATTTGAAAGGCCCGAGTCATGCAAAAGTACTTTCGCTCTCTCACTAAATGGAAGAATGTGAGAGGGACGGGCCTCATATAGTCTGCGAAGACTAACTGGTAGCGTTATATTAGAAATGGGATGACTGAACGATAACAATAACAGGCAGACAATTTTTTACGCCTCAAATCAAGAGGTAAATGATAGCAAATAGCGTAAAGTCTCTCAACGGGAGAGGTATGAAATGCTCCGGAACAATTCCTTAAGGCAGAATGGTGAATGGTACGCGCGGAACCATACATCCGTAATCCATGCGAGAGAGGATAACGGCTTCGTAAATACGGAGCAGAGATGTCCGATCGTCCCCCCAAGATGTTTTAGAGAGAACCTTTAAAATATTTAAAGATTTCTCGCATTTCATCCGCATGTTTGAGATATGTGGAAGAAAGGAGAGTTTTCGATCAAAAATTACTGATAGAAATCGAATTTCATCCACAACTGAGATGGGTGTATTTCATATTTGAATGACAGGATTTAAATAGATATTTCTTTTCATGCAGAAATGGACGCACCGGCTCTTCTCCGGAGAGATAGTATGCCCGTTGTTATCGCATCAAGCCACCACTTTATTAACGGCATTTTGCAATTGTCTCTCTATTAAATTCATATTGCCACCTTGGCATAAGATCAGCAAATCGTCAACATAAAGTGATCCCTGGACACTTGAAGGTAAAACAGATAAACCTTGGCTAATATGAACAACAAAATGTGTAACACTGAGGACACTTCCCTGCGGAACTGCCTCAGCTTGAATAAAAGAATCAGAATAAAAGTTGCCTACACGTACTTTGAAAGTCCGATGTGATAAAACGTTCTGCAAGAATATGGGAAGATTTCCCCTAAAACCAAATTTAAAAAGTATCGAAAGTATGCCATAGATCCGTGCTCGGTTGTATGCCTTCTCAATATTAAAAAATATGGAGACAAGGTGATTCCTCCTAACAAATGTGTTGCGCATCTGGGTTTCCAGAAAAAACGAGGTAATCAAATGTAGATCGACCTCTACGGAAACCACTCTGCAATGGGGAGATGCATCCCTGTTTCTCCAGTTCATATACAAGGCGTGTATTGACCATAGGTTCAAATGTCTTACAAAGGCAACTCGTCAGAGCAATTGGTCTGTAGTTAAGAGGATTTGATGGTTCCTTATCAGGTTTTAAGATTGGGATCACAATAGCTTCACGCCATTGTGTATGATACTTCCGTTCAAGCCATATTCTGTTAAATAATACTAGCAGATTCGAAAGAGAAGTTGTATTCAAATGGCGGAGCATAATATATGTGATCCCATCTGGCCCTGGACAGGTATTATGGGCTTGAGATAATGCCATTTGCAGTTCAAACATCCTGAATTCACAGTTGTAGGGAAAAGAAGATCTGTCATTAAAGCGCAGATGCAACCGTTCCTCGGAATTCTTAATTGCCAGAAAAGTAGAACTATACGAATCTAATGCGGAGACCTGTGCAAAAGCTTTACCGAGCGCATTGGCCACGTCTAATGAAGCGGAATATGTCTTATTTCCTGTATTTAAAACAGGAATAGAGGTTTCCCAATATATTCCACTACCAGCCTTAACTTTCTTCCATAAATGCTTACTGGATGTGGAGGATGTGATAGATGATACGAATTTAATCCAAGATTCCCTCTGACTACAGTGACGAATTCGACGAGCAACGGCTTTGGCTCGTTTAAAAGCAACAAGATTTTCTGTTGTCGGATATCTTCGAAAGATGTTCCATAATTTTTTTGTTGTTTATGACTATCACGGCAAACTTCGTTCCACCGCGGTCTACGAAATTTTTTTAGACGTGGGGAAGTCTTCGGGATAGTGGCATTTGAAGCGCTTATTATTCTGTCAATGACATGTTGTACTGCTCCTGTGATGTCACAAGTACTGAAAATAGTTTCTGTGATATCTGCTAATTGCGTGAATATATCCCAGTCTGCCGGCTTGAATAAGAACCTTGGTGGACAAGCAGTCGCACCATCAACATGGGAAACAATAACTGGGAAGTGATCACTACCATAAAGATTATTTCTAACTGTTAGAGTGAGAAAGGGCAGCAGTTCAGGTGTACATATGGCCAGATCAAGACTATGGAAGCTACGTTTGGGTTCGTGGAAGAAAGTTTTCTCTTCGCTGTTGAGCAGGCAGAGACAGTTGTTAGTAATAAACTGCTCAATCTGTCGTCCACTAGAGTTTGTGCTATCCGTACCCCACAAAGTACTATGTCCATTGAAGTCGCCCAATAAAATGAAAGGTGAAGGAAGCTGGTCTACTAAGTTATCTAGTTCTTGCTGACATATGACGGTAAATGAGGCGGTAAATAAATACAGCAGACTGTGACCAATGTGAACTTGTACAGCCACAGCCTGTAAAGTAATATGTAAAGCAAGAGGTGTGCTAGGATACAAATTTGAAGTAAAGATACAAACACCACCCGAATTACGAGATCCAGTGTCTGTATCTCTCCGCACACAATTATAGCCTCTTAATTTAAGTGGAATGTTAGGCATCAAGAAGGTATCTTTAACACTGAAGCAAACAGGATGACATTTGTTAAAAATAGATTTGATGTCTTGAATTTTCGACCGAATGCCGCGGAAATTCCAAGAAAGGAAGATACCCATTAAGAAATTCTATTTGCAGGAGGGGAAATATTGGCACTGGTTTGTGTTGCTGAAATATCGCAATTCATCCCAAATTCCTCCTCATCCTCAGAAGGATGGAGTTTGAGATAAGGACTGTTTTGTATACCTCCAAAAATGGATGTCAAGTCTTTATGAGCTATCCCTTGACTAGCAAGTTCCAAAAAAACAGAGTTTTTAGAAGCAGTTTTCTTCAATTTTGAAGATAGGTCTGACTTTGATAGTCCACGCTTTGCAAGCTTTAATTTTACGGATTTGTCAGGTTTTGATTTCCTTTGCTTTTTATCTGGCTTTCCAGAGTCAGAAATATTGTTTATTGATTCTTCTGTGTCAGAATTCAACGATTTTTGAAGTTTCATTCGCATAACCTTCTTAGTACAGTTTCCACAACTGCAGTTTTCACAAAAAAATTTCTGGACCACGGATTCATAACTTACACCAGGTAACGGTGTCTGTGCAAGTACTTTCTTTCGTGCTTCGGGGTAACAGATTTTCTTTTTAATTTTTGTAGTGGTTATTTGTTTTTCAAGTTTCCAACGCGGACATAACTGAGAGAAAGAAGTATGCTCACCTTTGCAGTTTACGCACTTCTCTGGTGCAGAACATTGTTGGCTTTCATGCCCTTTTCAGAGCAGCGGGTGCAAGTAACAGTTCTGCGGTAATTGGCTTTAGAGTTCCCAAAACGCTGGCACTTGAAACATCTAAGTGGGTTTGGGATATATGGCCGGACAGGTAGCTTGATATAACCTGCATATATGAAATCTGGCAGTTTTGGCGACTTAAAAGTGAGGATGTGATGCTTAAATTCAAGTATTTGTCCTTCTTGCCGGATGGTAATGCGGCGAACTTTTATTACGCCTTGTGGTTTTAACTCCTCTTGAATGTAATCTAAAGGGAGGTAAAATATTTCACCACAAGTAATGACGCCTTGAGATGTGTTTAATGATATGTGGGGGCTGATATTAACAGGAATCGTGGCCAGAGCTTTCACTTTTTGAATATTCTGGGCTTGCTATCGAGTACATACCTCTACACGCAAGTAGCCAGATCTCCTGTTTTTAACAGATGCAACTTCCCCAACTGTTGCGGGGATAGATTTCTGCACTAGGAAAGGAGACACTATGCCAAAAGGTTTGTTTTTATCAGATACACGTTTAATTACAAAATATCGGTCAAAATGTTATTCAAAATTGGGAATAATTTGTACTTTATGACGCCCACTGAAGGGACCACGTTTGGAGGAGCCCATACGATATAGAGAATGATTCGGGTCCGACGGCACCGCCCACCACGGAGCCCAACAAGGAAAGGCAATTACCGGCTATGGTTATTCCCAGCCTCTACAGACATCTACACTAGTGCTAATCGGTACCTATACGCTGGGAGTTAACCCCGGGGACAGTGACCACCCTTAACGCCAAGCCCAAGGAGTAACCCCTTCGTTTGATCCCTAGCAAACTAACCACTTAGGTGGCTAGCGACCAGCCGATTGATACACCATGGACCACAATGCCCCACCCGTCAAATGGGTCGCCACGCACGGCAAACACGTGGGGGTATTTTCTGTCCATGAGAAGCAAGAAGCAAACAGAGTGGCGATAGCTTCTCATGGAGAGCTCCCTCACCTACCCTCGAGGGAAAGAAAAAAAGGAGAGAGCAGAAGGCGTAGTGGAGAGTAAAACGTAAATGGAGTATAGATCCCTGGGAACCTCGGGATTGGGACACCCGTACTCACCTATAGTAGGTGAGTCCCTGAGAGGTTAAAATTATATGAGTATAATTCTTTAATTAATTTTTAATAACTCCTTGTTTCAAAAGTGATTAGACAGGAGAAAACCTAAATAAATATCTGGATCCCCTTATTTCCAAACCATTTTCATGGAAAATCGATTTCAAGAGAAAATGCATATATTTATTGTATTAATTAAAAATTTTCATATTTAATTTTGTTTCTTAATTTAAAAACACTCGGAAAATCATCAGATTTGAAAAACGTTTTCATGTTTTGATAGGATCCACAGTGTAAATGATCTTTTTATAGTTTTGAAGTGAAGCAGGTGCATTTGTTCCATTTCAAAATTAATGTCTATGTGAAGTATGAGGATTTTTATGTCTACTATTAAGCCTCACGGTGCGTGGGGGGGGGTTACCTCATAATTGAGGATAGGAATCTTCCTGCATGGTTTTTGTTTCTAGCTACCTTTGTGGGTACAAGAAAAGGTGGGAGCCTGGCTCCTTTCATAGATGACAGGACGTACTTCCTTAGGGAAGGGTTGTGCCGTGGCCAGTGGTGGTCCTTAGGTTCCAAAGTTCCCTCCAGTGTTGATATTGTCGCGGTACGATCATTCAAATTTTTCCGTGTGCCTTCCGGCGGATCGAAGTAGTCAATTTGTGATATCTACTATTAAAAGTATGATATTTTTATCTCCATTCCATAAGGAGTTTAGCAACAAATGTTTGCATTAAAGTTCGTAAGAATAAATTTTTAAAATCTTAAAATGTTGCTGAAAATTCTTTTTTAATTTAAGCATTAATTGATTCTTCATAGCCAGAAAAAAAGCCAGCCTTCATAGCCAGAAAGTACTCCATTAGAGGAGGGATTCTGATTTCAGTTTTAAGATTTAAGATTTCTGTGTTGAACCCTGCGGATACTTTCGGGTCTTTGCAGAACCAATGGTTTCAGAATCCAAACACGCTGTTTACGAAAAATATCTTCTAAGCTGTTAAATGAAAGTTTACAGAGTTATTTGAATTCCTTTGCAGGTCACGGTGGCTTGGTGGTAATGTCTGGGCATCGGAACCAGAGGGTTTCAGGTTCGAGACCCGATTCCACAGAAGAACCGTCGTCTGATGCACGCTGAATCCGTCAAGGCTAAACGCCCTCCGACAGTAGTGGTGTGGAATTTTGGAGAGGGCGTGCCACCTCAGGGGTCATCCTGATCATCCGGCCGCGGTTCAAAATGTAAAAGCACGTACCAAAATATCCCTAATGTTGCTTTAAAGTGGGACGTTAATATAGTTAAACTAACTTGACGTTAAAGTAGTTAAACTAACTAACTTTGTTATATGTTTTTAAATGCGTATTGTAAAATATTTTTAAATGCTTAACTTGTAACTATCGCTTATTTAAATCTATCTTTATAACTATTGTCACAGGAAAAAAAGCCACGCTTGCGTCATTTGAATAAAATGTGACACAGATACATTTATATTAAAAGCGTGTGAATAGTATTGTTCATTTTATATTTCATTAGTTTTAGGCCTTATAAATGCTTATATCAGTTTGAGTACAGCTAATACTGCTGCAGAATCGGCATTATGCTTGTATACAAAGCATATTGATTGCATTTTGTAATCTTAAATATATTATTTGTAACATTTTCATATTGCCATAATGTATAAATATCCGTTTCCATATATGGTTTATATTGTTTGGCATTGTTGCAATAATATATACAATATGGTTTGACTTTATTAGAAACATTAAAATTTTTAATCGAGGTTGTATATCAATTATAAATAAATGGTGTCCAAAATTAAAGCAAGATTAATGCCATTCACGCTGTAAAGTGTTGGCAAGCCTATTAAAAAAACCATTTGACAGCTGATAGTTTAGGGCTAGTGGAAATGGAGCGTTACAGGATAGAATAACGTGTTAACGCAAAATTTGAAATAAATAAGAAACACATTTTTTTTTCATTAAAATGTTACATTTTTATTGAATCGTAAAGTACACAAGATACGATTATGTATGGAATGATACATAGGGAAAATAATTTCCATGACCTTGTTGGTACATACGCACTCTTTTATCGAAATTTTCAATGACAGTTTTGCATAAATGCGGCTAATTTCGTTAATGCAGAGTTGAATTTCCTCCTTCAATGTATACCTGTTTGTGGGATTGTTGGCATAGACTGTTGACTGCAAATAACCCCATAAAATGAAATACAATAGTGTTAAATCACTCGATCCAGGGGGACAATTCTCAAATTTTCGAACTGAGAGGTCAGACTTTCATTATTTTTGAAATATTGTTCAACAATGTAACAATGTTCTATCCTGTAATTCTCCATTTTTACTAACCCTAAACTATCAACTGTCAAATTATTTATTTAATAGGATTGCCAACACTTCACTGCATGAATTGTGGCAAATTCAAATATTGCGTTTATATTAGGACACCTTTTATGTATCTTTATATTAAAAGTCATATCTTTTACATCACCTTGTTTTTTTGTACAAATACTTTTCAGTTTGCAGCATTTGTTATTTATTGGGCTACTATTAAGTAAGTAAAACAACACAAGGGTCCATTCGACTCAGATAGATGTATCTTAAATGAAACTCATAGTAGTATCAAATCGAGTAGTATCGAAAAAGACGGAGAAGGTCCTATTTAAGGATTATTATTTACCCTGATTACCCCACCAAAAGTCGATTAGAATCTGAAGGCATCTGAGATTACAGCTTGAAATATAACCGCTCAAATAATGCATACCTTTTTAGCCGCACATTTAAAACTTAAACCACCATAACTTCCATTTTCTTAATTTAGTCATCACATTTTGATGACATTTCATATTATCTTGATGTCTATTTTGAATTTTTGTAGACAAATTATGGCTCTATTTAATCTTGGGAAATTATGAGATTTAATCAAAAATAAAAAAAAAAATACCTTTCACAAAAGGATACTCCGAATCAGTATTCAGAATGTTATTGAGATCCGATTTGGCTTTAAGAGGCCACGATTCATTGGCATTGCAGAGTGTTAAATAAGCCAAAGGGTGCGTGAAGTTGCCTGGTCTCTCCACTTGCTCTTTGAGTCGTTTCACCAAGTCGTTACCGTAGAATTGTCGGGGGTTGTGGCATGTGACCAGGAGAGCATTGACGAACATGCTTAACTCGCTGTTTGTCAGGGATGGTCTGTTCAAAACAAACATTTATAACATATTAATAGATATTTAGATATTTAAACAGTATTATTCATTCCGTAAATTCTTTCAGATATATATATATTAAATAGTAACGAGAATTAGTAATTCGGCAAATATACTTTGGTGGGGATATCGCATTTACTTATAAGATCTTTACAATTACGCAAACGCAAATAATCATTCATTCTGTTAATTCTCTCAAATATGTATCATTTAAATAGTAACGAACATTAGTAATTCGGCAAATATGCATTGGTGGAGATATCCAAACGCAAATAATTAATTATGAACCAATCATAATTGATTATGAGTGATTTTTTTACTCAGTTTATAGCATCTGCTGAGTAAAAAAATAATTTCTTCTGGTTTAATATTAACCGTCAAAGAGAAAGCAGCAGTTTAGCAAATTTAAAAGAAGTTCTCAATAGATGTGAATTATTAAACATCTCAGCATTATTAGTCATTCCTGTAGAATAACTACCTCTTAAGCTAAAATTAATTCGTGTTGTGGTAAAGAATGTAAACATTGTTTTTTTAAATTGAGCTTTGATATTGAGTGATAATTTTTATATTTTATTGCATGTGTATAGTGATAAACTTGAAATCTTAAACATGTTTCTATTTATTTTAAATTTGTTATAAACGTTCATATATAAAGAGATGAAAATACTTTATCTTTTTCTAACGTTCTTTTACATTAAATTCACAAAAGAACTGAAAGCAACCAGTGATAATAATAAAATAATCCTCATGAATAAAATACTTAAATCATTGTTTTGTATAAAGCACATTTTAAACACTATCATGCCAAAGTTTTAATTAGACAGTTAATTGTTTTAATTTATTGATATTTATTCAAAAATAAAATGTATGATTAAATCTTAAAATCATTTCTTCTATCCCTAAGGTTCTTTCATCCGAATTCTATCGCTCTTTGTGAGAAATAAAAATAAATAATGTAACATAATGAAAAATAAAGTAAATGATGTAACATAAGATTTAATAGCTTATGAAGTTCTTAGTCAAAGAGTTATACAATTTCTGTTCAACAAGAAGAAAAAAAAAGAAATAGAGGAATAGAAATACAAATCCGCGGGATTCTTTTCACCTTAATAGAGAAACTGTAGTCTTGACTTCATTTTGTTTTACAATCAATTCTTCCTCAAGGAGAGTACTATTGAAGCTAGCAGCCGATGCCAAATACAGAGCTACAACAGCTCGAGGGGTGTTCTCTCTCCAACCCCAGGCAGCCGTTCTTTTTTGTTTCAACCAGGAAACGGCCTTCTCTCTTGCCTCGGAAACTCCTTCGATAGACAGCACTCCAGTCTCTTTAAAAAAGATTAAGAAGATAAATTTAGTTTTTTTCTATTTACAAGACATTCAACATGTATAGCTACGAACAAAAATAGAGTAATCTTCCATTAATATGGAATGAATTTTAAAGGGAAGGTGAACTCTATTAGGCATTTGAGCGAAGAGGTGGTCTCTATTAGGCACTAAGAGTTATGAATTGTTTTATGCATATGTATTTAAATATAAATGCGACAAATTTCTTTTTTTTAAATTTTTAAAGCGAAATATTGTTTTTAAAAATGAAAAGATATATAATTTTTTTAAAATTTCAAAATATTTCAGGTGACTTAATTTTTAATTTTTTCTATTATTTTTTACTTATTATCCAATTTACTTATTATTATAAATTTATTTGGAATAAAAACTTGTGTGATTTTGTAATTCCAATTAAATACTAATTTTTTAGAAAAACTTTATATGCTCACTTATTGAATTTTCATAAGAATTTTATGTTTTTCGGAACTAAAATTAATTTTTAGCTATTTAAAAAACTCGAAATATAAAATGCATACCCTATTTTCTTTTAATGTTTGTGTGAAATATTTACTATCAATTCTATTTAATTTCTACAAAAATGATGACACCTAGAACATTTTAAAGATATTTACATCCAATTACAATATTATTTTAAGGAAAGTAGTTTAAAAAAATGCGTTTTTCCTCAAGACCTCTGAAATATTCATTTTATTGAACAATATATCTTCTGACACTATTTTTGGGGAATATAAATATATATTTTGGCGAGGAAATGATAAAAATGAAACCTTATGTTTCTATCCATTTTTGCTTCTTTTAGTGTCCACTGTCCCTTTAAAAATAATAGTTTTTTTTTCTTTTTACATTACGGCACTATTAACATTTAAGTTGAGGATCTACAACTTAATACAAGAGGGGGTTATCGAACACCTTCGAGATTATTTCAGCAATATGAATAAAGCATAAATTTATTAAATATACCATTGATATTTGAATGAGTTAAAAATGCACAATTTTACTCTCAAACGTTCTTCAGACAATTACTTAATGGCAACAGAGAAGCTGCTAATCGTTTATGTTGTATAAGATCAAGTGAAAGACCACAATCCGCTTTGAGTGTGAATGATGAAAAATTCTGGCCCATTGTGCTTGAAAATTGATTTATTTCCTGTAGAAATTATGTTGCGCATGAAACCTTTTGACGTAAAGGTCACCTTCAAAACCCCAACAATAATGTGTGACAGGCCTAGAATCATCGAAATTTTCTAACAGCTCTGTTTAAAATAACAAGAATTTTAGTATTAAAGATTTCCAAGAAAGTCTACAATGTTCTAATTGATTTTTTTTCTTCCATTTATCATGTCATTTTCGAAATAGAAGCATTATTTCTTTGTCAAATGATGAATAAGTGATCTCATCATGTAGCGTATAAATAATTTAGTATAATGAAATTGTTTATACGTCTATAATTTTCAGCATTCTCGAGTCAAGAAGTGAACGATTTAAACTTCAATGGATATCTGGTATTTATTCAAAAGGAAATTTTCAACAAAGAGCAGTTTAAGAAATAAATAACTGGTCTAAAATAAGGAAAACTATTGTTACGAAATTTTCTTTACCGGGGTTCGTTTGGATAGTGGAAGTTATATGGTGTGGAGAACGCTCAATAATCAGGCGGCAATGGAAAATAAAACAACGACGTTTATTTACACGAAGACACACAGGACAGCACAAAGCGACAACTATATACAGCACAGAAGACGATTATCTTCACCCGAGACGTGTAGCACACAACAGCATATAACCAGAATCTACTACAGACAGTAGCGCACAGCTCAGTTCAGCACTAGCTTGCCTCAGTCGCTTCCGCTTCTACTTCTCCGACTCTGGCTCGGATTAATGACTTGACTTCTCTGGCAGCTGTAGCCCCTTTTATAGGTCTCAGGAGGCGGGGCTAGAAGCCTCTCAACGAATCAGGAACGTTCGAGGCGTATCTCGGTTCCTACTGGACGGAATAAAGTTTCGGGTATAATCTATTTTGGCGCCAAAGTCGCCAAATTGGTCGCCAAGTCGCCAAATGGTCGCCAAGTTTGTCGCCAAGCTCTGGGACCCCCGACACGACGCCCAGACCCTGTCCCATAGAGATGACTGTAAAACATTCTTTCCAATGATGGAACCAACTATGCTGGGAAGCAGCATTACGGATTCGTAACACTATGTTTAACCTTTAACTGAGGAAGGGAAAATTTTGGACTTAACCGGAGAAGTGAGGTCTACGAGACCGCATTTTCTTTACAGTCAATTTAAATGTTCTAATGAAAGTATTAGTATGAAAATCAGTCAATATATTCTGCAGATATGTTTCTTGATATATAAATATGCTTCAGATATTTTTCAAAATATTTATCTTTGAAAAACATAACTGCGTTTGAACATACATTTTCTTCCCAAATTACATGCTGCAACAAATAATATTTTTGAAAAAAACATATTACTTTTAACTTTTTAAATCATATTTATTTTTCCAATCTACAAAGGTGTGTAGAAATGGAAAATTCAACAATTATATGAAAAAAATTACAATGGGTAAAATTGATCCTTTTTTATTTATCGGCATTATTTCTAGGCTGAAAATTTGTGAACATTCGTAGCACGGTTTTCAATGACATTTTAAACATAGAGGTTAAATACTAGTATAAAAAATCTGCCTGTAAATTCTGTAGATATTTGTTTTGATATATTAATATATTTTAGAAGCTTTTCCAAACACATTATCACTAGAAAAATTATTTATATTTGAACATGCATAACAGAATCAGTCGAATGCGAACTTTCATCGGAAAAACTTCTATATAATTATCACCATCACTAAAATTACTTTCGGTTTCATTTAATACGTGCTTTATGTAATTTAATTCCGTACGCAATAGTGAAAAATAGCGAAACAAAAATGTATTTCTTACCACATCCAATTTCATCGACACCATTTTTGCAATCTTTCACACCATCACAAACTTCTTCTTCAGGAATGCATGAATTATCGTCGCATTTGAAACTATTTTTGTTTATGCATTCGATAGACTCTGAAAATGTATTAATTGTGTTTTATTAATGAGAAAGCGTAGACAAATGCAATTTTAGTACTATTTTACGATAAAAAGTATCTACTTGAAAACCGATGGCAGATAAAAAACGCAGCTTATTAACCTATGTTAATTGAATTCTGTGCGTTCTAAAAAAAGATTATCTATATGATAATAAATATTCGCAGTAATATTATGTTTTCAAGATATTTTTTCGAACAGTTTCTTGCTTCCATTATATAAAATAACCATATTAATGGAAGTACTTTAACAAGAAAAAGTAATAGAAGAAGGGAAACGGTATGGGATTCCACAAAATGAGTACCAATGTGTTATATTTCTGTTGAAATCTACTTTAATATTCTCCTTAATTTTTATTGTCATTATTGAAATTTATCTTCACTGTTTCACCACATTGTTTGTTTAATAGCCATCTTGGTTATTAATTGAAGACTTGGTATCGATTGCAATATGAAAAGTACACTAAAGTCGATTTAAAAATTTAAATGCTTTAAGGTATTTTTATTATAAATAATTACTTTCACTTTCATTTTATTATTCAGATACCGAAGTAATTAAATACATTTCTCCTTCTCATAAGTTACCTCAATCAATAGTAACTTGCTTCTTCGTCACGTTAGAAAAGAATGGGTCCTTAGTAAAATCTCTTTAATTCAACTAGATATAACTTTCATTTCAGTAAAATATCAAAAAATGATTGCTACTTTAACCTTTTCATGAGCATTGGGAAGATTACTTCCTACTTACATGATCTTACAAAATCCCCCTCGGCCGCGGTGGCCTGGTGGCAGGGTCTCCGGCTTGGAACCACAGGGTTCCAGGTTCAAAACCCAATTCCACCGAAGAAGCGACCAGGGTGTAATTTAAATTCGACGGTACCAAACGTCCTCCTGCTGATGTGGTGTGGCGTGGAAGATTGTAGATTCCGCGCAGCTGTCATCCTCGTCATCCGACCGTTTTTCTCAGAATTGAGAGGTCCGTGCAAAAATAGCCCAAGTGTTGCTTTAAAACGGGACGTAAATATAACCAAACAAAATTACCTGCGGTAAGCGAAAGCCCGCTTAAATATATAAGCCTACCTATTGTATCGTTGGAAGCAGTAATTCCCAAAAACTATAAAGAAGTGAATCAATATTCGTAACTCAAGAGGGTGACGTTATTTCAAAGATAAAGTGCAAATAGAAGAATGTTGTTGTTCTGTTGATTGCTGTACATACCCCAATGTTTATTATATCAGTAAAGTTGGCTAAAAAAAGATGGTACAAAAAGAGAAGTAAACATTTGTCGCTGTATACAGCGATATCATCGGAGGATTGATCGCTTCGATCAAAGAAAAAGGAAGATACCAAATAAGAAGAATATCTGAAAAATAGTGACACCGTATGTTTTATTTTTTTATTTACCCTTGAATCGTAAATACTTTTATATTGTAGGAAATGGAAGAAAGAAACAGAAGTTTTTACCTGCTAACATTCCGTGTAGCATTAGATCGTCAGCTAAGAGATGAATATTAATCCGGTAAAAGAAAATGGCGCCATTTCCTACCAAACAAAAGAGTGTACGATTCCGGATTATAAGTGCTTAACCAGTGTGGAAAATCTTATACCAAAGTTGATTTAGAATTATACACAATACAGGAAATGTTGAACAAACGCCTAAGAAAGAGGACAGACTACATGTCTGCAGATGGTGAAGTAGCCTTTGTTCATAGCAATGTGCTTCTCATCTTTCCATGGAAAATGATCGCCATTAAAATGTGTTACTTCAATGGCCATAAATAGTCTAGTGGGAAGTGTACTTCCCACTCCCAGAATTTAAATGCAAACATAAATGGGGATAAATGAAATATATTTCCTGTTTAATTGGTAATAAGACATAAAAAAACAGGAAAAAAATTCAAAAGAAAAATAAATGTCCCATGAAAGAGTCAAAGCTAATATAGTACAACAAGAAAAGAAAAATATGCTAAATTTCATGGGTGATTTAAAATCTGGTAGTTGTTTACAATTTAACGAGGTTGGTTTGGCAATCAAGGATGAGAGAATGCATAGATATATAATCATACTAATCTCAAAGGACGCCATAAGGATAAAATATTAGCAGGAATTAATTAGTCATTAATATTAGTTGAATCCCACTTTTAAGCGAAACATGGTGAAAAGCTGATAACTATTGTTAAGACTAGGAATTATTTCTTTTCGATATAACACTGCGCATTAAACATTTTATGGACATTGATAGAAAAATATGGAGCCATCTACTTGGTTCAAAGCAAAATATTTAAGTTGGATTCATATCCTAACATGAAGTTACAACAAGGAAATTTTGGGTCAGATATCTTAAATTTCATAAAGACCGCATATGCTTTGAACAGTGTTGGTGAATGAAACTTACGAAATATAGTTCTTTGGCAGAAATATAATGTTTTTACTGAATCTATCCCGCAAGAATGTGTATTTTAATCCTTTTTTGCCAACGAAATGATACCAAAATTTGATATAAATCTATAGTTAGTTACGGAATAACATATCAAATTTCATAGAGTTAAATGTGTGTTTATAAATTATTGCATTTACGTGCATGTGAAAGTAGTGATTGACAGAGGATCATCCGTTGGTCAGATTTGGTTCGAAATTTGATAAGGGTCTAAATTTTAAATTCTAAAGCAATGTTGCAAATTTTATCTGCCTAGATCAAAGGCGCTTGTTATCGGACAACTAGACAGACAGGCATAGTGTGACTTTTCTTCCAAAATTTGAAATAAATAGATGCATTTTTTCGTTACTTGATACACCAAGTTTATTCCGACTAACTTAAAGGGTTTTTTAATTACCGTGTTCACAGATAAAGAGACAGAAAGTCATATCCCCCAAAAAATTCATTTTTCGGATTCAGGAAAGTCTGAAACTTAGAGATTCCTCAAAATCCTGAGTTCGAATTCTTTAAAAGTTACAATACTTTCTCTATACATCGTATAGCAGAAAGTAAAAATCGATTATTTTAAATAAATTACCTAGCTTTAGTTCTAACTCTTGTCCATGGCTTATCGCCTATCTTATATAAAAATTATGAAAGATTGTGAAGAGTATCTATTTAGTTCAAATCAAAATAATTATGTTAGATTTACATGCAAACAGGAAGCTCAGAAAAACAACTCTGACATAGACACCGTAAATTTGATAAAAAAAAGGAGGCCATCAAAAGAATTACAGTAATCTCCATACACGCTCACTAAACCAAAGTGAAGACGATTGCCAGCTACAGATTTTTAAAGTGCAAGAGTTCTACTTTCATGATGAATAGTTGACAAAGTCATGATTCAAACTTTAGAAATTCGGGCTTTCTAGAAGTAAGTACTATATCCACCCCTCTCATATTCTTCCATTCAATGAGAGTGTCAAGATGATTCAACATGACTTGGACCTTGAAGGTGTTGATGTTAAATCTATCGATTTCTTTATTTTTTCACCTTGAAATTTAACGAAATTTTCTTTTCTTAATCCCTTTAAAGAATTCGATAAAACCTTAACACTCCTGCTGTTTTCCAAAACATTTTCCTGCATCATCGCGATCGGTATATTCCAGTTTTTACGGATGGTTCAAAATCCGATGAACATGTTGGTTGCGGCATTCTATTTACATCTAACACACTGAGCTATCGTTTGCATAATTGTTACTCTACATTTACTGCTGATTTGGCGGTTGTATTCTATGCTTTAGAAAAGATTTTACTTTCTGCTCATCTAAAAATTTTATTTACACTGAAAGCATGAGTTCATTAGAAACACTTTCCCACTATCACAATCAAATATATCCCATTGCTGCCCATATTCGATATATTTTAGGCATCATGAAAAATGAGTTTTTCCAAATCATCTTTTGCTGGGTCACGAGTCATGTGAGCATTCCCGGCAATGAAATGGAATATGTAGCAGCAAAATGTGCATTATTCCCTTTAATTCAAGGACTTCCATACTGTGATGTTAAGTCCTTGAATAGTTACTTTTACATCATTTGGAAAAGCACATGGGATCTGCAGATCCATAACCATTACATTCTTTGAAGCCCAATATTGATATGTGACCTATTCTCCTTATAGGAGAGCTTGCTGTCAAATTGTCTCGTCCCCGTATAGGACATACTCGTTACACGCACTAATATCCAAAGTACCTCTCATGTCGTGCGGATTTTACTATAAATCACATTTTAATTGAATGTTCATGATTTAACTCATATCATTCACACTTTTTAAGTCGTCTTCATAGACTTTACAAGATCTGGTGGGTGAAAAATACCACCCAAACATTTTATAATTTTTAAAAACCTTTTGCTTTATACTTGCATTTAGCACTTTCTTTTGCTGCTTTCCAGTCTTAAATTTAGTGAATTTTTTTCAGTTGTTTTTGTTTGAAAATCATTATGAAATTTTTCTTTTAGAATTGAAAACATTTATAACCACAAAATTAAAAATATTTTATAACCTCAGAATTTGTGTACTTTTATCTTACTTCATTTCAGGTTTTTGATATTTGGTTCTTTTTATTCGGAATGGATTTCATACTATATACTTGGCGCAGCTCAATCATAAACGTCTCTTGCGCCAAAAAGTCCAAAAAAATTTATTGTCTTAATTGAAATTTGCTATCTTAAAATTAAAGTTATCATGTGAAAACATTATTTTTTTTAAGTTGTATAATATCAATCCGAAGAAAACACTTCATGTTCTCACATTACATTTAGAAAAACGATGATTTTTGGCCATTTCAAAATCAATTGAGCTCTAAAAAAATTTTTCTCGACGCCAGAATTTTTTTCATTGAAAAACCAGTTTAAGATATCCGAACACATTCAAAAGGTCGATTTTCACTAAAAATGGTATTCTTAAAAATTATTTTATTATGTGGGTGTGTATGTTAATTCCCATTTTCTTCTCTGTGATTCTTCAGGCAATAAGTTCTTATGATGCCACCCTTTAATGGCCAGACAGGAGAATCAGGTGCATGGGGAAATTGGGGCCAAATTGTAACTTTTTGTTTGTGATAAGTCACCAAGTGTGACAACTTTCTTTATCATTTTCTAATAAACTTAAAAGCCAAAACCTGGTGCCTCAAAAGCGGTAAATCGCCAATTCTTCTCTTTGCATTTTGTAGCTTCAAAACCTCAGGCGAAAACATCATGCTCTCACATGATAACAACTAACCAGTCAGCAGGTAAATTACGTAACATAGTACAAGGAAGAATTTTCATTAAATTCAGAAAGTAGTTTTGCTTTTTATGTTATTTTTCAATGGGAAATAAGAGAAATTGGCCATAATCTCTCTTCAATATCATTAAATTAGCTTATTGTTCATGAATAGCATTTATATTTTTAATTCAGAATCTCGTTAAATTCATGCATGTCAAATATACGAGAAGGAGATAATATACTAGATAAGTTAAATATACGTGATAAAGTGTGGTGATTATTTATGTGGGGAAAATATCAATTAGGTGTATCTTTAGTAAGTACTAGCCGCCTTTGGCGACCAGTCGGTTCGCCAGTATTACCGCTCACTACAATTTTCAATTAAATATTTTAAGTAACTGGTATCTTAATAGATTCTCAGAGAAAACCTTTTTAATCTTCAAATTTTCATAGTCATACCAAACTTATAAATCGTTTCGTTCAATTTACTATATATATTTTGCTAATTTGTTGTCATTTCTGGTAAAACTTCAACTTTAATTTAAAGTGGAAATGATGAAATTGCAATTAATACAGATATTTTTTAATAAAACCAAGCGTTTTATTTTATTTATTATCTTTATTCCTATTTATTTATTATTATTATTATTATGGAATATGAGTATTTCAAACAGAATCGCTCGGTATATAAGTCTTATATGTACTACAAAATATTTTTCATAATTTATGTAAGATCTCAAAGAATATTTCAACAAAAATTTCTCATATTCAGCATAAAATTCAGCTTTTAGTTTTGCTTTCAAAATTTAGAAAAACTCAACATTTTCATAATCTTATACCAATTAATTTTGAGAAACCTGCGCTCTGATTGGCGTATTTTCTTTGAAGCGATCGACGGAAAATCTAAAATTATCCTTTTTTTATTGAATAGTGATATTCAAATTTTCATAATTCAGTCAGTTTAAGTGACTGATTTAGTTGATCGGAAATTAACTCTTTTTATTTAAAATATTAGTGTTTCAAGAACATTTTGTTAATCGTGATTTCCACAGCAGAAGCTTTATGTAAAATCAAAAATTCGTAATTTATTAGAGCATTTATTGAATCAAGTTACATAAAATATAATCATTTTCTATTTAGACCATTTTAGCAGATATGTGACTTACTAAAGGTTTACAAATTAGCTGTGTGACCCTGATTTGAATGGATATCCTGTTGATATTAAACAAAACTTAATTAAAATAAAACTGATTTATTGGATTAATAATATAGAGAGTGTAAAAGATCAAAAAATAATTTTTCTTGAATTTATTTTTTAGAAAAAAATAATACTTCTTATTTGTTTCATTTCCTACAGACGATTTCATTTCCAAAAAGATTTAATTTATTTTTAATTGGAGCTTTAATCAATGTGATGGCAACACTTAAAAAAAGCTATTTTTTCCCATGAATGCGAAACGTGCTCGTGCAGCTTAAATTTTATTTTTATTTTGTGCGAAAAAAATTGTTGAAAAATATAGTTAAAATATTTATTTAAAAATTCATTAAAAATAGAAATTTAATTTTAAGGTTAAAATAATGGTATCATTTAAAAGATACATTTTTGATCTTTAACTTCATGTAAAAATCTTTTCTGTGCGGTAATATTTTCGGAAGTTATAGCAAAAACACGCCAAAATTTCGCTTAACTTTTAAATAAATAAAATTCTAGTTAAAAATTCGAAAAAATAACTCCCAGGTGCACATTCCCGGCCTACAAGGTATACACGTGCCAAATTTCGTAGCTGTAGGTAGAATGGTCTGGCCTGTAGAGCGCCAACATACACACACACGCACATTGAGCTTTATTATAAGTATAGATTACCACTCCGATTACAGCGACTTATTTAAGAAATTAATATTTCCGCAGTTGGAAATCTTACATTTTTTTGTGATTAAATTACTTCTATACTTATAATAAAGCTCAATGTGTGTGTATGTGTGTGTGTGTGTGTGTGTGTATGTTGGCGCTCTACAGGCCAACATACACACCATTCAACCTACAGCTACCAAATTTGGCACGTGTATACCCTGGAGGCTGGGAATGTGCACATGGGGGGTTATTTTTTCGAATTTTTAACTAGAATTTTATTTATTTAAAAATTAAGCGAAATTTAGACGTGTTTCTGCTATAACTTCCGAAATTATTACCGCACAAAAAAGATATTTACATGAAGTTAAAGATCAAAAATTTATCTTTTAAATGATACTAATGTTTTAATATTAAAATTAAATTTCTATTTTTAATGAATTTTTAAATAAATATTTTAATTATGTTTTTCAATAATTTTTTTCGTAAAAAATTAAAATTAAAATTAAGGACGTTTCGCATTCATGGGAAAAAATTGGCTTTTTTCAAAGTGTTGAAATCACATTGATTAAAGCTCCATTTAAAAATATATTAAATCTTTTTGGAAATGAAATCTGCAAAAATATAATTTTCAGCACATGTTTGTAGGAAATGAAACAAATATGAAATATTATTTTTTCGAAAAAATAAATTCAAGAAAAATTATTTCATGATCTTTTACACTCTCTATACAGGGTGTTTATTTAGTCACGGACCCATTTTGATGTTTAATGACTCATAAAATAATGAGGATATAAACAAACTTATGGCATTTATTGATGGAATAACTCATATATTTTTCTTTTCAGGTTTGAATATTTTTGCTTTTGTAAATATCGTTTGCGCGTGTGGTTAGATTCAGATAATTCCATTTTCCAATCTAAATATCTGTACTTTTCTAAATATCGTCTACTTATTATTTGCATTTTTCTCTCTTTTGTTTTTGGCAACTATTGAAATGTTATGTTTACTTTTGATGTGTTTGTTCTATGTAGTACTTTTGTATGTGATGTTTCATTCGAGCGGATATTAAGGAGAATGCATACACCACAAGAGCAAGCACAGATTTTATGGTGGTCATAGAGTTAATTTCCAATCAACTAAATCGCTGACTTTTAAGAGTTAATTTCCAATAACTTAAACTGACTGATTTATGAAAATTTGAATATCACTATTCAATAAAAAAAGGATAATTTTAGATTTTCCATCGATCGTTTCAAAGAAAATACGCCAATCAGCGCGCAGGTTTCTCAAGATTAATTGGCCTAAAATTATGAAAATGTTGAGTTTTTCTAAATTTTTAACATTTAAAATTTCATAAATAAGTCTTTGTTGATCGTGGAAAATAGAAACATTCATTCCTTTATTTAAAATTTGGTGTGCCCAGAATATTTCTCAGAATATGATACCTTACTGCATTAAATTTAGACTTCATAATTTTTGAAATATATTTATAGGCAGGAACAAAATATTATTATTGATTTCATTTCAATCCTCTTGAAAGCAAAACTAAAAACTGAATTTTATACTGAATGTCAGAAATTTTTGTTGAATTATTGTTTGAGATATTACATAAATTATGAAAAATATTTTGTAGTTAACATAAGAGTTAAATACCGAGCGATTCTGTTTGCAATACTCACATTTAATAATAATAATAATTAATAAATAACAATAAAGATGATAAATAAAATAAAACGCCTGGTTTTATTAAAAAATATCTTAATATTAATTGCAATTTCATCATTTACATTTTAAATTAAAGTTGAAGTTTTACCGGAAATGACAACAAATTAGCAAAATATGTATAGTAAATTGAACGAAACGATCTAAACAGTATAAGTTTGGTATGACTATCAAAATTTGAAGATTAAAAATGTTTTGTTTGAGAATCCTTTAAGAGACCAGTTACTAAAAATATATTAATTGAAAATTGTAGCGAGCGGTAATACTGGCGAACCGGCTGGTCGCCAAGGCGGCTAGTAATAAATACAATGGTAAAAGATATTTTAAGAACATAATTTGGAGATATGCATGTGGACATTTCACCAAAATTCAGAATGCAGAGCATTGTATACGAATGCAGAATAACGAAACACTGCATGTTCATTTATTCTGCAGTGGTGTTGTAGATAGAAAAAAATTATTAGTGCAATGTAATACAAAAGATATCCTCTTTTATTGATATATCTTTTGATATATCGTTATTGAATTTTTAGTTCATAAGAAATTTGAATTTCCTTTCATTATAGATTAGACTCAAAATTCATGCAACTCATAAAGGAATTTTAACTCTTTTTAGTTTCAATGATCCATAAAATATTACTTACTAACTGAATATTCTAATTCAAAGCTCGAAGATGTTCCCATGTACTGCGCTACATGAGTCACAGTAATATTCCCAAAAGCTGTGATGGGATTTTTGGTTTTATCTGTGCTGCAAAATTCATATTCACCGGTTTCTGTAATAAATATTCTCACATAGCCATCTTTGCAGGCAGCCTGAAAATTTAATAATGAATCATTTTTATCACATTTACAATTTAGGTTAGCATATAACTCAGATGCTAAAATTGTGTATAATGGATCGCGCATTATCCCGCTGATGAAGCTTGTCAATAAGACCATCGGAGTGCGGAAAACCAGTCGGAATTGGCATGGTATAGACGACAGGTAAACTGAAAGTCCAACACAAGCTAATATTTTCTCAGCCTATTTTTATAGCAGTTTTTGACTGAATGCTCAGTGAATGTGAGTGGGAAGGTAGAGTAGAGGAATGCAATTTGGAGTGAGATTCGAGGTATACTCCAATAAGTCATTCATAGAAGGATGGAATGAAGCTCCCGTGCAATAATCGTAAAGGATTCGCATGAATACATGAGATGAAAAAAAAAATGGAGTATAATGGTCTGCAACCATTTCAGTCACGTGATGTACAATGATCGTTAATGGCCGACTAAACAATATTCAAAATTATGAAGCCCAAATGCAATGTAAGCCACAAAAAGAAAGCTTAAATCAATAAGTACATGCATGTTACTGTTAAAACTCGAAAGCCGTAAATGTGCAGGTTACCTAGATAATCTGCGGATTAACTGATTTGCTCCGTTAAAGTGCAGAATCAAGAGTTTTCCACATTTTCAAAGGGTAATGTGTATATTAGGGTCAAAATTCAAAAGTTAGTTTCTATCAGTTCTTTTCCATACTCCTTTCCACACGAGGTTTCAAAAAAATGTGACTTTAGCAGCAACATATAAAGAAAGTTGATATTGATGCAGAATATCCTTTCAACCACAACTAATTATTTTCCTGTGAATATAAAGCATTCAATTTAAATGAGAAATCCTTAATTAAATGTAAATGAGTAAATAATGATTTACCAAATGAAAGTGCTATAAAATCGTAACTGGTTTACTTTAACTGCAATCAGTTCGTAAAATTGAAGACTTTAATGGAATTGAAACATTATTTTCGACTTGATTAACTTTGATACAACAGTCACAACTGCTTTATTATAATGATATTATTTTCAAGTGTAAAGGAATAAATAGTAAGCTATTCTAAAAAAATGAAAACATGAAGAATGCATTACTGACTAATTGCTAATGAAACGACAAAGATTGAAACTTTATCCTAGGGTAATTTCTTTCCCAAGGAATATAGACCACTTCTGTCACATTATTTGATACCACCTGTGAACTGGTAAAAAGCATTTTTAAGAAATAGCGCCAAAAGCAAATAAGTTTATATTATTTAAACTAATACTATGTCTTCTTAAAACTTTATTTAATCCTTTTTCAAATACTGTCAGTGAATTCCTTTTTCCACTGCCACGTAAACATTGTTCCAGTCACTTTAAAAGGGACCTATTTTAGAGTCTCACATCACGAAAAGAGAATAAAACTATTTCTGAAGTTTATAACTAAATACAAGCTACCAATATTCGATGATCCCAAAAAAAAGCAGCGAAACATTAAAAATTCCTTTTAAATTAAAATTTCCTTCATGTTAAGCTTTAAAAAAGTGTTATTGTGTTATTGAAACATAGGAGGAATTTTCGATAAACAGGTCATATTTCAAACATAAAAAGAATCAGTAAAAATACTTTTTTTTACATCTTAAACTGTAAGTCATATAAAAATTTCTATATCACTGAAAAGTGATCTAAAGCTTAAATAAAGCTAACAAGATTCCAGGTTACCAATAGCATATAATAAGGAGGCGTATAATAACATATAATTAAGTGTTAGAAAAATGGAGCGGTACACAATAGAACAACCTATAAAGCAAAATTTCAATTAAATAAAAAAAACTGGGCTTTTTTTCTAAATCGTTATATTTTTATTGAATCGTAAAGCACAAAACGCTACATTTTTACTAACTCTAAACTATCAACTGCCAAATGGTTTTTAATACGGTTGCTAACACTTTACTGCACGAATGGTGATAAATTCGAATCTTGTGTTAATTTTGGGACACCTTTTAGTTAAAAATGTAAGTAAGGAAGTGAATTGTAATGAATAATGTAAATAAAGAAATGGACAAAATTTCCATTTGGAAACTTTGGTCACCTTTAGTTTTCAATAAAAGGATGAATAACTTTTTATTGTAAGTATCAAATGGGAATGGAAAGAAAAAGAGAGTTACCTGCATTTCTCCTTTTGTCGAAGAAAAAAATTCCTTTAATTTTGACATCAAAAATTAGTTGTTCTCATTAAGGTTAGGTCAGGTTTTTAATGATGCTGTGATAATTAGAATTTGCATATTACTAAAATATCAACTTCGTATACTTTTACATATTATTTTGAAAAAATTCATCTATTTGAATTTCTCATCTAATCCCTAATTAAATGAGTCTCAAAGATATCAATTTTGCATTGAAGACAAGTTAGACTTATATTTTTTGTATGAAAATCACAAAAGTACTCACACTGGAAATTAAATTCTTAAGTTTTAAATGAATATAATGGCCTGCCGCAACTGGAATGAACCAACATTTCTCCTGAGTGGAAAAGTCATCCGCATTCGAAAAAATCTTTCCTGAAAAATTCGATTGCATCTCACACTCCTGGCATTGAATAATGCCTACATTACAAAAGAAAAAAATATATTTAAGGATAAAAAATAAATAAGAAATTTATTTAAAAAATTAAATTTACGAAATATTTACATTCATATAGGATATTCAAGATAAAAGGGAAAACATTAGGTATATGATTATATAGGATTTTATAGGAATCTCAGCAAATAAACCGACTCTATTTTCAAGAAAAATATAAATTATAATTGTTTATGAATTTTGGATTAATCTTTTTAAAATAAAGAAAAACGAAATTATTGGTAATTAATATTTTTAAAAAACAGTCTTCACCACTTATAAATTTGTAAAAATTCAAATTTTAGGGATAACTCATAGCCAGGCTCTATGAAATGGTTGAATTCTAAAACAAAATCTTCGTCAATAAATGAACAAGAATTTCTTTAATTGTGAATTTCTTATAATTACCTTATCAAGATAAGTAACAAAAGCAACAGACATAAATATGAAAATAATTTTCTTCGTAATAATTAGGATAATTTTTTTAATTATTATTATTGTTATTATACAAGGGATACTTTATTACTGGAAGAAAAATGTACAAAAGAACTAGGTAGATATAAATATTTGTAATTTACCTTTTATATTGTATGGTAAATCGCATTCAGAATATAGTCTAGGAATTCAAAATCAAACTGAACTGATTATAGTCAAATTGAATATATGAGGTGTACATAGTCTGATTCTAATGAAATCCGTCATAGAGATGGAATCTTCACACTTCGTGTAGGGAAAAAATTTCAAAAACCAATGTACGAACTAAGCGAGTTGGTAGATCTCATATTTCATCTAACCTTAGTATAAAATTTCAAAGCACTCTCAAAATACTATAATTAAACTTCAAAATAGGAAAAAAAGTATTGCAAATAGGGAAATTCATCTAACTAGAGAATTAATAAAATAAAATGAAGTATTTTTTTAAGATTATAATACCACTTAAGAAATTGGAAACTGTTCTAATTCATTAAGAGTCGTACTACTTTTGTTATATCTGATATATATTCCCTTTTTATATGCAGTTAAAAAGATGTGCTGTGTTTAATTCTTAGCATAATCTTAATATTCCTCCTTCCACAAATTCACTAGGATAGTTTTAAAACAATATAATTATTTCTTATACACTGATTTACTCTTTTTTATTCTGTACTTTTTAGGTATAAATGATATGTCCTCATGTAAAATTTAGTTTTTATGGCTAGCATTTTAGATATATTTCAAAACATTTCATTGACACCAATATAAAACACTTGGATTCATAGTACAAAAATATTTTTAATATTGGATATAGTGGATTCTGATGCAAAATATACAACACTCTCCAAAAGTGGGAACTAATTTTTTTAATTTGTAAATAAACATTTATGTTTTCAAATTTTAATAATAATTTGAAGAAAAAAAAGTAATCAGTTTTTATAGAGCACAACACTGAGATTTTATAATATATAGTCTACTCGAATTTACTTACATATTTGGAATCCCCATAAAATAAACGCGAAAACTGCGATCTTAAATCCGTCCATTGGAATATTAAAGAGTAAATAATGCTTCACGAGTATCAATCCGATTTTTGAACTTTGAAATTATTGATAAAGTCACTTGAGTTGGTGCTCAGATTTTAGATTAATATTTTAAGGCAAGTGGCTTTCAAGTTTCCGTTGACGCAATCAAAGGTGCTGAAAGTCAGCAAGTCAGTCGAGCTGCTGAATCTCATATCTTATCTAAGACACTTAACAGTTGAGCACTTCTTAATCTGATAAAATATTTCGCTTTCGTTTTTCACTTTTCTTATGTTATTTCTATCTATGTGGAAAAATCCTGAATCGTCCTAAGTCTGTCAATATGATACGACTCTAGATATCAAACAAATTAGAGTATACAATATTTATTATAAACACTGAACAAAGAGGCTTCTGTACTACCGAAGATTAATTGTTTCATTATTTTAGAGATACAATGATTTATCTTGTTGATTCAGCGATAAGTGAGAGAATGCAAAAATAAAACAATAAAGCAAAACCACTTTTGTACAAAAATGAATTTTATAAACAATTTTATTGGCAAAAGAAATATAAATTAAAGAATAGATTATTTTCAAATTTTAATCTTGAATAAGGAATATGACATTTTCATAAAGGGACCATGGCAACCATTTAAATAAATAATATAATTAGTATCAGGGAAATATATATTATAGATCAGGGAAAGTATATATTTATCATCAGGAAAATCAATTATTTTACATTATTTGACATTAATAATCATTATAAAACATAATGATTAAATATAAAATATAATAAGAAATAAATTATTTTGTATCAAGGGAAATACAGAAATCCCATGCAGAAAATGTTGTTCTGTATTTATTATTTTTAGTTATATTGAATGATTTGTTTGTTTGTGATTTAATGACGCAAAAACCATATTTGGTTTCACTGCGTCAAGCAAACGGTAAAATCGGAGCAGATTATAAAAGTTGGTTGAATATAAAATCTATATCAACATAAAACTGTATGAAATATAGTACTGCAAAAATTAAATGTGTGATAGTACAAAATTAACATGGTTGTGATTATGAAAATGAATTTTATTGAATAAATAGGAAGTCAATATTTAAATTCATTAATTTTATAGCTAATCAACATTCGTTGTGATTAAATTTTTGTATCATTTTTTATGTAGATTACATTTATTATTTGTAGATTTGCTAATAAATTATTTAAGAAGTAAGCAAAACAAATCTTCGGATTCTTAACAAAAAAAAATTGTTATTACAATTTGCTATATTTCAAAATAATTAAAAATTGTTTGATACAACTGATTTTTACAAGAAAATTTTTATATTGTTTTTTGTGTTTAATTAATTTTAATTCATTAGGGAATTGAAAGAAAATAAAGTAATAATTAAGAATAAATATAAAATAATAATTATAGAAAATTTGCTTCTAGTTGTTTTTAAAATCCAAGAGTTCAATTTCTTATTGAGAATACATGAGTTGAAAAGAAAGCTTTAATAGAGCTATTATTAAATTTTAATTACAATTAAAATAAAAATACAGAAGTAAAATTTTTATACAATTTTAATTTAAATTATTTTAGATTAAAATTATGGCATATATTTGTAGAAAATGATTAGCCTTCGACAATTTCAAAAATATTTTAGTACAATATAAAGTTTTTCAAGAAGCTGATGTTGTCAAGAGAAACAATATAAAAGATAATATAAAACAATACATATTTTAAAGATAATTTATTACAAAGCTAGAAAATATATATGATACTTTCATCCCCATCAAGATAGGACATAACAGTTACTATTCAATATTTTGAGCCTGTTATATTAATATTTTTTAATTTTTAATATAATTATAACATGAATAATTTAGTTCTAATATGTGTACTAGAACAAAATTATTCATGTTTTAACTCTTTTGATCCGAATTTTGCATGATTAAAATTTTAAATTACGTGTAAAAATGGTTCTTTCTACGATAACCCATATAAAAGTAGGATTTATTTAACCAGTAAGGAATAAATTCTAATCTCCGGTACGTAATGCTCACTAGTGCCGAAAAGGTTAAGTAGTAATTGCTTTTGCAACCGGCTGAATTGCCTAGATTATTTATTGAAAAAAAAATGATATTAAATCTTTTATAGAAAATTCATTTCAAACAATTTATTAGCAAAATATTTTAAATAAATTTTGGTAGATATACAGTTTATACTACATTATAAACCTTATATGTATTCATTGTGCAATGCACCTTCTTAGTCTGCTGACATTTCATCTGAAATTCCAATATACTTTTAAAACAAAAAGTGATTAAAATTCGCCTCAACAAATAACTATCATATTAAGACAAATAATTTAAGGACAATAAATGGAATTAATCAACTTTAAGAATTTTTAAGTATCAAAGAACATAGTTCATGGTTACATAATGCTCAGAGGATTGTTTGTAAAAACTTCTCTAATTTGAGGGAAAACATTCAACGTATTCTAATAAAAAAAAAGCACACGTTCACGCTAAAACGGCCGTAATACAATTTTATACATTTAATTATATTATAGGAGACATCGACATTGTTTGCTGCAACAACAACAAAAATGAATTCATTTACATTTTTTTTTTCTATCACTGGTGCTTTTTCGTTAAGGAGGCAGTATAAATGTTTAATTTTTGTAACTTTTTCTTACCCTCTACAGAAGTTGAAGTATTGCCATACTTCTGGGTACCTTATTTGATGAAATTTTGTAACTAGAAGTATTTGCATAATTTCAATAATTAAAGAAATAAATACTTGTTTCACTTCTTTGCGAGACCCCATATGCAAACGTTTATAAAAAATCTTTTATTTGAAAAAACGTGTGCGCTTGTTTAAATTTTCGACATATTATCCTACAATCAGTCTTTAAATCTTTTTAAAACTTTAATTTAGTACTCAATCATTTCTAATAAAGGAAACATTCACCTTATTTTATCTTTTCTGAGCCTTGAAATTGCCAAACCAATTGTAATCCCTATATGATAAAATAAAAGAAATTATCTAAATTTCTTTGGAAAAGTCATAAGAAATAATAATTACCCCTCAGAACATTTTTGTATTGATCACAGTATCGATAAACCTTATAAGCCTTGAAGTATCGATATGTTTTTATCTTTGAATCAAAATAAAAGTAGCTTCAAACATTAGATTAAAATTTTAAATCAAATGATTCTCAGATTTTCTTATTACAGTCATTGTTATCTTCTTTAAAACAAGACTTATCGAATTCATTCATATCATTCATATCATCTTATCGAATTCATATCTTGTAAAACTCTTATCTCAACTTATCTTTGACACTTAACAAATGAGCACTTCTTAATCTGAGCAAATATTCAGCTATCCTTATTTTCTTTTTGTTAAAGCGTATTTTTTTCATGAAAATTCAGATAGGTTATGAAGGATCAGCGCTTTAAAGTTCATGTTACGTTACAAAGATGCAAAAATAGTTTATGAAATGAAATCATCAACTGAAATTAAATAGATTCTCTAGTAGCAAATTGAGTGATGAATTTTTTAAACTATTTAAATTTGTATTTATTTTATAGTCCAAAAAAATTATATATTTTTTTAAAGATTCATCGACAAACATATATAGATTATTAAATTAAACTTTTAAATGAATATCATCTTTCGAATCATTTTGTAACAGTTCTCTGGTAGATATAAAATAGTCATTACTTTAATAAAGCGTATATATATAAAAAAAGATAACATCAAAAAGTCAGGAAAATTGTCAGGAATTTTAAAAATATTCATAAGTTTGTTACTTTCCATCTATTCTTCAAATTTAATGATATTTGTTTCCAGTCAGTGAACTGACCGTTTTTCTTTGTGAAAGAGCTGATATATGTTATTTGTTTGTTTCTCCTTTATTATTAATTGCCATTTTCTTAGGTTTTATTAACCAAAAATATTTTATTAAAAAACATTTTTCAAAGTATTAAAAGTAATTAAATATTGAAATGAGAAGCATAAACTTTGCATAGAATAAAGCACAGAATTCGAAAAAGAACGATTTGATTTATTAAGCTTGATTCATTAATTCCGATTTGACTTATTAAGTAAACTCAGGGTAAAAGCGATTTTTTTTTGTTAACAAATTGAGATTATTTTTATAAGTTCCTAAATTATAATCCTAGTCCTAGAATTTATATAACTGGTTACAATTTAATAGAAATTTTAATTATGGAATCAATGCAGGTTTTCGGACGAAAACTGATAGAAAATTCATAATACTCGAATTATAAAGTTTGTTCCGTTAATTTCATTTCCAGTTCAATCAGCACCATGATTTTGAAAATCTATCAGAATATGAAAAGTCAATGTTACCACGGAGAAACTATGAAACATTGACAAATACACATGTAGTCTCAGAAAAATATAACTAGCATTAATCTAAAATTAACTAATGTCATCCTTATTAATATATTAAATAATTCTTAGTAACTATTTTATATAATTCTTATAATAATCCTATAATTTTGTGTGCTTATAATAATTTTGACCTTGATTGGTGGAAAAGGTCACCGAATTTGGAGTGATCACATTTGACTCGATCATATTTTGGAGGGGGAAAATTTTATTATTTCGGGACTGGTTGATTAAAATTTTGATAAGAATTTTAATCGTATAAAAATTAACCAAACTTATAAAAATAGGCTCGCTACATTCCCAATAACTTTTTAAATTTTAATGGTATTCAGTTGAAACGATGATTTTATTTCAGCTGTCTTGTATATCTGGCTTTGAATTTATGAAAAAAGATATATGCTACGCCTCGCACAAATGCCGTTAAAAATATTTTCTGAAAATACTCATATTTCCTCCAATATTCAAAGGGTTTACTTTACATTTTAATATAATATAATGTTACAGTTGAATTTTGCCATATTTTCTACTAATTTCGTATAATTCGGTTAAAAAGTTTTTATATTGAAAATAAATAACATATGGGAAAAAAAATTTAAAATTTTTTTTATATATTTAATTTTTTTTAATATTTTTATATTTATATTTTATATATTTATTTAATTTTTTTATATTTTTATAATTTATTATTTATTTAATTATTAATTAATTAATTAATAATTTATGTAATTAATTTTTAAATAAAAAATTATGCATTTCAGAATACAAGTGCTACTTTTACAAAAATGCATGCTCGCAACAAACAAAACTAAGGAAAAAATTATAAGTTATTATTAGCTTCCAGTCAAATAGTTTGAATTGAAATCACATTTTTTTTTCATTAATTTCTGGCAGATTCACTAAATGTCCTCATGATCGAATCTCCTCTAAAAAAAATTGTGAAATGAAGAATATTTTTTTTTAATTTTTCAAATTTTAAAACAGCTTGTTCGAACCTTGCAGAGAAATTCGGAAAAATGTGTAAATCCAAAATGTCCAGATATTTAGCATCTACACAAAGAGCAGATTGTTATTGACTTCTTGCTGGCTTTATCTTTTATCTTATTATTTAATAACAAAAATATTTCTGTTTAGGAATAATTTTCTTTCGGGAAGGGTAGAATAATCGTATTAGGTTTACAGGCTTTAAAATATAACTATATGCTCAGAAATGATTTTAAATTCCAACATTCCAACCCTATTTGGGTTCCAGAACTTTAAGCTTTTATTTCTCCCTGCATTTTTGTTCTTGTAACTCAATTATAATTTCACACTTACTTCATAATCAAACGTTCTTTGTTTTTAAGTAATTATTTATCAAATAATGATCATCATTTTTTCTGTGAGGAAGAAAACAAAAATCTTTTTGAACTGAATCTTTTTATTCATTTGATTCAGATAGGAACTATATTCTTATATTAAATATAAGATTCATTCTTTTATGCAAATATAAAATAAGTTCACGGAAAGACCTGCCGGTGGAGGAGCAGAAGGAAGTACAATAGCTGATATTATATTTTATTTTACAAGGAACACGAAACACTGGCAGTTAATAGCAACTGAATTTTATACAAAGCTAGTATCCGAAATTTCACACAGTTTTTATTATTAAAATTTCAAAAATATATATCCGAGGTACACATTCTCCAACCACCAAGGTTTACATTTGCCAAATTTGTTAGCTATAGGTCAAAAGGTTATGCCAACAAACACACATATGCTTCTTTATGATTAGTATATAATGTTGAAATACTTTTGGTTTCTTTCAGGTTTTGTAATCTGCTTTCTTACTATTTTAGGAATTAGGATATTAAAATTCTCTTGAATGTTCAATCAAATATTCAAAATCTAACTGAATGTTTAATAGAACATTTGAATATTGAATTCCGATTATTTGGTTTTATGGATAATTCCATTAATTCTAAATTCCATGGGCAGCAAAGCAGAGAAATGCAAAACTACATTATCCACTAGCTCGCTTTGAAAAATATACCTGTGAAGTCAGTATGATAGGGTTCATATTATTCCTATAAAAAATTCAGAAATTTGTCAAATGAAATAAAACATTATTCACCAGGTTCAAGCTAAAAGTCAGTAGATTGAAAAAAAAGGACATATAGTACTATGCAAATTAATTGGGACAAACAGATTTTTTAAGAAAATTGTTCCTACTCGGGGATTTTCTGCCTCAAACCGTTTTCAACTGCATTTTCTTAGAGCGTGTGACTGCCCTTGACTAGTCTAAACCGGTTTGACCACGTGATCATGACATGTTAGAAAATGTTTCCCTTTAGTTGCTGTAAAAAGTGGTCGCTTATGTGAATTGTCTCCTGACGTGTACTTAAAAAAAAAAAGAGAGATATCACTCCCAGGAAAAGGACTAGAATTGTTACCCGTAGTCAGCATTCTGCAGAAATTGGAGTTGGAAAATCCGCTTGTTTCTTGGATTATTAATCAGCAAAAGAATTTTGGGGCAGTGTCTCCAAAATGAAAGAGTAAATGTGGACGCAAACGTAAGACCACACTTCGAACAGACAAATTTCTTTTACGAAATAGTATAATGCATCCTTATAAAACAAGTAGAGATCTTTAGAGAGAATTATTAGCTACTGGTGTGAGCGTGGATTCATCGACAGTTCGATGAAGGCTTAGTGAAGCTGGGAGATTTGCAAGAAAACCAATAGAAAAACAGTTATTAACACCTGCAACGAAGAAAAAACCTTTAGATTGGTATAGAAAATATCAATCCTGGACTGCACAAGATTAGAAGAAGGTTGTATTCAGCTACAAAACGCATTTTCTTGTGCAAGGTTTCGACCAAGATTTGTCAGGAGAAGTGGTAAAGAACCCATCAGGGAACAACATCTTATTCAAACAGTTAAGCACCCTCAGAAACAGATGTTTTACGGTTATTTTACTTCTGAAAGACCTGGCAGCTTAGTACTAGTTGAAGGGATGATGAACTCTATACAATACATTTCTATAATAGAAAGTAAAATTGGGCCTATGATGCAAATGTTCGCTGATAGTGTTGGTATCTTTCGACAAGATCTTGCTCCATGCCATCCTTCTAAGCTAACAACGATTTTTTTTCAAAAACAGAAAATAATGGTTTTGGGTTCGCCTAGTAATTCTCCTGGTGTAAATCCCGTCGAAAATTTGTAAAGCATTGTAAAGAGACATATGAGTAAAATGGACTGCTCAACAAAGTAAACAATGATTGAGAATGCTATAAAATTTTGGTTTCGTGATGACGAGATCAAAAATGTATGTTCTAATTTAGTGGAATCCATGCCTAGCAGTGTACAGGATCTCATTCAAGCTAGAGGAGGACATATTTTGTATTAGATTGCTATACCGTGCATGTAAGTTAATCTATACTAATTACACAACATTTGTGAAAATTTTTGTGTTTGTCCAAATTAATTTGCACAGTACCGTATAATCACGTTTTACACGCATTGATATGCTTATTAGATGCATTAAAAATTTCAAAGCACTGCAGTATATGACACAATTAAAACCAAACAGTAAAATGTAGTAATTTTAAAAGTTATTATTTAAAAGTAAATTAACTCTTCAAGGCACAGGTTTTTTTTGTTTGTTTTTTTTTAATTTCAAAATAAAAAATGTTGTTGGCATGGTAAGTTTAGATACAACAAAAGAAAAATGCGCACAAAAATTCAATTTCGGAAAATTTTCCATTCAAATTTTAAAATTCTTTTTTCTGTTCTAAAATCTATCCAAAACTTTTACTTTAAAAATTCGTTAAAAAATTTTCTATTCTAGAAATAATTTATTTTCATTATTAACAAGAAAAATAAATTATGTATCAAATTTGATACAGCATGCAATAATGAGATAATATACTCTAATTTTAGAAGGTATGTCAATTATCTTCTGTCTTTTATACCATTCGTGACGTAGGATAGAAGTTTGTTTTCTATCTTACAATGACGTCATGTCTCCAAGGAGTGGTGTCAGCCAATGAACTGTGTAAAGGCTGGATTTGCTTTCTGTTAAAGTGAATGATAGTATGATAACATTATATTGTATTTATGTTCATTATTAAGATGATAATAAACATTATGGTTTATAAGTTTGCATTTACTTACTGCGCACCTCTGTGACTAAAGCAACAAAAGCAAAATAAAAGTAAAAGTGCAAGTGCTATGAAATAAAAGCAAAAGTGCAAGCATTTTTAAAAAATAAATTGAATTTAACATTGGTAAAAGCGCGCAAGTAATAGATGTAATCAAGCAACAAAGGAGATTTATTATTTCAACAAAGGATATAATTGTTACAAATGGAACACAAATTAATTTATTAAATTTGGAAAAATATTTGTACGTAAATTGATATTAAGAAGGATCTAATGCCTGGAATTTTAAGATGATATTAAAATAGTCTTTGTGCATTCCGAATATATTCCGAAATTATGACAAAAATATTAGAAAATATTTTTATTCCTGTTTTATGCATGTACACATTTGTATCGTAAATCAATAGTAAAAGTAGGAATGAAATTTGATGCAAGGCGATCATTTCAATAATTACTCAGCAGGCGACAAAATCATTATAGGTCGCATTGTTTCTTCTCCTTTTTGTTATAATTTTTCCTCCTTTACTCCAGTTTACTTTCGTTTTTCCCTTTTTATGTTGTTATTTTTACTTGCATTTTTTCTTTCTTTTGTATGTTATTTATTATACATATACATTAATTCCGTTAAAAAAATTGCATTCAAAAACTGTTTACAACAAATTTTAAAAATATAGCCAAGCGTAAATTAAAGGCTAGGCATTCGTCAATGGCCTCATAATGAAACCCTTTTTTTTTCAATGTTTTGATCGATTATTTCTGTTTAAATTTTCTAATTCATTATTTAATTCAGTAATCGCAACAGATCACTCAGTTTTTAATTGAGAATATGCAGTGAATATGAATCAACAGGCTACCGCAGTTAACAAAACGTGTGCTGGAAATCAAGAAACACCATTACAAGCATTTAATGTCTGAAAGGCTCACATGGAGGTGCATCCGACATCGGTGATGAGGACATTAATCATTCATTATAATACCTCCAAGAAATAAGATATAAAGAAGGTATTTGAACTTCGTGCCATTATTAACACTCCCAAGAGAAACGACAACTCGTTTACATATCATCATCATAGTTTACATCGTAACTCATAGTTCTCCATAGGACGAGAATACCTGCAAATAATAGCAAAGGTATTACTCGGAAATATATGAGAAATATGCCTTACAAAAATTATCGGCATAGTCCATTCATTCTCATGGGAGCTTCGTAAATAGGTTATAGAGAAGGTAATTGAATTTCTTATTACTGTTAAACACCAAGAGACACGACAACTTGCTTACTTTACATCCTGATACCTCATGGTTCTCCCCTCGGAGCAGTATACCTAAGAGAAATCACAAAAGTGTTACCTAAGGATATAGGAGAACTATGCCTTTTAGTCATCATCCATTCATCCTCTTGGGAGTTTTCTAGGAGTACATTAGTAGGCAATACTGATCGAAAGTTAAGTAACACGCTAATGATAATGAAGTAATTAATTTTATATCAGCCCTATAATTTAATTTTTCTGGTACCTTTAAAAGAAATATTTATATCTTAACAAATCCTCAATGAATTTTTCTTTGATCATGATCCAAACCATAGCAGAAATATCAACAATATTCTCAAGAATATTGTGTAAGGAATTTTCCTCTACATTTAAAAGAAATATTTGTATCTGAAAATATCCTCAATGATTTTTTGATTCTAATTACAAAATTGTGCCTTTATGGGGTGATGGATTTGATAGACATCCATTGATGTTTCCAATCGCAAATCTGCTTGGCTGCATCACATGAGCCAAACCATAGCAGAAATATCAACAATGTTCTCAAGAATATTGTGTAAAGAATTTTCCTCTACATTTAAAAGAAATATTTGTATCTGAAAATATCCTCAATGATATTTTGATTCTAATTGCAAAATTGTGCCTTTGTAGGATGCTGGATTCGATAGACATCCATTGATGTTCCCAATCGCAAATCTGCTTGGCAGCATCACAGGAGCCAAACCATAGCAGAAATATCAACGATGTTCTCAGAAATAATGTCTAAAGATTTGTGCAAAAACATGATTCACCATTTTGAAAAGTTCGTGTTCATGATAGGAGTTTCGTAAGTGTCTATTACACTTGCAGAATAGCTAATGTATATTAGTTATACATATTCAAATAAAGCAGAATATCTTCGTGAATTTTAGAATGACACGTTAAGACTTAGAAACTTATTTAAAATATTTGTATGTTCATTTTTTTGAAAAAAGGAACCAACAAGGATTTTTTTCTGAATACTTTATTAATTCCCACGCATATTTATAATTTTAATATTATATATCAATGAATTAAAAACTGTTCTTTTTATTCACATATATCATAGGATCATATCTGGAAAAGCATTTCTTAAAGGCTATGACAAATATCAGAATAAATTTAAGAACATTAAAACATGATATTCATACTACAGAGAATTAACACTTCAATTTTTAAGATACAATTCAAATATTCGAATTATTTTATATAGAAGTTACTTCGATAATATAAATGATATGAATGTCACATAATGTCTATAAATGATATTAATGTTTCGTAATGCATGATAATATTGCATAATGCATATAAATGATATAAATTTTACATGTAATATGATAATAAATTATAATAAATCATGATATTCATATTACAGATAACTGACACTTCAAATTTTAAGATATAATTGAAATATTCGAATTATTTTATATAGACGTTTCTTCGATAATATAAATGATATGAATGTCACATAATGCATATAAATGATATTAATGTTGCGTAATGCATGATAATATTGCATAATGCATATAAA
>JAPMOR010002779.1:0-11845 GCA_026543865.1 Argiope aurantia | reverse complement strand
ATATTAATGTTGCGTAATGCATGATAATATTGCATAATGCATATAAATGATATAAATTTTGCATATAATAGGATAATAAATGATAATGAAACATGATATTCATATTACAGATAATTGACATTTCAATTTTTAAGATATAATTCAAATATTTGTATTATTTTATACAGAAGTTTCTTCGATAATATAAATGATATAAATGTCACATAATGCATGATAATGTTGTATAATGCATATAAATGATATTAATGTTGTGTAATGCGTGATAATGTTGCATAATGCATGTAAATGATATTAACGTTGTGTAATGCATGATAATATTGCATAATGCATATAAATGTTGCTTATAATATGATACTAAATGATAATAAAATATGATATTCGCACTACAGACAAATGGCATTTCAATTTTTAAGCTATAATTCAAATATTCAATTTTTTTATATAGAAGCTTTTTCGATAATATAAATTATATTGTAATTAGTTTAAATTTATTCAAAGATTAATAGATTAAAAAACAATATGAAGGATTCATTTGATTACATTTAGGAAATCATCCTCCTCTTTTCAAATTATTTGAAGATTCGGGGTTGGCGATAATAATTTTGCAGCACAATCTAAAGAAGAAAATACAAGAAATATTCCAATTTTCGAAGCATTTGCAGAAAATAAACTTGAGAAATAGTTTTAGAAAGAAGATACCTGGTAACTCTTGAAACTCATCAGAAACTGTCGTATTATAAATTCATGATAGACACATGAGCTCAGAAAAAATTAAAAAGAATTTCAGAATCAATCTAATAACTTACGTATATTTTTATTTCTGTATTAGAAAAATCTACCTGAACTAATGGCTTCCTAATGTATATTCTGAATTCACTCCTTCCAGAACTGATTGATGATATTTTAAAATAATTTTCTAGAAACTAATATAATCCAGCATGAATATATTTCCTGCGTTGTAATAATATGTTTATTTACAAAGATACTCAAAAATATAAGGCATAGTAAGAAGTTACTGTTAAGCTTTTATTAAGAGTAATTGAGTGTAACATGCATTTTCATCTATCTATACTTATAATAAAGCTCAATGTGTGTGTGTGTGTGTGTGTGTGTGTGTGTGTGTGTGTGTGTGTGTGTGTGTGTGTGTGTGTGTGTGCGTGTTGGGGCTCTACAGGCCAGACCATTCAACCTACAACTATAAAATTTGGCACGTATATACCTTGGAGGCCGAGAATGTGCACCTAGGGGTTATTTTTTCGAATTTTTAATTAGAATTTTATTTATTTAAAAATTAAGCGAAATTTCGGCGTGTTTCTGCTATAACTTCCGAAAATATTACCGCACAAAAAAGATTTCTACATCAAGTTAAAGGTCAAAAATTTATCTTTTAAATGACGTCAATGTTTTAACCTTAAAATTAAATTTCTATTTTTAATGAATTTTTAAATAAATATTTTAACTATATTTTTCCACAATTTTTTTCGTACAAAATAAAAATAAAATTTAAGCTGCACGAGCACATTTCGCATTCATGGGAAAAAATTAGCCTTTTTCAAAGTGTTGCCATCACATTGATTAAAGAGCCAACTAAAAATAAATTAAATCTTTTTGGAAATGAAATCTGCAAAAATATAATTTTCGGCACGTGTCTGTAGGAAAGGAAACAAATATGAAATATTATTTTTTCTTAAAAATAAATTCAAGAAAAATTATTTTATGATCTTTTACACTCTCTATATTATTAATCCAATAAATCAGTTTTATTTCAAGGTAAGTTTTGTTTAATATGAACAGGATATCCATTCAAATCAGGGCCACACAGCTAATTTGTAAACCTTTAGTAAGACACAGATCTGCTAAAATGGTCTAAATGGAAAATGATTATATTTTATGTAACTTGATTCAATAAATGCTCTAATAAATAACGAATTTTTGATTTTACATAAAGCTTCTGCTGTGGAAATTACGAATAACAAAATGTTCTTGAAACACTAATATTTTAAATAAAAAGAGTTAATTTCCAATCAACTAAATCAATCACTTAAACTGACTGATTTATGAAAATTTGAATATCACTATTCAATAAAAAAAGGATAATTTTAGATTTTCCATCGATCGTTTCAAAGAAAATACGCCAATCAGCGCGCAGGTTTCTCAAGATTAATTGGCCTAAGATTATGAAAATGTTGAGTTTTTCTAAATTTTTAACATTCAAAACTTTATAAATAAGTCTTAGTTGATCGTGGAAAATAGAAACATTCATTTATTTAAAATTTGGTGTGTCCAGAATATTTCTCAGAATATGATACTTTACTGCATTAAATTTTGACTTCATAATTTTTGAAATATATGTATAGGCCGGGACAAAATATTATTATTGATTTCCTTTCAATCGTTTTGAAAGCAAAACTAAAAACTGAATTTTATGCTGAATCTGAGAAATTTTTGTTGAATTATTGTTTGAGATATTACATAAATTATGAAAAATATTTTGTAGTTCACATAAGACTTATATATCTAGCGATTCTGTTTGCAATGCTCATATTCAATAATAATAATAACAAAAAATAACAATAAGGATGATAAATAAAATAAAACGCTTGGTTTTAATAAAAAATATCTTTATATTAATTGCAATTTCATCATTTCCACTTTAAATTAAAGTTGAAGTTTTACCGGAAATGACAACAAATTAGCAATATATATATATAGTAAATTGAAGAAACGATCTAAACAACAGTGTAAATTTGGTATGACTATCAAAATTTGAAGATTAAAAATGTTTTGTTTGAGAATCTATTAGAGATCAGTTACTTAAAATATTTAATTGAAAATTGTAGCGAGCGGTAATACTGGCGAACCAGCTGGTCGCCAAAGGTGGCTAGTAGTATATAAATGCAAGAACTAAGCAAATATTCTAAAATATCAATGATAAAAAGAATACAACTATAAAATTCATAAAAAGCTTGCACAAAAATTAAAAATGTTAAAAATAATTTTATATTAGCAGGCCATCTTACTTGTGGTCAAATGGGTCAACTTCTGAGTATCGTTAGCTGCACCCACATGCAATAACCAGTATTTTTTTTCATCAGGATTGTTTGTAATTCGTCGCGAGATACATACATCTTTCCTGCTACTGCTTTTGCTTCGAAACTATAAGATACGAAAACAAATTGATTATGTTATCAATGCAAATATAAATTCAGTTTCATTGAATTAACTTTAAGTTCCTTTAAAAATAATTCCTTTATTTCACATAAATAAATATGGTATATTAGAAAATATATATATGAAATAATAATAAATTCGAAGAAATTTGAAACATTTAGTAATCGTCGGAATTGTTTTTAAAAAAAAAGAACATTTCTCACCTATCTTACTCTAACCATGTAGTTGGGCATCCAACTGTGATAGACATTAAAGATTTTTTTTATTTTATAGCCTTGCACCTATTCTCTTTATTATATGCATAAACCTTTTGAAGAGAAACGAGCACGTGATATCAAAGAGCCATAGAAATCGCAATTTAATGGAACTATATTTTTTTTAATGCTTGTTATCTTTAATTGTATTGTTGCATTTCTTATTTCCAATATTTACTCCTTAAATAATAAAAAAAACATCTATTATATTCATTTTTAGCAATGAAAAAAATGTAACTATTAATTATTAGATGAAACAAGGAAAACGGTTTGAATACCAGAGGAATGATAAAATCCATTACTAAAGATTATACCAAAAAATATTTTTAGAAAATTTGGTCAAAATTTAGAAAGAAATTGTAAGTTAATTTCTGACTGGTTTTGAAATTGTGGGGTAAGACTGGTACCATAAATCATTCGATTTGTGCTACTGTTTATTAGATTGGTACCATCCACACCTTTGGTTTTTAAATTTTTAAATGAGAAAAAATTACTACATAATAATGAAAACAATATGCAATAATATTTTTTTAGTTAAAAATAACCAAATCTTTCTTGATTGAAAATTAATTCATTTTAATATTAACCTTTTGCACTCGTAAAAGTAATTCTATGCATAATTATTCACCTAATACAAAGATTTGTTTATTGCTCTGAAAAATAAATATAAATAATTGCTTTAAGTCGAGTTTCTTTGAAAAATTAATCTTTTTACCATTCTGTAGGTGTTTTTAATAATCAAAATTGAAAAATAAATGAATAAAACGTAAAACTGATGCACCATCTTGAATGGTGAATGAGAGGCACCATCTGAGTTCAAAGGGTTAATATTAATTAATTAATTAACATTTCAAAAAATAGCCCTGAAGAGCTCATGTCATCCTCCTAAATATATCCCTTTTGCGACGGAGGGCCTCTATCCTAGAAGCATGCACGGGACGGAGCGTACACGAAAGGAATCATCGCATAGGACGGGGATTTTGCTTCCCTAAACCTAACTTTAAAAAAAAAAATCCCCAAAAATAAATTTTAAGTCCTAAAGTCGCCATTTTTTTTCCCTTTTAGATTATTAGTTCAACCATAATATAAGCACATTCTTCCTCTAAAAAATCACGTTTTTCTTGCATTTACAAATCGAAACCAGTTTCTCCGTAATAAAAAGAGAAGTACGCGAAATGTATCCGAAAGCTTAGACAAATACAACAGAATTGACGGTAAAACCCAAAAAGGCTAGTTACGATTACATAGTAATAACAAAAAAAAAGAAAAAGAAAAGAATTCAAAGGGAGATCAGAAACGCGAATGATTCTATCAAGTGGAAAGTTAAACAACCCAGCTCTATTTATTTACATTACTCCCCCCCAAAAAAAAGCTGATGAGTAAAATATCAAGAGCTGAATATGAGCAATTTGAAATTCATTATACTAAAATTATATTTAATTCAAACATATAGACACAGAAAAACCATCTAGAGGCGTTTAAAAATTGTTCCAGTTTAAAAGTTTAAAATGCACATAAATGCATCACCATCCGATGAGTTAGATTTTCAGAATATATGGGTGGTGCGCCTAGCTATGAGAGACGTTCGCTGGTGATGAATATATGACACGCTCATCGCGAAAGGGATATTTGAGTCAAATTGGGAAAGTACAATTCGTTTAACAACTTAAAATAGTAGATATATATATAGTAATAGAGATTAAGATAATGCGTCATTCTTTTAATGAGCTATGCATTTAAATTGTTACTAATATAATTGAAAGAAAATCAAATAAAAAATTGCTATTCTTTTTATGTTCGTATTAATATATGAAAAAGATAAATTACCTTTACAAGTTCGGATCTTCAACGACGTTAAATTTCATAACTTCAAAAGCAGTTGAGTTTTCTGCAACTCTCAAAGAAATGGTGTGGATGACGTCTTTCTCGTCCCCTACGTACAGGGAATAAAAATACATAATGCGCATTTTGGACCTCGAATCTACATCTGAAACCAAAGAAGAGGAATAAAGAAAAGTTGCTACACATTTGAAATTTTAATAACATGCCTCTTGTTCTAGGACGCTTGTTCATTTTTTGTGCATTAGGAACCTATAACCGGCTACTCCGAAGGCACACGGAAAAGTCTGAAAGACCGGACCTCCGGAACAGCAACACTCGCGGGAACTGTGGCTAAGTCCTAAGGACCATCACCGGCCACGATGTAACCCTTCCCTTGCGAAGTACGTCCCGTCATCGATGGGAGGTAGCCGATCCCCACCTTTTTCTAAACCCACCAGGGTAGTGAGAACTAACCAGTATAGCGGAAGTTGCTCATCGACAATTATGAGATGTGCCCCCCCCCCAATAGGACTTTGTGCATTAGGAAATCGAAACAGACTGGTGTTATACAATATTTTAATTATTTATATCTCTAATGATTATCAAACTTCAAACTACTATGCAATCAAAGGCAAAAGTTTAATTTGTTTGAATTCAAATTTTGTTTCCACCCAACAAATGTAGAATTTTCTTTTGTGCTTTTCATAAAAGATAATTCTTTATCATTATTTTGGTTGGTTAATTATTAGCTTTAAATGATAGGGAAAGTCACATGTGGGGATCTAAATAGAATTGAAATATTTTGTCTCATATTTCCATCCATGCTATTATTTTCTTTAGAATTTCTAAATATCGGGAATTTTTACGGCGATATAAATTGATCAATATTTCTCAAATTGGCATTCATTTTATCAATGATTACACCAAGAGTTTTCTATTGCACTTTCCTTCTAGTTTTAGTTGACCATATTATTCTACTAACCTTTGGACAATATTAATATATCATAGCTAATTTTTAATAATGAAATGAAAACAAAAGAAATTTTACTTCAAACAAGTATTTGAGTTCATGAAAAGAAATCTTTCTCTTTAAGATTCGTAAAGAAATATAAGCCAAATAATGTATCAAACTATGAAGGAGCGATAGAACTTACATATTTTATTAATCCCGTGAGAAGCTTGAAATCTATGTACAACTCAATTCATCTCAAGAGAATTCAATATTATAGTAGAGAAAGTAATAAACTTTTACAATTAAAATAAATGAAAAAATTTATGTAATAAAATGCTTGGTCTACAAGTTTTAGTCAAAAAGATATTATACAATTTTAACAAGATTGTTTTCAATACGAAAAATCTTCCTTCTTAAAAAAGAGTCATATATTGAAAAAAAGTTGGTATCAAACTTCGTCAAACATATCATATAAAAATTCTGAATTTTTCTCCATCTTTTAGTAAAATTTCTTGCCTTGGTGGAATTAAAAATCAAAAAGCTTATTAATTTTTTTATCTTATTAATTGTCCTTTTAAAATTCTTGTCCTTTTCTTAAACTTTATTGACCCCTTTGAATTTTTGAACCATATATAAAACCTTTTTTAATTGGTTTTGATAATCTATAAAATGATATTTCTTCATCGTTAAGCTACATACTCTTGTAAATTGTCACTTTTCATAAATTAAGAACCCTGTTTTAAACAGTTTTCAAAATATTTCAAATATTTATTTATTTATTTATTTTGCGTTAATATAAATACACCATTTTTTTTTGTCATAACGTTGCTTTATAAGATGAATTTTTAATTCACCCCGCCATGGTATTTTGCGTCCTTGAAACTAAAAAAATAATAATAATAAACCCTTTGCAACTTCTGTTGCATCTCAAAAGTTAAAAACATTTTTTAAATCCTCTAAGCATTCAATTATTTTAATTTGATAAAATTATTGTCTGAAATATTAGCAATGTTTGACTCATCTCAAAAGTTAAAAACAGTTTTTAAACCCTCTAAGCGTTTAATTATTTTCGTCTAACAGAATTAATGTCTGAATTGTTAGCAACTTCTGATTCATCTCAAAAATTAAAAACAGGTTTAAATCTTCAAAGCATTCAATTATTTTGTTCTAATAGAAATAATATCTAAAATATTAGAAGCTTCTGACTCATAGCAAAAATTAAAAGCATCTTTTAAACTCTCTTAGCATTCAATTATTTTCATCTAATAGAATTAATGTCTAAAATATCAGCTTTCAAAGCTAACAAATCAATTTTTGCAATCAATCAAATCTTTGAGATAATAAAATTTGTCCCTAAATTTTTTTAAAAAAAATATTTGGATGAGCATTAATTATATGTTTTTGAACAACATGCAAAAATTAAAAAATATTGTCCTCTTAGAATGTTTAAAAATTTATTTTACATAAATGGCAACACCATTTGATTTCTCACCATATCCTTGCTTCCTAGAATGAGCTGAGCAATTCATGGTCGAGATATCTGCTAGAGTTTTACCTTTGAGGAATGGCAGCGTATAATAAGTTGTTAAGAAGTCTACAGACGAAGAGTTGATTTCACTCATCAAGAACTCAAATGTTGCATTCAAATTCCAATCTGATTTGAGCATGTGACTACCGGCAAGCAGAGCCTAAAAAACATGGTTTAGTAATAGCTTCTAATTTCTAAATGTAAGAAACTTGCTTTTAATTTTATATATTCTATTATTTAAAATAAATAAAGTATTTATCCACTTTTAAAAATTGATTCATAACTTACCCAAATCTAAATTTATGAAGATTAGTACAATATTGATAAATTTATTTAAAGATAACGAATCATAGAAACTTGATCGTTTTTCAAATGACTCTATACAGTAGAATGGGATGTATTTAAGTCATCGTCTCTTTGTTTTTAAAATAATTTTCTATAATTTAACAGTCTAAAATTCCCAAAAATTCGTCAATAATTGTTATTATTTAAGATCGAAATAATCAAATTACAAATTCTTTGATTTTATGCATATGTGAGAAAATTAAAATTTTATAGAAAATAAAACTTTGCGATATAAAATTTATAATTAATACAACATTACACAATAATATATATTTAAATATCTTTGATTTCTGTAATATATGGCTAATTTAAATAATTTATTACTTAAAATGAAGTGCTAAATTTAACAAAGGAAGACTGCCAAAAAATATTTATTTTAGCAGTCATAACTTTTTTATTAAATCATTTTAATGGAATGCTTAGTTCCCAAATTATTTTTTAAAATTATCTTATATTCCGTATATTTGATTGTATAGATTCTTGCCCCAACGTTAGAAAAATTTTAACAATTTTCCAACGTAAGATTGAAATGAAAATATATTCTTAAGAAATTGGAACATATATGTAATTCCGCAAGATAGATTAATTCATATTTATTGCATTTTGTCATTTTTATTATACATTAAACTACACTCATGTCCATAAATTAAGGATAATGCATGTTCAGGAAAAATAAGAGTCAGAAGCAAAACAAATGTGACTTATTTGTAAGGCCTATTTATTAAACAAAAGGTAAAGAGCAGAAAAGATGCTATATATTTGATATAATTAATAAAATTGACGATTTTTTGCTAGCAAATTACAAAAAAAAAAACCTATTTACAAAAACCAATATTACATGATTGGGATGATGGTTAATACATAGTATGTCAGACGATGCAATAGAGTCCGTACAACACCTAAGCATGCTGAGTATCAAATTATCTATCTGATCTTTGGGAATATTACACCACTCATCAAGCAATGCTCTCCGAAGTTCCGGTAGACATGTAGGAGGTGGATGACGAGCTGCAACTCATCACCCACGCATGTCCCACACATGATCTACTGGATTCAAGCCCGGTGAGAATGCTGGCCAATCCATACGGGTGATATCCTCCTATCGAAGGCATTTGTGTACGATGTTTGCACGGTGAGGACGGGCATTGTCATCCATAAACACAAATTCTGCGTCCATGGCACCCCGAAACAAACGTACATGTTGTTCAGAGTGACGTCCCGATAGATTTGACCTGTCATGGTTCCAATTTAAACATGCAGGTCAGTTCTGGAACCCAGAATAATTCCTTCCCAAACGAGCAATCCTAAACCACCGCAACGATGTCGTTCAATGATGTTCTCTTGGTGGTAATGGGTACGAGGCGCTCTCCATATGAAAGTTCGGCTAGAATCAGGCTGCAAGCTAAACCTGGACTCGTCGGAAAACATCACACAAGCCCACTGTTGCGGTGTCCACAATTCGTGCTCTCAACTCCAGGCTCACCGCAGGCGACAGTGAGTTACAGTAAGTGGAACACACTTGACAGGCCTACGAGCATATAGACCAATCTGGCCTTATCGTTTGTACACGGACTGCCTTAAAACTGCCGTACCAGTGGCTGAAGAGAGCTGACGAGACAGGTCTAATTCTGTGCTCTGTCTGTTTCTTTTGGCAGTAACTGCCAAATACCGGTCCTCATTCGACTTTGTAACTCAGGGGTGACCTGTGCTGTAACGTGTACTTACAACATCATCATCTTGCCAAAGCCTGGAGATGACACTCTTTACGATTACAAGTTTCTCGGATACTTCCAACTGGATACGCCCACATTCCAGACGGTCGATAATCTTGCCATGTAAAAAATCATCCAAATGCGTCCTTTGTGTCTTTACTATGCGGTTATTGCACTGAAAGGATTATAAAGCGCTTGCGAACAATTTTACTTCTTTCCCTGTATTCCTTATACATCACTCTCTTACACTCTCGTCATTGTGGCGTACTATCGGTGTCATTTGGTGGCTTCCTACAATTTGCATATGATTGTTGAAGATGTGTGTAGTTATTTTAAGAACGATATATGTATTTCGGAGTTCGATTTCCGCGTGACTCTGAATTATCCTTAATTTATGGATATGAGTGTAGTTAAATTAAATTTCATATTTTACAATTTTATCCGCTGACGCTATAAGTCTGTACTAAATAAGTTAATTTTAAAGTAACTTTGTAAATAAAATGAGAAACATTTTTAAAAGAACTGAAATGCATCTAAAATAACACGGAATATCTAATAATCTACATTCTAAAGACTCTACAAGTGAAAAAAATAACTAGTTAATTTCAGATAGTAGCGGGAATCCACCAAAAAGAAATTTAGTTAAATTTAACACTTAACACGTAAATTAAATTTTATATTCCTGACTACTATTTTCTCTGACATTTAAGTATCAAAAAAATTTGTAACTTCAATAGGAGCCATTTTTTTCGCTTTCATGAACATCATTTGTATCTCATTTCAAAGTTTTATTTTTGGACTTGCAGTCTGATCAAATTATTTACTTGCATGCAGAGACGGCCTTCTCTTCAAAGGGGCCTGGCTGCCTGGATTAAGATGTCATTTCGGACCCTAATTTTTTTGTAAAGCAAAAAATAAGAATTTGAACTATATTATTAATGTATATTTATGTAATGCTTGATTTCTTTTAATACATCAATTATTTCAGAAAAATTACAATTTTTTAAAAATTTTTGCAATTTTTCGATGCTTAATGCAGCAAGTGCCTTTAAGCGTTCTGAACACATACTTGACCGAAGATAATTCTTTTTTAATTTTAATTTGATGATAGAGAGCTCTGCACTCGCTGTAGTAGCTCTCAACGTAAAGAAAAGTTTTAACACAGTTAATATATTTAGAAATAACTCATTATAATTATTATTTAGTATGCATTACAATATGTCTTGTGAGTTATTTACATCTTTATTACATTACATTACATTCAAAATTAAATCCCGTAACAAACAAATTTCTTGGATTAGGTTTTCATCTACATCTGTGTTATAAAACTTTACAAAGTTTTGGGAACATTTCTCTAATTCATATTTTGTGTCTTGTGACAAAGTCTGACGACAGCTACGCAAACACTTTCAACAACTCTTAATCTCTCGCTCAAATTTTAATTTTTCTGGCGTCTTTGCGGTTTTTAAAGGTTTAAGACTGAAATCATGTATAAAGCTTAAAGGATAAATGTAAGAAGAAGGTATATAAATTATTTATATCATCATTTTTCAAAATATTAATCTTGTTCATGTATAAAACAGATTCCAAATTGAAGATGAGTTTAACAGAAAATAATAAATGCTACAAAATACTAATTATATTTATTACATTCCATATTATTAAATTTTAACAAAATGAATTATTGCATTTTGATTTTTGAACATTATTTTTGCCACTTGAAGCTTCAATTCAGTTTCTGAGTACTTTTTATGGTAAAACACAGTAATTAAAGGTTCGGTAAGACTTACGATTAATGTTCAGTTACTTGTAAAACATGACAAAATTGTGCCAACATTCTGAAAACTCGTCAACAGTCAATCAAATAAGAATGGGTTGACGGTGTGCCTAGCCAGGACTTATAATAGTTAAAAATTATAGTTATGAATACTATAAAAATTATAGTATGCAAAATAGTTTAAGTATAGTTTTATAGTTTGCACATATAATAGTTTTTTAAAAATTCGAACTCCCTATTTTGATGAATCAGCACTTTTTAGATCTCCCAGAATCTCATTTTTTT
>JAPMOR010002767.1:0-10691 GCA_026543865.1 Argiope aurantia | reverse complement strand
TTGAAAAAAAATTAACTGTTTGTGATAATAACTCCATTTTTGAATAACTATGTTTCTAATTTTTAATCCATTTTTCAAAATTAATTAAAATACAATTTGTAACATTCCTTTTTTGTTGAAAATATTAAACTAGTTTCTCTGTTAATCACAGATATAATTCACTTGCTTTCGGGAATGTTAAAGCTAAATTGCTTTTTTGGACATTCTAATTTTAGATTATATTTCGTAGAATAAGCACCATTTAGTATGCGCGTATAATAATTTTCATTTTATCACTGCTTTTAAAACTAGATATAGACTGCTTCACTTTGCCTTGTCTTATATTTTAGGACATTTAAATTTTTAATGCTCCCAGTTGGCACATCATATGCATTCTGAATAACAGTTTTTTCTTTTAACTTGAGCTCAACCACTGGGATTTTATTTCATTAAGACTCTTAATTCTTATAACATTCTTTTACATTTCATCGTATGAGTTACAAAGTTATACTTTTTTAAAATATGCTGATGGTCATTTCTGTAAAGTTTTTATTCTGTCACTAGATATTTCTTTTCTCTATTTAAGTTCGTAGTATATAGAATTCTGGCATATCTTTCTATTTTCAAATTAAGATAGTTGACTAAGTTGAAAGTTTATTTTTTGTCGAAAATGTTGAATAATATTTGTTATTTTATATCCTTCATTTTCGAATAATTTTCTTTATAAAACCACTTGAATTTTGCTTCTATATTCATTATTTTGGAGAATACATATATTTTTATAAATTACATTTTAATGCTATTTTTTTATATATCGTTTCTCAAATTATTTTTTTAATTATTTTTTTTACAAAAAAAAGGTTAAAAATTAAATTATAATGCAGAGTGTTTTGTTCACATTTGATATGATTTTTCAATATGTTTCGCTGTTTCTGAACTACAGGATAAGCAATCTTTTCATTATCAAGATATTACAATTGTTTTCATGCTTCAGAATGCAAAACAAAAGCGGAAAATTTCATGTTATTTATATCAAATGTGGCTTTGGGAATGAATAGGAATACAGTTTGATTTATTTATTCAGAAAGGAAATAATATTTTATTTTTCTGCGAAATTTTTAACAAATCATTTTTATAAATTTCTAAATCAGATTGTTTTTGTTTTATGCCTCTCTTTATAAAACAAAATCCAATTTTCTAAAGATTTCTGATTTTTAATTGATGTTTTGATTTTTATTTCACATGAGTTTTTATTAATCGAATTTTATTGAAAAAGTCCAAAAAATAATAAATAAATATCTTATAGCACTTTTCAAAAAAAATAATCATGAACGTAGTCACATTCTTTAACGAAGTTATTACAGATTTGAAAAATTTTTCTAACCAGAAAAATACATAATGTTTCGAAAATAGATCTATTATAGGAAACAAACTATGGTATGAATGTTTTGCAAGATACGATGAAAAACATTACTGCTCAATTAACAGGAAATCGATGAACATTTTATGAAGCAGTGATCAGATCAAAGCACTCCAGATATAACCAGAAGTTTCCAATATGGGGGTGATTCTGGCTCTCCTGGCGGTAATAATTGTCTGATGATTAATTACTTGTCGCCAATAACAGGATGTGCCTTTTAGTAGAAGGATTGAGCCATGGTCGGTGATGGCCATTAGAACTGAACCGTAGTTCTCGCCAAATTTCTATTGCGGTATCCAGATAATTCATCAAATTCAGGATGACTTTGGGTGGATCAGATGTAACATTTTTGCAATTATGAAGCAAAGATGATTTGAATTCACGAAGAAATCGACGACCTTCCTTCCTGAACAAAGCAGGTAGTAAAGGAAAAACTTTTAAAATTAATTTGATTTTAGCCACAGTTGTGTCAAAAGGTCACTTTACTCTTGCCATTGGGTTTGAGGAAGTAGCTTCTACATTTTGGATGGTTGTCAGGGTGAACATTCGTCGTTATAATTACCTTTGAATTTACATTGACGTTCAAATTTAAGCTTATAAATATATTTTTCGCTATCAAAACTAGTAACATTAAAGTTGATAATTTCTGCATTGTATATGTTTTAAATAATGGATAGATAATTTAGAATAGCGATTTGAATAAGTAGTGTATAGAGTCAGTTTTGTTGGAGAACATGAAATGCGACTGTCTAGGAATATGGGAATTTGGGTTGAAGATTCGTGAAAATATTATGTAAAAATCCATAACTTTGACTAGTTGTAGTGAGATTCAAAATCATGTAGATGATTCAGTGAGATAGAGAACCAATAGCGGGATTGAGATTTTGAAGTCTTAAAATGAGGTAGCATTATCTTTACTAGTGGTATCGAATATGCCACACAGTTTATATAATTTATATAGCAAGTACTACTATCACAAGGAGACCCGAATGAAGCCCTCCATCGACGATGATACCTGTGCAAGATTGAGACTTGACATTGAGGGTATGATGGCAAGAGTAGATAATGGCTACAAAGTTTTATCTTGATCTACTTGTTGAATCTGAAAAATTAATTTTTCAGGCATTATACAGACAACTAGCAGAACTTCACTTTTGACACACAATGCAGTACATCGTGTTTATTCCTGACATACAGTGTCTCCTTAGAGCTTATGCTATCTCTCCAATGCAAGAGAACGAATCTTTGTCTGAAGTAATATCATGTTGAGGAAACATACACCTCTGCATGTCTTCTGTTGCGGGGAATTATATTGGGATTTTTTCTAGGACATGAAGGCCCTGTCATTTTATAAACGATAGTGTGAGTTCACTTAGTTCAAATTGAGGAGAAGCTTCTTGAAGAAGCGGTCATTTGTCATATGATTGGCTTTTGAAGTTTCAAGTTCAGAATCCAATTGTTTAGGATGGTCTAGAAAGAGCCATTGTATGACATCATTATTCTCCTGGAACTCTCAAGGCTTCAAAAGCAGAGCTTACAAAAGGGAATTAAATGACAAAAATTTCCTCATTAACAGCATGAGGGCTCTTTTTGTATAGCAGTGCACAGTGGGCCCACATCATATGAGACGGATATTTCTAGAGATGAAGCATTCTGATTTAAACGTTTTGCCATAATTTCTCTCTTAACTAATAATTCTCCTTTTTTCCATATTGTTTCATGCTTTTTTTCATAGTAATATCTCAATGTACTAGATTTTGTAGTAATAATATCAATATATTTCCAGTTATCATGACTATTACATTTGCGATTTTAATTTTGTACACCAATATAATTCAAACAAAGACTCTTGTATGTATTATAAACAACCTCGTATAAAATGATTGGTATGACTGTTGTTGTTTCTTATGGCACTTGCCAAGGACAAGCCCGCTGTTCAAAGACAGCCTAAGGGGGAGCGCCTCTTGTTTTTATCTTAGAGCCACCTTGGGCAAAGCGTACGACTTGACTACTCACACATCACTCATTCGCTTGCACAACCCCTTTTTACAGGAGGGCACATTCACACATCTCATAGATAGAACAGGAAGAACAACCATGCCCAAACCGGGACGCCCAGATCACGGAGAAGACGCGCTACCCCTATGCCAGTACGCCGGCTTGGTATGACTAAATAGACTTACGGATTTATAATTTGATTACTAAACTTAAGTAAAAGTTATTTTAAATTTCTTGATTGAAATATGCATAGAATCACGAAGAAATTGTGGGCTTTGGAAGCGGAACTTGTTGTCCTGCTATTAAATAACTTTTGTAAAATTCTACCCTTATTTGAAAGAAAAACCAGTAGAATTACATAAATGCCTTAAAGCTTCCGAATTTTGTTAATCCATGCAAATGTTTAGTGAGTAAAATACGAGAACACATTTATTGTAATATTTTCTTCTGAAAGCTTCTCCTGAAACCTTTTTGAAAGAATAAATATGAAATGTCTTTCTAAATGTTTCAAACAAATATAATTACCAACATTGTCATTTTGAATGCGCGATTTTATTTGCAAGGTATGAAAATATTAATAAAATAATTAAAATTAACCTTAACGAATTACTATGAAATTCAACTACATATGAATACGTTGATATTACGATGAATAAAAAGAAAAACTGTTTACTTTATTACAAAATTTTGGAGTTCTTTTAATCCACTTGGAATGACACCACATAAATAAAATCTTAAATTTTCAGTCTTTGTCATTCTGTTCAGGAATTTAAACTCATCTAAATTATGAATTGCATCAGCAGGTTTATATTCAAAGTACCTCAAGCAACTCTCCTTAAATGTAATATTAAAAGGAAGGAGTGTTTCATTTCACACATTCCTCTTTTCTCAAGTGTTATGTTTCTCGACTTTAAACGCCTTTAGTTTCCATTTCGCCTGGCTTTCTCGGTAACCGTAAATAAAGTCAAGGACAATCTCTTAGAATTGCTGGTATCAACTTAAAACATTCCAGTTTCTCTCCTAGCCATTGTTGCAAATTCTAAAACGGAAACATCAAATCAAAAGCAATTTTCATATACATCGGCGAACGGCAAGAATAGGAATGTACTTTATCAGAAAGCATTAAAATATTAATTAAATAGCAATTATATTATAGGAATGAAGATTTTAATTAAGAAGAGTATACAACATCCAATAACAGATTATAAGAATTTGAAATATAGTTGCATTTAAAAGAATGTTGCAAATATTAAGAATTTTTATCCCTTCGTACGGAGCGTAAGAAAATGATGAAACTTGCAGTTTTATATAGCGCGTATTAAAAATAATTAAATAAAAAGTGGAATTAGATTAAGAAATAAGAGAACATTTCAGAATGAAGTTAATATAGGTTAAATGAAGGTAAAAATTTGAAAATTAATTAAGTCAAATTATATAAAGAGATATCATTTCACAGACTCACACATATATCAGCGCAATAGCCAAGTTTGGTGTTTACTGCTCTATATTCAAGAGAAACTCCAAGTAAAGTGATTAGTCTTCTCAATAACAATAAAAAATTAGTGTTCGAAAGATATCGTTAGGATTCATAAACGAAGTAGCCAATCAGAGGCTAGAAAGAAGATAAAACAATTAAAAAAGACAGAGAAGCAATAGAAAAGTAAAATATGTTATTACTTTTCCTTTCTTGTATTCTTATTGTAGAGAAAGTATAGTAATCGTTAAAAAAATTCGAACTCAAGATCTTGACGAATCTTCACGTTTTTGATCACTCTGAGTTAGTAAAAACTTATTTTTGTGAAGATGTCTGTCTATGACAAAAACAACTCAAACCACTTTGATCTATACGGATGATATTTGGTATACACCGTGACACGAAATTTATAAATTTATATCAAATCTTGTTCTAATTCCCCTCAGAGGAAGTTTGTCTGGCAGGCTCTCCGAATATAATTTAACACGATAACTACAAAACGTAGAGAGTTAGGTAGTTAAGATTCAGTACACAGAATTAAAATCTATAGTCTAGACACCTATCAAATTTTGAGCAAATTCTAATAAGATATTAGTCGTCTCTAGATCTGTACTTTTAGAAACATGAAAACGCGATAACTCAAAGACGAAAATTTGATATGTGATTTTGAACTACAAATGTAGATTTATATCAAATTTTTGCTTCAATCAGTTCAATGAAATGCGTCTGAAATACAAATTTGATTTTCGGTTTATATATTAAGCACATATCAGGATTTTATCGCCAAATAACTATGCTATGCAAGGCCTTCTCGAGAATAACACCTTTATCAGAGTGCTTGCGAGAAAGTTTTGGGAAGACCACTCTTGCTGGTTTTCAGAATTTCCCATGCTTGTTCAAAATGTCAACGGGTTTGGTGACAGGATAAAATTCCTTCACTGTAATTGTGTAATTCATTAACAAAAGATATTCTTTAGTGGCAGGTCATATATGAAATTCGCTGCTTCATAATAAACTAGCAGTACCCGCTCAGCGTTGCCCGTGGCATAACATCCAAGAAGAAAAATTAGCTTTAAACTCAAGTCTAGCCTCCACCCGATATGACTTGAGCATTTTACGCACCATCAAACAAATATAAAAATATACTTAGAAATCATCAAAAATAATTACAAAACAATTTTTTATACCAGACATTCAGAAATATTTAGACTGTTGAAAAGATAAAAATGTGATATGTTCATAGACAAAACAATTCACTAAAAAGATACAATTTACGAAAGGCGCGAATCGTAGTAGGAAAATAATTAAAATCGCAATTATAAAACTACTTTTTATTTTATTTTGATACGACTTTAATATGCTAAATCCTTCCCCAATAAATACCCTACAAAATGGTACAAACATCGCCAATATCAATGAAGTATTTCTCGAGTTTTTCAGCATACAGACGCTTTCAGGAGACTTAATTTTAAACTATGCATAAATGTGACTTGTTTTTATGTGCCCGATTTAATTTTAAAATTGATTTCAGGATATTAGAAATGCCTTCCATGATAGTTATGATTAACAATACTAACTTCATTTTGCTATTCATGGGGCATTTTTGAAAAGTGAACAAAACTTTTATCTGACTGCAAAAATTTATATATGGAAAAAAATGAACATATATAGATTTTTGAGAATTATAATTGTTATAATCGAATCTGTATATGACATATCACCTCTATTTTTTTTATTATATCTCCTTTCTGCTACTTGGAGGCTGCTTGTTTATAGACATGGATTTTTTTGTCCCTTAAGGAAAATATAATGCTTATGAATCCATACAGAAACTTCAAAAGTTGATTCATATGTGAAGCAAACTCAATTTGTAATCGTTGTTTCTCTTATTCTGCAAAGCGTCTGAATTGCAATTTAACTCTATCAATATTGAATTACTCTAAATGCTCATTAAGCAGAACTCCGCTGATTCCCTAGACGTTTATATAATTGCGAAGTTTTCTCTCTCTTTCGTTAAGTGTTATTGGTTGAATAGACGTGTAGCATTCATTTTTCATTTGCTCGTCTACGTGGGCTTGGGCGACAGGAAGGATTTCTAAGAACTCTCAAAGGATGTCCGATCAACATTTGTTTAATAGCCACCAATTAAGGGCGCTCTTTTCTGTAACAGCCCTTAATATCACGAACTGTATAGAAAAGAAATACGGAATTTTCTTATCTTTGATTGAAAAACTCAGACGTCTCAGTATTCTGAGGCTACTGAATTCGAATGATTTTAAAAATGAGATACTTAAAATACAGGGTGGTCATAATTAAACTTCCCCTATAAATAGCATCATACAACGCAAACGGGTGAACGGATTGCAACGAAATTTGGTATATAGATTCAACACGAGATGCGCTCACCCAATTACGAAAAAAAAAAGTTCCAAAAGGTCCACCAGAGGGAGCTGTTCCAGGAAAAACATTCATTTTAACACAATAACGGAATACAGAAACAATATTAACGTTTATTACTAGTTTCTGATCACCTTGTTATCGAACCACATTAAGTAAAGGTAATGAAAAAAATAACAGTATAAGTTGTCTGAGTAAAAATAACAGTTCAGTTTGCAGAAATAAGAACAGATTAGGACTAAACTGCACAAGAGTAGCAGTTGTTAATCGTGTCCAGGACGGCACAGGGAAAAATGCTCCATGTGGCAACCCTCATTCACCTGCAAAATTTCAAGTCGATGGAAAGTGTTTTGAACAGCAGATCGTAACTGATCAGTCGTGATGATTCGCACAAGAAGCATTACGGAGTTCTTTAAGTCATTCAACGTAGCAACAATATACCTTCATCATTATAGCCCGAAACATCGACATAAAAAATGGCAACAACTGCAAACATTTCTTACCCTAATCTGTATTACATAAAGTTTTCTCTTCTTCGCAAACATGCAAATCTCTACATTGTTTCCTAGAACTGACAGCTTTTCCCGATTTTATATTTTTTTACTCATAATTTTTGTTTTGGATTATTAATATTGATTCTGTATTCCGTTTTAGTCGTTTATTGTGTTAAAATTAATATTTTCCGAAAAAAGCGCCCTCTGGTGGACATTTTGGAACTAATATTTTTTTTCGAAATTCCGTTAGCGCATCTCGTGTATAGTCTACATACCAAATTCGTTCCAATCCATTCACCCGTTTGCGTTGTATAATGCTATTTATAGGGGAAGCTTAATTATAACCACCTTGTACTTATCCGCTTGCAGGGCTTGGATGGCAAACCAGATCCAGATTGACAACAACTCCTCCAGTTCTATTAATTCTTAAAACATTTCAAGTGCTAACATTTAATTTAAACTTTCTTACAATTACTTTCTGGTCCTCATGCTATAAGATAACATCAAAATAATTTTTAAACTTTTGTTAAAAAATATATTTCTGAGTTTTCAATGAGGAACTACAAAACACATCATACATAAGAATTCTTGATTGGAAAACAATGAATTATTTAATTTTAATATATTTATCCTCGGCGATTGTTTCATTCTAACTTTTTGTAAATGCAAGATTTAGTACATGTCATTTATAACAGAAAACATTTTTTTTAAATATTAAACTTACACTTATAAATTTCAACTAGCACGCCCAGTGAAACTATAGAATCCATTTTTGATTATTTTTATCCTTTATTTTATCTTTTTATTTTAGTATTATATTAAAATAATAATTATTAATCATTGAAATATTATCGGAAATGTGAACATGTCTAGATTAATCTTCAAAAAGAATATTATCCTTATTTGGTGAAAAGCGAGATATTCAGGAACTTGATCATAATAATTAACTTTCAAAATAAAAAAATATTCAGTTGTTATTACATAATCTCATTAACTTCTTAACTGTTTTGCCTGTATGCCATACATGCAACGATTTATTGAATTTCAATAGTTGTAAGCAAAAAATAAACTATTTATAACGATTATAATTCTAAATTAAAATTACTTCGAATATATAGATAAGTCAAGTATTCAATGGATTTCCATTTGAATCAAAATAAGAAAATATTCCCAAAATAGAAGGTGGCATCTTATTAGATAGTAAAGAAAATAAAACAAGTGGTTAATACCAGCAAAAATTAAAACGAATACAATTTTCAAAACATTTTGTCGAAAGTTCGACGAAGGCTGATGGCAAGAAAAAAAGGTCTTTTTGTAATTGAAAATGTTGAATTACAGCTAGTAAACATTCTTACTTTCTTGCCTCTACGTTTTTCTATTTTTTTGTTGGTTTGCATGCAGCTTATGAAACAAAGTGGGATTTATAAGACCTAATGGATATCTATTGCATGTTACATAGCTCTATTATATATTAAATAAACTTCTCTGCGTCTTTTTAATGCAGAATCTTAGTTTGTCAAACAAATTTTCTAAGTAAATATAATTCTTGAAGGATTTTACAATTTAACATAATTTTATAAACTATAGTCAATCTATAATAAAACATTTATTGTAGTTTTTAAATTAAAATTTCAAATCTTCAGTTGAACCACCATCACTGTTTTTGTATTGTGACTAACAAATGTATATCTAACATATACTGTAAAAATACCAAAATTTCAATACCCTGTGTTTGCAATATTTTCAAAAGCCCAACACCCCATTTTTTACTTGATAAGACATCTCATGTTCAACTTCATTTATTTTTGAAGTCCATAAAATTTTATTCGCATGTTTAAATCTTGTTTACATTATTAAGTATCCGTGTACATTTTTTCCACTGACATGATTTAACCTCCGATTTGGTACAGTATAACAGCATAGTCGAAATCATGACTCTAGTGCAAGAAAAGTCCAAACAATCCAACAATCAAAACAACACACTCCACTATTATTGTTTCATGACTGATTAACTTTGAATTCCTAACCTCCAGTGAACTTATAAAAAAATTTATAATGGGATAACCTATCAGAATTCCATGAGATGAAAAATACAATTTTTGTGTCTAATATATCTTTTTAAAATTCTGCTCATATATATATTGTCTTTTGGCGCTAAAATGACATGTCTAGACTCGCTGTTCTTCATCTGGAACTTAGTGATTTTAGAGTAGAAGAAAACTGTCTCCAATGGGGAAAGAGAACGTGATTAGATTGACAGCTAACCTGGAATAGCGTTCCTCGCTTAAGAAATGGTTATATTGCTATGGTTATAAAAATAGACTTCTGTGCGTTGTATTAAATTTGAAAAAATAAAGCAATAGCTCTTAACATTTGAACTTTTTTGTTTATATCTACTATTTGAATTTATTAATGCTGATGTCCTTCTTTGAAGAAACACAGGGTCCAATTCGAATCGATGACAAATAATGAAGTTGAAATCCTCTGTCCACATTTCTACCTAACACCTGTTGGTTAATATTTGCATGTCGTTGTTACGTTTAATGTGCCCTGTAAAGAGTACTTATCCACCTTCAACAACGAAGATATGGCAAAACCAGAATAACAAATGCCTCGATGAAAAGTCGTTCGAAGAGGTACTCCTTCTTCTTGTGTACTGCCGACCACCTCGCTATCATCGAAGGAAGCAATATCGGTAGGATTTGTTGTGACCGACTGCTGTCTTTAACAAAACCCGTCCGCAACAATCGCCTCTTCATCGAACTTACAATCTCTGCGAAGCGGTTAGCCTCCAGCCAAAAAGTAGTTAATCTCTGACTTTCCTCTTCATCTTCCCGTACACCTATCATCCTGTTAATATCCGAAGAAGGACTGAGAGAAAAAAAAAAAGAAAAGAAAAAATATCGAATGGTCATTCGCTATGAAATAC
>JAPMOR010002761.1:94384-140508 GCA_026543865.1 Argiope aurantia | reverse complement strand
AAAAATTTTATTCCAAATTTTGTAGGGAAATGAACTTTTATAAAAATAGGAATTAATGAACGTTATGATACATGAAAAGAAAACATCAAAGTTTATAAATATATTGTAAAATGAGTCGGGGCTAGTATTTCAATTTAGTAGTTTAAATGTAGTCCCACTTGCAGAGGAACTAAGTACCCTACTTAATTCAGTTTTCTTTGACATTTACACTACATGAAAAATCTATTTTGGCGATAGAAACTTGTTACATAGCTTTTATATGATTCTCAGAAATCATAAACTATCTTTAGTTATTAGAATACATTCATTTTGATTTAGTCAAATAAATGCTCTTCAAACTCGTCACATTCAGTTGATCACTTCATTAATCCCTCAGATGTATGAATCTGGGATAATCATTCTAGTACCTTCAACGTATCACAGACCAATAGTTGTTTTGATGCCGGGAATTAGCCAACTTTGACCTATCTTATTCGCCTAGATTATTGACTTATTAGAGTATTGATATTAAGGTGATATGTTTATATATTATTTTAAAATTTCACCAAAAAAATAATAGCGCTTGAAAATTATATATATATATATATACACACACACACACACAAAAGTATAAAAATCAAGTTAATAGGAAAAACAAATAAACCAAAAAAAATATAACAAAATATAAAAAAGAATCCGGCCTGAAGACTTTTTCAAGGGTCACCCTCAGGCAGGGATTCAAAAAAAGGGATTTTTTCTGTTAAGGAAATTCAGACAATTAAGTCTAATAATGATTCCTCGTGACCCGAAAATCCCCTGAATTTAGGCCCAAGAGATATATCATTTTAACAGAAAGGAAAATACAAAACAACAAATTAGAAGAAAAACCAATAATAAGTAAAAATACAATAACAAAAAAACAATAGAAACCAAAAACCATAAAATAACTTCAAATTTTAATAGTAATATAATTCACTCATAATATTATAAAGGCCTTCAGCCATAACGTAATATGTATCTCTCTAATTTTCTGTTAGCTCCTGTAGAATTTATGCTTTAAATTAAAGTGGAAATGATTAAACTACAATTAATATAATAATATTTTTTACTGAAATATAGTATTTTTTAGTCACTGCGCATTTAAACTTTATGGGCACTAAAGAATATCTTTCTTAATTTATGTAATATATCAAGAATTTATCAACAAAATTTTCTCGGATTCATCAGCATCAGATCGATTAATTAACAATGTTTAATTTTAAATGCATCAAACACTAAGAAAATGAATAGAATTGTTTAAAATAATCGGTCAAAAACAGGTTAAAAAAACTACTTAAAAAAACCGATGTACTTAAAACTATAAGCATATACAAAAAATATATAATTAACATAAATACAATTTAATTACAAAAGCACACAACTAACCTAAAAATAATTTAAATCAAGTCCGAATACATTGAAAATAGTTATCAACAATCAGAACACAATGCGCATGCGTGAATTGTCAACGCCAATTATGGTAACGCGAATGCGTGAATTTTCTACACCAGTTGGGGTAACGCTATGCAGATTAGAAATTTTAAACTTTTATTCTTTTTTATTTTAATTCAAAAGTACTTCAGAATGAATCTGAAAGACAGAGTAATTAACAATGTTTAATTTTAAATGCATCAAACACTAAGAAAATAAACAGAATCTTTTGAAATAATTGGTCGAAAATATATTAAGCCTATCCTTATTAGCGTGGGAAAAAAAAACTGAAGCCTTAATTGTTTGGCGGTGGGAAAATGAAAATATTTTTTGGCGGGAAAGTTAGTTTTTAATTAATAATTAAAATTGTAATTAAAAATTCAAAAATGGGATCCCAGGTGCACATTCCCGACCTCCAAGGTATGCATGTGCCAATTTTGGTAGCTGCAGGTCGAACGATCTGGCCTGTAGAGCGCCAACACACACATTGAGCTTTATATAAGTATAGATTACACATTGCGCATTACATTAAAAAAATTATTAAAAATAAGGAAAACATTATAGAGGGAAGAAACTGTTATCATTAAAGAGGCTTTGTTTTGTTTTGTTTCAAGATAAAGCTTAAACCATTTTATGTTAGATAATAATTTTAGAAGATTATGGTTATTCAATTTCCATAGGTAAGTCATGGCAATTATCCATCTGAGAAATTTTAAGCCCATTTTCCTGCTCGTTTAAAATTTGTTGTCTATTTTTAATTCCCCTTTTCTCCTCCTCTAAGAGCATTTCAAGTAATATTTTGCAGCTCCATTCATTAGCGAAGCCTTGAATTTAGTGTGGCTATAAAAACGTTCAATGAAGCAGTTTAAAGTTCAATAATGATTTATTTACATTTAACTGTTATCATTCGACGATTATAACATTAATTTTTGCCTACAGGCTGAAATTTTAGAGATATAACATTTCGGTGAAATATGCATTACTTTATTTAAAGTTAAATCTATGAATAAAATAAAATAAAATAGTGGGAGTGTTCTTCCCAAAGCACCTCGCATGCTCTCTCAGAAAAGTGTTATCCTAAAAACGCCTAATTCTAGAAACGCCTTACAAGGCACTGGCATTCAGCAGTTACGAAATATCAACCTTTGGCGTCAATTTAGCACTTTTATTTAATGTAGCTTGGGATCCTTGCAGCATTTTTGCCGATTAATCTGTAGCATGTGGTTAGTAATATATAAAAAGCGTATTTGTGGTTTAAACGCGTTTTCCCCAATCGATTGAATTAAAAATTTGACACTAAACTACATTTGTAATCATAGAATAACGTACCAAATTTGATATATTTAAGCAATTGCATTTTTGAATTATAGGTTTATATGTTTCTGAGGCTACAGACTGACAGACAGTCAAACCTTTCTTGGGTTTGTCTAAAAATTGGATTGGTATCTACACTAGAAATGTTAAATCTAATCACCAAATTTTATCTGTCCAGCTTTCTTCGTTTTGCAGTTATCGTATTAACTTAAAATCAAACAGCCGAACAGACAGATTCTCTAAATGGATTTTTCCCAACATTTTATAGAAATCTACAAATTTAATGTCAAGACAGTATACCAAAATAAATCCTTCTTACTCAAAACATTTTTGAGTTATCCTTTTCACAGACAGATATACAGTCAGATAGATGGACATTTTCCAGAAATGTGCTTTTCGAACTCAATGAAGTCTAAAACATGGAGATTCGTCAAAATCTCGAGTTCGTGTTTTTTAACCATTATTCTCTATATTGTATATACGAGATAATAAACACGAAATAATAATAATAATAATAAAAATAAACACGTAAATTGTAATAAACGTGAAGTTTTTATTATTATATCATACAAATATTATTATATACAAAAATAGAGGTATAAGTCATCGATGTAACAATTCGTCACTGAACACATTGGAAGCTTCTTTTCCATGGAATTCTTGAGTGTATTTTTGGAGCAGTGCTTTCTCTAGCAGTAATTGGGTAGCATGTGAATATTCCATCTTTCTTGGTAGCTGTCCTCCATAATTTTAATATCCAAATGAAAATCTTGCTCTCTCTTCACTAGCATCTTTGGAAAAAAGATCTAAGTGGCTGAATAAATAGACCACTTTAATGCACAGGTTATATTCACGGGATGTGAAACTGTTGAGCCTCTCGTTTGTCATTTCAACACAGCTTTCAAGGGCAAGGGTAACCTGATTGGTAGAATTTGCTTCCCTTGGGTTGTGAGTTCGAACGTCGCTTGCCGAAGACTCTGGCTGGTGCTCGTACGTATAAACCTGTCGTAGTCACAGCGTTCTCCAAGTCGAGACAATGCCGTTGGGGGTACTGAATCAAAGGTGCTCGTTCTCTGATTCAGGTGTAAATGACGATCCGTGAATGAAATGAATGAAGTTCGTCCCGTGAAAAGGGATGTGACGCACGAATAGTTAAGACGTACTCTTGGCCCTAAATGACACTGCTGAAATAACAGACGCTCATTCGGTTTAAAAGCGCAGACTTTCTCAGTGGGCTTGTCTATGACAAGTACCATAAGCAAAAACAACATAATTTTTAGCACTGCGTTTGTCCCCCAATATTTCCGAAAGCTGCAAGGAATGAAGTCCAAGTTTTTCGGTTAGCGCAATTAATGAGTATCTCCTTTGGGGGCACTCAAATGTTCCTGAAATTTTTTTTCCCGTACTTTACTAAGGCATTCTTTCTTTATATATGCAAAATAATATATTTCCATATTAACAGCTTCTAAATGAAAGTGCCATTTTCTACGGCTATGATTTTCATTGTAATTAGACGTTAAACGAAAAATGAACAATCAAATACTTAAGAATCTTTTAGCTTGAAATGCTGCAACGGAAAACAGTGATGAGAAAAGGTTTCGCCTAATGAAATTTGTCGAAAATATATATTTTAATGAATAAAATGAATAACTGTATTCAAAAGCAAATTTCTATTTCTCTTTATAATAAAAATGAATACATGTGTGTTGACGCTGCGCAGGCCCGATCTTTTAATCTAGAGCTTCCAAATTTGGCGCAAATAAATGAAGCACAAAATTTGAAGTGTGGGAATGCGAACTTCAAAGTGATTTCATTAAAAAATTTTAATTAGAAATTTAATTAATTAAAAATTAGCTAGATTTTGATGTTTTTATGCGGTAGCTCACGAAAATATCCCCTCAAAAAAGGATTCCGGACAGTTTTAAAGAACAAAAAATTATCTTTTCAACGATGCCCATTTAATAACTGTATAAAATTCTTTAGTGGAGATTTAATTAAATTTTAAATATATTGATTAGTATATTTCGGAACAATAATTTCACTGTTGTGAATGAAACCCAAATCGTTTTCATTGTTTCATCAAATATTTGATCGAGTGTCTTTCTTTCGTTGTTGAAAGCTGCTGAAGAATTCTTTTTAATATATGTGTGATTAAAACAGTTGTTTAAAATGCGAATTCCGTATACTAAAAGTTTAGAAGAAAAATGAATCGGACATTTAGGCTTTCAATAAAACAATGATGTCATGGAATGGTCTTAATTAAAAAATGTTCCTGTACGCAATTAACAAGAGGTAGAAAATTAAAATAACATGGCTTTAATGTCTGTCAGTTTCTGGGAATCATAGATATGAAATTACGTCTAAGCAATCTAAAATAATCTATGCTTTACCATAGGCAACTATTTTACTAATAAAAGTCAGTGCTAGATGTTGGCCTGAAGAAGAAGAAGAAGGAAAAAAAAACAAAAAAAAAAAAACAATTTTCCTTTAATCAAGAAATCTAGCAAGTTCATTATCTATTATTCGAATAAGGTAACACGCAGCGATAAAGATTAAAAGCGGGCGAGATTAACCTCCGGGAAGGAAGAAATAAGCGGCGAGGAAATAGTTGTTAACATGTCCAAACCATTAACCATTATTGAAATTTTGAATATCCCAGGCATAGGTTTCAAACTGAGATGACACTCGTTAATGGTTGTCGGAATATTAGGAAATAAACAAAATGATCTATTTTCCTCTTCTTCTTAAGATTAAAAATTAACCACGCATGGGGACTAAGATTAAAAGAAATATATGCCAAGATGAGATATATAGTTTCTATTTAGATGAATTATGTACCAATTTCCTGAAAAAATATTGGATTAAAATATTTAACAATTTTTAATGACAAATTAAAACGAATTGATTTTTTGAAAAAGAAAGAATATGGGGAAAAAGATAATTTATTGTTTTCAGTTTTTTTAAATCAGAAACAGGAAAAAAATAAAAAAATAAAAACATCGGTACTTTTTCCTTTACGTGGCTGTAAAAAAAAAATCGCGATTGGCGATTTGGCGAAAATAATTTAACTGTCATCAACGGCCCTCAGAAACGGAAAAGTATCAACAAATTTTGCTGCCACCGGGGGTTAAATCTCGACAAAAGAAAATAATTGTTTAAAGACATAAATCGACTTAAGAACTATCGTGTTTATGACCTGTCAAATCTGCATTTGACTATCATAGTGTTCATATTAATATGGTACAGAAAGTTAAAAATTGGGATACTGTCTCGTTTTTATAAATTCATTATGGTTGAAAATTGTGAGTCTCATTCCGAAACAACCTTTATTTATATTCGAAACAAAAATGAATGGGAGAAAATGGGAAACTGGAAGAAAAGGAGAAAATTAGCTAAATAAGTCATATTTTAAGTACCATTAACAAGTTTTGAGTCTTCTATAATTCTCGAAAAAGCCACCTTTTCCCATTAACCATTGCCCCTAAGCTCAGACAGGTGGTTTTCAATTACTATTTCTCCCGATTCCGCATATTGCAACGGAAAATTCCACAGAATTCGGCAAAGTTCATTTTTGGAGCTTAATTAAATGAAAGAAGAAAATGGGAGAGAAGGAGGAGGGTCTCCGGGCAAAGTGAATTTACCATCGCCTTCCAGCTTGGCGACGAGAATTTTTATAATTTTTTATTTTTTTTTTATTTTTCTCTTAAGTCACCACGAAGGATGGTTCGAATTCTTAGAAAAATATGTTGTGAATCAATGATAAACTGTCTAACTCAGTCTTTGAACGAATTTACAGAACAGTAAATAAAGAATGTCAAGAATGAAGAAATATTATCGAAATTCTGACATTTTCGAAAAGCATTTTATTGTATAAAGAGAAGAGATCTTATTAATTCAGGAAACACAGCTGAATTAATAAGATTTTATATCTTTTATCCTTTATGGTTTTAAATATATTGTTTGTGCATCTATGTAAATGGTGCAGCGAAGTGAATTGCCATGCACGCAGTGGTGTAATCGATTTTTTTTTTTTTTTTTTTCACTTTGAAACTTTGATTGATCGTTTACAATTTGTTACTCTGGGAGCTTGCTGATTAAAGAAAATGTATTCTTCATTTTTACATTCATTTTTCATTTCAACTTCATTTTTTACACGTCTCAGAAACTACACAGATATTAAACAGCAGCCATGTTCTTTAGTCTTCAATTATGGAAAAAATATTACTTCATCAAATAGATAATGAAACTCTGAAGCAATTTAATTTTTAGTGCAATTATGCGATAACTGTTAAAAATCAACCAAAAAAGTATTAAAAAAATTACCAAAAGTCAGCAAAAATTCACTCGCTTATTAAATCGCTATAATTTAAAAGATAATTTTTTTAAAATTTTGAAACCGTGTAAAATGTATCATTTTTGTGATAACATTTTCGGAAGTTATCACATGAAAAAGCCAAAATCCTGTTTAATTTTTAACTAGTTAAAGTTTTAAAAACTCGCTCCGAGTTGTATATTTTTTACCTATAGGTCTGGCCTATAAATGCCAAAGCACACGCACATTTATCTTTATTTGTAGTATAAATTAGTACATGATGAGCATTTCAGATCATGTATTGCACATCTTATTTAATATCTGAGCATTGCTGAGTTGACTGGGCGAAGAAGGAAATATATGGTAGGGAATCTACTATACTTTAGCTGTTGAATTATCACTTCATTATTTACATAATTTTTTATTGTCAAAGCTTCAAAGAATGTATGGCATATGCTTAAAATGAAAAAAAAAATCATATGTGAGTTTGAATTTAAAAAATATTAGATTACTCACAGGGAAAATAGTTTTTTTTAATAGTAATCTCTTCAAAAATATTTTCTGCTGCGCTGCTATTTTTCTAAATGGACGAGCTGCCATTGCATTTACGTGACACATTGAAATGGCTCAGCTCATCAAAATGTAGAATAATTTGAGGAATTTTGCCGAATATTGGTCGAATTTTAAGAGTTTATAACACATCCTGTTATCAATCGGGCGATGACTGTGTCTTCACGATTTTGATCTTTTTTTTTTTTTTCCTTTACAGAAAATAATAATTTTCTACTTCAATCAATGAGCAGTATTTATTTTCAACGCTAGATGGCGGCCCATTTTACATTTCGAGAAAGAAGAGTCGTTCAAAATGGAGATTTAAATATAGGCTCGTATTTCAGATAGATTAATATTTATGATGTCGAGAAAATAAACTATGTGGTGTATTTTATTCATTTAATATCCACTTTTTGTGAGATAAAATATTTCTTTAAATGTATTTCGGGGGCCATAATTATTTTAGAACATGCGTTCATTCATTCGTAAACAGAAACGAAAATAGTTCACTGGGGATAGAAGGACATATACTTTCCATTCCCCCTTCTCTTTTTTTCCCCGTTTTAATTCTTTCTAAACTTTGGAAATAGGATTTATAGCTAATTATATCAGGATAAATTGGATAAAAAAAAGATGGAATGTTTTGCTCTGGTTTTTCATACTCAATCAATTCTCAACTAATCGGCACTCGACTGCTCCATCTTCTAAAAAAATAATATTCAGGAATAAAATGAGAAATTATTTGCCTTGCTTGAGTGTTGTAAAAGGTTGTTTGTTACAACCAATAATGTTTGTATTGTAACTGTCAGTTTTGAAAGTTTAATCTTAGGCCTATCTTTTCATATTTTTGTAATTATCTATCATAAACCATATAATAAATTTAAATACCTTTTGAAAGGATCAAGTTTCATTAATGATTTGTTTCTTTTAAGCGTTTCAGGTTTCTCACTTCTCAATGCTTCTCACTTCTCAAGGATTTTATATTTTCGATAATTCAGTAATGCATTATAAGAATAATAACAATTATAGAAATAGTAACAATAATAACTGTATACCGTATGGACAATTAGCATTGTTCTTTGACTTTCTTTTTAAAAAATAAATGCTTAAAATGAAATGCACAATAGATAATAAACATTTATAAAACAGAAAGAATTCAAACAGTGTCACCAAGAGCGGATTTTTGTATAAAAAAAGATGTTTTTAATAATATGAAAGAGATAGAAAGTGAACTTTATAGAAATCTGACTTCACTGGATTTTTTAATGCTATTTAACCTATATATATATATATATATATATAATAAATGATCGGCATACAGTTATTTTCATTTGTTCGAATATTTAGAGTAATAAGAGAAAATAAACCCAGAAAGACTCAGCAAGCCTCTGCAGCATCCCCACCACGCACACACACACACATATATACATACATGAGGCCTTCAATAAAAAATAACGACGTTTATTAATACGAAAACACAGCTGAGACCTACACAAACAATAAACAGCAGCACTTGCTTCATTGGTAGTAAACTACAACAGCACACAAAGCGACCAGACAGAAATCAAGAGGAAAGAGAGATTCAAGTCCCTCCAAACGTCTGCTGTCCCCTCGCTTTAGTAGTATTCAACTGCCAATCCACTACCATACGACTGGCTATTTAGCATACGACTCGATGCTGATTCAGTCCTCTTGTCGCTTGAGCTCTACTCAACGCTTGTGCTTCGCTGGACTGATTCAAGAGATTTCACACTGAATAACTATACTTTTGACTCCGATTTGGTCTACGACTTTCTATAGCTTCCGAAACAGGTAATGAAAGATGGCATAATTCGCCTTCTCAATAGAAATCGGAAAAATTCCTGGAGATTCTCGAATCCTCCATTTTGTCACAGAAGTTGCAAAATTCATCGCTAGGTCACCCAAATGATCATCAAGTTTCTCGCCACACCCGCGGGTCATTGATCCGACATCTATTCAGCATACAATAGTGCCCTCTATCAAAATTGTTTTTCTTACGATGGAATTAACTAAGTTGAAAAGCAACACTGCGGATTTGTAACAATGGCGGGCGCTATTTACTTTGTTACGCAATTGCGCTCTTTCTGCAGGAAGTAAATAGTTAACAGTGTTTCTTTCTTTCATTTACAGTGGTTTGGCATTTGATGTCTCAACATTTCCGTCCATAATTTCCAAGAGTGACGAAGTAAAAGTAAATAGCACTTTTGTCTGGAATTTTTAAAGTCACATTCAATTTTATAAAATGATGTATTTTTCTTTACATTCAATTTCGCATCGCTCCACCACTGCTTACTCATCCATGAACTAAACTTATTTCATTTTTAATATTTAGCTAATGACACTGACCTTGTCTTATACTTAGTAATGGAAGCTATTTTATTCTGTTTCAGGCCGATTTTCAAAGTCAGGTAAATACTAGGTATGAAAAAATGACCTTTGTGACATGTTAACATTGCGAATGTTTTTTTAAAAAATCCTTATTCAATTTTCTTTAAAATAAAATGCTAATTTTGTGTTATAAGATTCTTGATAGCAACTGCTTCCCATTCTAGTTGTTAATTCTGACGGAACACCCGCCTAGTCATAAATTTAAATACTGATATTCTTTAGAGTACAATCGAATGTATTTTAAGGTTTTCCGCACCCCTTGTTAACTGTTGCATCAGCCTTCTTCCATTTCATTTCCCGTTTCTCGAATGAGTCTCCCGCGTGCGATCCCCGCCGTTGCCCAAATAACTCTCTCGGACCGGTGGACACAATCATCCGGTGGTTTCCAGGTAACGGGGGAGACACACTGTTAGGTAATACATGGAGCGTGCCACAGGGCAAACCTTTAATTAAAATCTTACCAACCCCCACGGGGGATGGAATTCCAGGCCCAAATTGTATTATTAAGTTTATTATGGAATAGTTTGCATTGTGACGTCATCTTCAATATAAACAGCCTTCTTGTCAGAGAATCGGGCTAGAAATTACCGTGAACTGCGAAACAATTTCGGCGTTTCGATTTATTTTCAAACGAACTCTCTGGCGATAATAATCAGAATTATAATAAAGTTAACCAAAGTGCACACTTATTAGTTAAATAAATAGCATACTTTTGTTATTTTAAATGTTTTCTGTTTTTAAATCGTGAAATCTAATGTTTACTAAATGCATTAACAAGTGTTAATAACGGCAAGGAATGAAAATTCGTTTCTAAAATATGCAATAATAGATTCTATGATATATTTGAAAGTCGGACTTCAAATATCTGAGAAAGAAAAGTGGCAACCGAGATAAGTAATTGTGACAGAGAAAACTTATGAATATTGGGGTAAATCAACCAAGTCATTATTTTTTAATCAAGTTTAAAACGCGATGTTTAAATAATTATATTTAATAATTTTTTTACAGTAAGATAAATATTAAAAAATTATTTATATGCCAATCTTTAAGATCACTCAGCATTTAGAATATAAAAAATTATAATTTAGAAAGTGAAATTCTATTACCAAAACCTCTTTCTCATCTTTTAATGAGAAATAAAGAAATTAATAAATCAGCTAATATAAAAAAGATTTTCCTCGACAAATGAAAAACAAAACGCTACATATTGTGAAAATATAGAGAAACGTCCAAGAAAGAATACTTCTACTCTCATTAGCTTCCATGTTTCAAAATATAATTTGTAAACATTATACATCATGACTGAGTTCTTAAATTCATACTATTCTAGTTGATATATGTTTATCCTCAAAGAGTTATTTCTTATTTATAACCAACGGGAGTGGTCACCTTAAAATTTTCTCGCAAAAAATTGCGGATATAGGATAAGGCGGAGCATGACGTGCATATCTATCTATCGAGTGATCTATCTTGTGATCCTTGGCGAGTTTTTTGGCTATTAATTACTGGCTTACGAGTAATGGTATCCGAAAATCGAATATCTCTTTTCCAAGAGTTTTTTCAACACACTGAAAAAAATTTAAACAGATCGACAATAGTGATCACAATACGCATCCCAAATTTGATATAGCTAAGTCACTGTTTTTGAGTTATCACGTTTTTAAGCTTCTGAAAATACAAATCGACAGATGGCCAAGTTCTTGTTAGATTCGGTTCAAAATTTGATAGGTGTCTGAAATATAGATGTTAAATCTGTGTACAAATTTCATTCCTCTAGCTTTCCTCATTTTGTTAACGTGTATTCGAATAACCGGAAACACAGACTTCCTCTGAATGGATTTTCTCAAAATTTGACAGAAATTTACAAAGTTGGTTTAAAGGTCATACGGAAAATTTCATCTGCATTCCACAAAGCGTTTCGCCATTGTCTTTATCACAAGCAGATATGTATAAAATGTGTTTCTTTCGAATTCAGGGACGTCTGAAAGTGGAAATTCGTCAAAATCGGGAGATCGATTTTATGTTGGAGCCTATATTTCGTATACGAGATATGTTAAAAGAAATTAATATGATAAATGAGATAGGTTTGACAGAATTTTACTAAACTTAATTTGCTACGTATTTACAAAAATGAAATTTTGCAATGGATCTTTCATTCACTTCAAATTTTTTTACAGTTATTTCTAATTTTGTACAACTTTTTTCTAATAACAAAGCAATACATAAATATTTTCAGACGCAATCAACAGTTATTCGACAGATTTAAATTAAATTTCGGAAGCAGTGAATTTAAGAAAGAAAGTAGTGAATTCAGAAATATTCTAAATATAATATTTTTAACAATGAATTATAAATTAAGACTAAAAAATAAAAATAATTAAAATAAAACTTTTTTCAGTGCTCTAAAATGTTAGAAATATGGAAGTCTAAACAAATTTTAAAAGCTGAATGCGTTGAAAACAATGCTGTTCATAGAGGATTATTAAATAAAGGAAGCCTTCTTTAAGATTATTAAATAATCTTAAGCCTTCTTTGTGATGCCGAAACATTGCTTTTATTTCTTTTATAGTTTTATTTCACTTTATCTTATAATGTATTCTATAAAAAATTAATGAGCTAGTTCTCATTTTGTAAAAAAAGTATTTAATTGGTTAAATGCGAATTGTGATGTTTATTTCGAAGGTTAATTATACAATTGCACACAGTATTCAAATCATTAAATACATAAATTAACAAAGTTATTAATGTACGAATATGATAATTAAAATCTAAAATTATTACATTTTTAAAAATCAGAATTCGTATTACTTTATTAAAATGACTGAAGGCTTACTTATTAGTAGTGTATTGCTATTACTGCTGTTTTTGATTTGAAAACTGTGTTTCCTCCTTCTCTGTTCAATTTTAGATCCACCTTTTCCAGAAGCAGACCTACATAAAATGAAGCCCAGGGCAAACAGATCCTAACTCCTTCTCTCTCTTTTTTTTATTCATAATTATATTTAATACATCCCCAAAAGTTCATATTGGGCCTTCGTAGCAATAGAAAGGAAACAAAAATATTTATGCATAAAACTTTTTTAAATAAATATGATCTAGTTCCTGATTATTATATTTTAATTATCCATTTAGATGTATTCAACTAAGTATAAAATATAAATAGTATAGAAATTATGAAGAAGATTATTAATATTAAAAATACAGTTAAGATTTTTAAGAGCATTTGGAATCATATTTTAATTAATTTATTTCCATTATTATTAATACAAATGCAGTTAAAATTCACAAAAGCATTTGGTATTTCCTTTTAATTGATTTACTTAAATTATTTTTAGTGAAAATATAATTAAAATTTGTAAAACCATTGGAATGACACGGAAAAACCGAAATGTTCGCTATATATTATTGGCTTAGATGAGGTCCCATGAATATTGCAGCTAGAGACCTCCAGTGAAGCGTGCTATGCCCTGAAGAGATCGATGAAATGCACATTTGCTATGTATATATTTTGTACTGTGCTAAAATTTCCTCTGAAACAATTTCCCCAATTTCTTATTTAAGTCCTTTTAAGGGGGCAGTGGATTTTGAAATAAGCAAAAATGGCATAAAACGTGCAACTTCCTTTTTATCGTTTCATCACCAAAATATATGTTTGTATTCAACTAAAATAGTGTTATAGAATGTACTGTTCAATAAAATGAATCCTAGATCCATGGCGAAGAATGTGCTTATAAGAGCAATTCAAAAGTTTTTCTTTTATGAAAATGAATGATGAATCAAACTTTTATGAAAAACTAGCAATGATCGAGGCTTATTTTTCATTGCTCTATGATTTGAACTTGCAATGAAATTATTGCAATGCTATTTCAAGAAGCAATCGTAATATAAAATAAAAATAGTTTGTTATTATATCCGTCTTTCACTCATGCTAAATTTCTATTACTTATTGACTGATTTGAACTTGTAATGAAGTGAATGCCGTACTATCTCAAGAAACAACCAGAATATATGATAAAAAATCTTTCGTCATTTTTTCACGTCATCTTCCACGCAGTTTTATAAGTTAAAATTTCTGCACTCATTACTGTCATCTTAAATGAAATGGATTCCCGATTTATCTCATTCAGTTTAGTTTAGAGAAACTCTAAAATATTTATTATTTTTTTTAAAAAAATACTACTAATATTTTTTGCTGAATAATGAGAATGTACGGTGAACAAGAATAAACATCATATCTTAAAGATATCAAAACCGAAGTCTCTTTGAATTCCTTACTTCGTTCAAGACAGAAATTGGAAAATTTAGTTTTATCAAACACTGCTCACATGATTTGTTTACGTTACGTTACATGTTATCAATCTGACTTTACTATTAAAATATCTTCGAGCATTCATAACTCGATTGTCAGTATTAAAGATGAATGTTTGTAGAGTAAATTTAAAATGCGCAAGAAAGAATCATTTTTAATTTTTTAGAATATAGAGAATATGAATTCAGGAAAAACATATTTTTTTCTTAAATACAACTGATTTATTCCTAAATTCTGAACCCCTTGGTAACGGCGTCCAGAGTACTTATCCCGCTTGCCCCAGCTTACATTATGCCACTACTTTCTCAGCATGATTTATTGAATAAAATGAATTTTAATTGCCATTTCATCAGCTTTGAATTTGGCCGAGGTTCCACTATGTTATGCTCAGCCAGATTTTGTGCGAATTTTGCATCGAGACTGTAAGAGAGAAAAAAAAATAATCTAGAGTTAAAAAAGTGCTGCGACTTGTTGCTGCTTGTTTTGTTAATGCATTGCGTACTGCGCTCTTCGCACCCAACGCGCATCCAGGGTTCGCACATTTTTGAATGCTCTGGAACAGGGATGGCAAACCCATGGCACGCGACACAATATTTTAGGCATGCCGCCGATCAAAACGGCTTGCATTTTAGGTTTGCAAAAGGTTTCCAAACGTTTTACTTGTGACTTCATTTGATAAACTGAACTTGTCCCAAATCGATTGGTTGGAAATTGAAGAATTTGAAAAAGTCACACTAATGTTACTTTAGTTTGAATGACACGTATAACTAAAACATTTATTACTAAATAGTGTAAAACGTATTTTTTCGTAGTAAATAAAGACTTTTGAGTTGTTAATAAAGAGTTTGATAGAGTGATTTGAGTTGTTTAAAGAGTTTGAGTTGTATTTAGTTTTTTTTTCTCCTAATAATCACAAGTCAAAATTATTTGACGGCACATTTATACCTCATTAAACATTTCTTTAGAAAAAATGGCGCGTTGATCCATAAAGGTTCGCCACACCTGCTCTAGAAGCATGCTTGGCAAGTAATAGGATGCATATATGCTCATTTTTAATTTGCATTTGGTATTATATTTACATAAAGTATTCTTAAATATTACTATATATTTTACACATCTATTTATTATATAAGAAATTTTACATTTTGACTATTATTTATTTCACAGGCTAGAATAATGCTTTAGAAAGTGAAATTTCGTAATGCACGTTTCCACGTGCAATGGTGTTTTGCATGATTAACAGCAGTATCTTGTTTTATGACAGTAAGGACCGCTCACGAGTTTTCTCGTGTTGTAAGTCCCGTCTGTTATTGCTTCGTAAATAACAAAGTTACGATGATTTTAGAACGTACGTTCGCCTTAAAACGTGCTGTCCCAGGCGTATATCGAACAGATTTCTTTGCTGTCCTTAATGTATTAAATATTTGCCTCTGGTTATGCATCGATTTTGCTGAAAAAAACCTGAAAACGAGATATCTTGTGATCCGGCTTCAACGTTCGGCCTGCTAAACACCAGAAATCTCGTGTCCCGTACGCAATGTGTTAATAGCGAGATTAAACAGAAAGATTCATTTGTAGATGACTCAAAAGCCATCTAACGCTTTTTAGCGGATAATTTTATCTCAAATATATTCTCTGCTATTTATATCAAATAGTAGTTAAAGCAATATAACCGAGAGAATAGACAATTTGAGGGAAGAAAGCTTTACTTAAGAAATGTCAAAATTGAACCAAACTTCTGTCATGACTAAAAACTTTGAATGCATCACATGACATGTTATTGAACATTTACCACCAGTATATAAGCCGCAAAACAAAATATGAGAAAGTCCATATTGCAACATGATATATTAAATGGATGTGCTTTTCGAAATGTGAGACCACTTTTTAAGAGGTACGCTGTCTATACTTTTAAACTTTATTTTCAATCCCTTGTTTGTTTTTATCGATAGAAAAAGAATCTTCCTATTACGGCGACCTCATAAAAAGCTATTGAAATGTTTTCGATTTTTGAGCTACGCAAACGTAATAAGGATGAAAACTCAGCTCTTATAAGAGAATTTGAGCAATTCAACTTCATGTTGTTGTTTTGGCACTTGTCATAGACAAGCCACCTGACGAAGTCTGCGATTTTAAACGTCTCTTGTTTCAGTAGCACCATCTAGGACCAAGAACGCATTTCAGACACTCATGCGTCACAGCCGTTTTCACGTGGCGCATTTCATTCATACATTATATTCACTCCTCCGCAGATCATAATTGAGACCTAAATGAGAGAACGATCACCTCTGATCCAGTACCTCCAATGTCTCGACTTGGAGGACTTTGTAACCATGACAGATTCAAACGTTCATAAATCACCAAGGGACTTTGGCTGGCGGAGTTCGAACTCGAAACCCAAGAAATGCGAATCCAAAGCCCTACCAACCAGGCTACCTCTATTCGATTTCATAAATGACGTTGAGATATGAAATTTTTTCCTATTTTGACTGATGACAATATCTTACATCAGCACGTGACTAAGAGTAGCACCGATCATCAGCTTTTGTCATAATTTTATTTCCCAAACAGGCGCGCTTACCTTCTTTTTTTCATCTCGAATGTTTTCTGTTCTTCGAAATCGGATTGCCACCAGCAGAAATGCTTGTCTGAGATCACTAATCTCTGCGGTATAATTTAATATTGTAATAAGATACCATTTTTATTTGACACACACACGATTTGATTATTAAAATTAGTATCAAAAATTGCAAATTATTTTTTCTTCAATTATATTGTTACGAAATTTCCCGGGTTCGTGTGGATAGTAGAAGTTATATGTTGTGGAGAACGCTCAATCAGCAGGCGGCAGTAGAAAAAGAAACAACGACGTTTGTTTACACGAAGACACACAGGACAGCACAAGAACGACAACTATATATAGCATAGAAGACGATTATCTTCAGCCGAGACGTGTAGCATACAACAAGAATCTACTGCAGACAGTAGCGCACAGCTTAGTTCAGCACTAGCTTGACTCCGTCGCTGCTCTGCTAATCCCTGGAAGACCAGTTCTTCACCGTCGATTCCGACTACTCTCCTCTGTCGATTCCGGCTACGACTCTTCGACTACTCTACTCTGGCAGCTGCAGAACCTTTTATAGGTCTCAGGAGGCGGGGCTAGAAGTCTCTCAACCAATCAGGAACGTTCGGGGCGTATCACGGTTCCTACTGGACGGATCGGGAAAATTTTCGATGTTTCGGGTATAATCTATTTTGGCGCCAAAGTTGCCAAATTCGTCGCCAAGTCGCCAAATGGTCGCCAAGCTCTGGGACCTCCGATGCGACACCCGGACTCCGTCCAATACCGATGACTTTAAAACAGTCTTTCTGGTGATGGAACAAACTATGCTGGGAAGCCGAATTGCAGGTTTGTAACAATATTATTATGGTAATGATATAGGAGTACCATCTATTCATTTGCATTATAAGAATGAGTGGTAACTGAGGCATGATTGGAATTTTTTTTCGTCTCCCATTTATTTCAAATGACGCTCGAAGCAGAGTATTATGATTTCTCCTTGTCATCCTATTTCCCTTTAAAAAATGATATATATATATATACATATACCATAACCTCTTTTCTTCTTTGCATCTGCACAGACAGTCAACCGTAGCATCTTCATCTTATTTCTCGACCCTCCCCTTGCGTTACGGTAAAGCATATGATACGGTAAATGTAATAAACTGGGGATTATATATAATTGCCAATGATTCACCAGTAAGTTGAGTGGTAATTATAAATAATCACTGACAATTTTACATTATTACCGGATTAATCATATTTACCGTAACACATACGTTGAAACAATTTGTCATTAATAAACATTTAGGAGTATTAAACATTTGTAAAAGTTTGATTATTCGATTTGAGACTACTTTTAGATTTTTCTGATGCATTTCAGAATCCACACCTATCCATGCATCTGGTACTAATGGGTCGAAGATTTCTTCTCTTAGATTCCTCACAATTTAAAACAACATCCATTTCTATTCCCAACTCAGCAACAGCCAGGGCGTTCATTAGGGCGGCACTGCAGGGTAATCTGAGCCCATTTAAAGCAATAGCCCCACCAACAACAATATAATGGAGCATCATTCCTTCCTCTGCAAATGGAGAATGATAACTCGTGCCGGGGCATTTAATGCTGGACGTCAGCCCTTGCCATCATTTAACTGCCGTGGGCCAGATTAAGGGCTAATGGAGGCCAGGGCTATGTGGTCAAGCCCATCTGGTAGGTCGAGGGGACTCATTTGCGATGCGAAGAGGCACGCGATGGGCCTGATTAGCACGATGCCCCGGCCCACTGATCCTCGGTGGTCAGACCGAGATAACGGAGTTCGGCGGAACGAATGTCACAGAATTACATGAAAATATGAACGAAGACTTTTAGATTTAGGATACTGACGGTAATCTGCTGTGAAAAGTAAATGGATTAGCGATTGTGACAGGATTCTCGGAAATTATGAAAATTATAAAAATAATATATGACATATTTTTTTGTACCAAAAATGTATTCGAAAAGAATTAATTCTGGAAATTTGGTCTCGAGATTTTGCTGCATCTCCACTTTTCCGATTCCCCTAAAACTCTCCATAAAATGATGTGTGCCTGAAGGTATGATAAGTTAAACAGCGCAAGAAGCATTACGGATGAAATTTGGCATAAAATTTCATCATTAAAATTGCTGATGAATATTACATTTTGGAACCAATCTGTCAGAAAGAATAAATGTGGAAACTCGAAGTTGCAACAAGCAGATGAATTAAATTTGGCGCGAGTTCTTGGCACCCAAGATAATTAATTTTTTTTTTAATCAAATTTTGACTAACGGTAAAATGTTCAGATGCCTATTCGTTTTTTCCCTGTCCTGCAATATTGTATGCATTATTCATAAACACTACTAAAATTGATAAATGTGATAAATTATTGAATATTTGTCAAAACTATATGGAACTTTATAAATTATTATTTATAAAAAATTCCACTCCTAAAAGGGAATGTAATAAAAGTTCATTATTTTACCAAAAATTCATTAATAAATTAATTATGCATATGTTATAGAAATGACATATATTGTAGAATTTATGTTAGTATCTAATATCTCTGCTGTGAGATATCTAATGGAAATAAAGTACAAAAGCGCCATTTTTATTTAATTTTTTAAATTGAAATATTATTTTAAGTTTTAATAGTCACCATGACCTTCTAATTTACAACAACGAAATTTTTAGTGTTCTTTGAAAATATTCCTTCTTTGGAACTAAGACCTCTTCCCTGCAAAATTATTCGAATTTATTACATTCCCCATTACGTGTTGGGTATTTAATGAACCAATTGATAAATTTGATAAGTATTCAATCATTTTTCATATTTACTTAGTGGTGACTATACATAATCACCGGATCGATCACATTCACCGTAACATATACATAAACAAGAAAGTGGAAGGAACAGAGCCCGATTGATTAAAAATGTAGCATGAGTAACCCATTCAGAATGTAGATTTGTTGGTATATGTTAAGCTCTCTTTAAAACATACCCATTTGATAGTTCTAAACTGGATTAAGTAACAGTCCATTCTTCTGATATAGTGCATTTGATATTTCATATGGATATGTCGTTGAATCATCAAATACATTTAAGATTTATGAAAAGTGACACATTGCCAAGGATTTTTGATTCTTCTGGCAGCTGGAGGAGAGGTTTCCCAAATAAACACGCAGATTCTCGCTTCTTTTGGTGGTAAGGAGAATAATGACGGCGGTGTTGTCCAGTGTCGTCGATTGGATATACTTCCTAATGAAAAGATATGCTACGACCCACAGCAGACAGGGACTGTTTTGAACAGTTCACAGTACCTCATTATTATGTGCAGAGGTCAGTCACTCAGGTTAACTGGTCGGATCAGTACTGAGCTAGAGAGATTTCGAAATGAATTTTGTATTTTTATTCTTAGCTAAGATAAACAGGGTGATTCAAAATTCATAGAGTGTACTTCAAGTATAGGTCCAGACAACAGAAAAGATAATTTTTATTATAGAGCATAGAATCGCAAAAGCAAAAGGGAATCGCTAAAGGTGGTAGCGGGTCTTTGCTAAGGAATTAATTAAATAAAGCCGATACAACAGATAAAATTTTCAATCTAGATTTAATGGGACACAGTTTTGTATTAGTGCAATAACGCAATTGAATAAATAATTGTATAATTATTCGGAGTATAGCAGTTGGAATGGCAAGAAGGATACAACGTTAACATCAAATTTTTAGAGTATGTTCAAAGGGACTCTCTTTATTTTTATTTCCTTTAAAGTTAGCACCATGACTTTATATTAACCTGCATAAGCAAAGCACAAAAAGACATAGGGAATGATAATTTAAAGTTGTTTAATCAATATGGAAAGGCAGTCAAAAGCTTTAAAAGAAATAAAAAGGATTAAAAGCATTAAAAATATCAATGAAATCAAATAATTTAATAAATTAATTACTTTAAAGATATAAAATCTGGACACACACACACACACATACACACACGTGAAAATGTAACGATCTCTAAAATATTTTTCCACAGGGAAAAAAAATGTGCCAACTCTCTCAAAATGTAACGCTTAAAATTTATGCAGGCTTGCACCAAAATTCAAGCTTGTGATTTGGACATGATCTATCTATCCAAGCCACAAGCTTGATCTGATTAGATGAACCAATTTTTTTATGTTTTAGCAGTTGTAGAGAAGGGGAATATCTAATTAGAAAATAGATCTAAATTACATATGATTCACATGACAATCAACGTATTAAGAATGATGTCTCATTTTTAATTTCTAATATTCGAAGCATACAAACACTAAGTATTATAATCGACTTCGGAATCATTTGAATCTTTTAAATCTCCTTTAGTCGTCAGCAGGTAGGAGCGCTTGGCTTTTTTATGGTCTATCAGAGCTTAAAAGAAAAAAAAAACCCTTCGTGTTTTTGGATTTCTGAGTGTAATTACGAAGACTCAAATATGTAACAACTGAAACAGCTTTCAATGCTATGGTATCTTTACTCCAAAACTGCAGGTTTCTATTCCAATCAGTCATTCGGAATACGAGAAATATCGGAAACACCAGATGCAAATGCCACATACGAGAGCACTTTATAAATGGTAATGGAGAAAATATTGTACTGGTTTTTATTAAAAAAAGTTACATGATTTGGAGCGAAAATCTGCATGATGCATTAAAAAATCAAATAAAATATTCCTAAATTATATAGAAAGCACGAATTTTTCTTTTAATTAATGTACCGTTTTTGTAAATTTGTAAATGAATGTACCTACATGCGATATTTTTTTGTGGCAGATCTCATCATGTTGAAACGTAGTGTCACATGACGAAAAAGATATTTGAGTCGGTATACTATCTTGATAACTTTCATACTACATCAGGGGGAGAAATTGGATCTTCTGTTGATTTTACCCTATATATAAAGCAGACAGAAATGAATCTCGAATCTGAGACGTTCGCTTTCCGAATTCGGTATATCGAAACTGTGTGTCTTAAGTGAACTTGAATCGACTTTTCTAGAAAACCAGCTGGTGCAGTTCCTCCAAAACTTTCTCGCATAGTCTCTAAAACGATGTTATTCCAAAGAACGCCTTGAATGGCATTGGCTTGCAATAATTACGAAATATTAACCTTTGACAGGAATTTAATATTTTTACTGAATACATCGTGTGATCCTTCCCGAGTTTTCTTACGATTAACCCTTGGCATGCGGTTAAAAATATCCAAAAATCAAATTCGTGTTTTAGGCTCATTTTTTAAACCGATTAAAACAAAAATCTTATACAGTGCTATAGTTGAAGTCACAAAATCACTTATTAAATATATTTAAATGTATCGTTGCAATTGATGCATTTAAGTCATTGTGTTTTCGAATCATTGCGTTTACATGCTTCTGAAAATACAGACCGACAGATGGTCAACCCCTCGTTGAATTTGGTTTAAGATTTGAAATGTGTCTACACTATAGGTGCTAAACATATGTACCAATTTTATCCATCTTGTTCTTTTTGTTTTGTAGTTATCGTGTTTACTTATAATTGAACATCTGGGCAGAAATGCCTCCTTTGAATGGATTTGCCCAAAATTTGATATAAATCTACATATTGTGAAATTCTTATACCAGATTTCATCCGTCTATATCAAGACCTTTCTGAGTCATCACTATCACAGAGGGACGGACAGCAGACATGTTCTAAAACTGTGTTTATTTCGAACTCGGGAAAGTCTGAAATGTAAAAATTCGTCAAAATCTTGAGTTTGTATTTTTTTGATGATTACAATACTTTCTCTACATTTCGTATATGAGAACGTAAAATGCAGAATCTTGTTGCAGTAGTTAAAATGGAACACAAGTCATTTGAATGAATGCTGTTAAGGAATTCGGGATTATTTCGATTTGTTAGTCAATGAAGAAACACAATCATTAGGCCTCAGTAGCAAACAACTTTTTTATTAACACGGAGACAAGAATACGAGACAACAAACGCACAACCGAGACGTACACAAGCAACATACAACACCACACCTACAATAAACAGTAGCCCACCATTAGTAATCGGTAGTAACAACAACCACAGCACACAAAGCGGCCAGACAGAATTCAGCAGGAGGAGGGAATCTTCGTAGCCTACTCTCTACAGTCTCTCCAAACACCTGCCATTTTTCCCTGCCTCCGCTTTAGGTGTATCCAACAGCTGACTCACCACTACACGACTGGCTACTCCTCACACGACTCGATGCTGTTTCTACAATAAATACCAGGAGTCGGTACATAGCTCAGTTTAACAATTGCTTTAGCTCCACTCAACACCTGCGCTTCGCTGGACTCGTCCAACTCATTTGTCGCTGACTCACTAAGCGACTCTATACAAGCTTGTCTTCAGTTTAAGACGGCTGGCCGTTTATAAAAGGTTCTTTCCAGAGAAGGTTCTGGAACAATCAGACATATTTCGGTTACTATTGGCTCTATCGAAAAAATTCTGGAACATTCATTGTCTATTTTGTAGCCAAAGTCACCAAGTTTGCCGCCAAACCATGTGATCACTGATTCGGCATCCGATCAGCATCCAACAGAGCTGATCGTAAAACGGTCTTTCCAGGGATTGAACTCATTGGGCTGGGAAGCAACATTACAGATTTGTAACAGTATTCTTCGATTGGCGGTGTGTGTCAATGAACGCGCTGAAGCGCTTCTCAGTATAGAGAAGAAGGAAAGGAGTCACCTCCCTTTTCACTTTAAACCGCGGAGTTAAACGTGTATAATGTCTAGTTATTTTTAAACTCTTGAAGACCCTATTCAATGTATCATGTTGGTGGGTGGCAGTGCATTTGCTAGTTTCAGTAGTTGCTGACCGAAGACGATTCATGAAAGCGGTCCCCTCTCAACACTGGAACAATAGGACATAAAATGTAGTCAATACATTTTAATATGTATTTTACACCCCTTCACATCTGTGATGCAGATCCACAGTTTGAGTATAAAGACCAAATGACATTTCTGCAGCTCTTGCGTTTTCGATATTCGTTTCACTTGTGCAAGAATACCCAGATCTAATGGCAGATTCGATCCTGGATTTGACTCATATATAAAAATAAGGTGATAAAACCTTATGCCAGTTGTCGTTGCGTTTTGGAGTTACTGTTTTTCATATACTTGGAACAACGAGCAGACAGGTTAAACGTGTATAAATTTCATGCAAAAAAAAAAGAAAAGAAAAAAGAATTCTATTTTGAAACTGCGATGACTCTATGCGACATTTTTTCCATCTTGTTGCATGTTTGAGATCATGTTCACAGAAAAGCCAATACAATTCCAAAAATTTTTTATTCGAATTCATAGAAACTTAAAAAATGGAAATGCATCGAAACCCCGAGCTTAACTTTTCGGAGATTTGTAATAATTATGTGTGCATGATTTTATATATATACGACGGAGCATTTTCTACTGAGTCTATTCATGCAATCCACAGGAAACGGCGATGCAAATCAATTCATGCAATGCATGAAGAAATCTTTATTCTCAGTGAATCTTCGAAAGGTGTTCATGATGTCATTCTTTCTTTTGCAGGGAAACGAATGCGAAGCGCAGAGGCAGAAATCTCTATGAAAGTATTCGGATAAGAGCGAAGGAAAACGAAGACGAAAACATCTAAAAAGCTTCCCCTTAAAAGGATTAAAAAAAAAAACTACGAAAGACAGGAGCACACGGTTCTTTAACTTTCTCTTCTATTAAGTGATTCTTGCCAAAATGAAAAGGAATTAAATTCCCTAATAGCTTTTACATCTCGGATAATCTCGAAAGCAATGACTTCCACATCAGTCGGCCATTAAGAAATGATAAATCACTCCGAGAGAGGGCGCTGAGGAAAATATAGCTCGACTTCTTGTTGTTGGAGCGAATAAACAAAGAGATTTTTCCACCATCCGTAGGGTTCGGGCAGCAGCTAATTCCCTCGCAATAATTCGAGGCTGTCGACGCAACAAAAATGGAGCCCCGGCGCACAAAAGGCCTTGCATAGTTCTGTTGCGTAATCGTTTGCCAGATTAATGGGTTTCGGTGAGATGGATGGCGGCGCAAATGAATCGAGGCGGAAAGAAAAGGGTAGCGAATAATAATAATAAAAAAAGATCGTATCCTATCGGAATAGTCCTTCCCTGAGAGCTCGGCACCAATCTAACACCATCTTACTCTCGATTTAGTTCCAGGACTTACCAGGAAAAAAAAAGAATTTGTAATGGTTAAGGCATTTTTATAGAGCACAGACCTGTTGTTTGATGTACATCTGTTAAAGAATTATGGATTCATTTTACAAATTAGGCATCGAAACTTATGCATAAATATTTAAAAAGAACACATTATTGTTTTATTAATGTATAAAAAAGAAGCACGTAGTAGTTTTCTGTTTAATTTTCCCTCTTTGTTTTGAGCTTATATTTATAATTCATTGCTATAAATATTATAGATTTGCAAATTCACTACAAAATGTTGCTATTCGATACAATTTAAAATAAATAAATTAACTAATCCATTGATAATCTGGTTCTGAAATATTAAGATAGTGTATTGTCATCGAATTCCACAAAATTTGAAATCTCTGGCATATGAAGACTTGAGAGAAAAATGGATTGAAAAATTTCATCTGTAGAGGCATACAACATATCAAGTTAAATAAAAAGAATATAAAAAGTAAGTATAAATGTCTAAGGTAATAAAACGAATGAAGTTAATATAAATAGTAAAAAGGTATATAAATATATATAAGATGTATTATAAGAATGCAATGAGAAAATACAAAAAGCTAATCAGAACTTTTATTTTTCGAGGAAATGAAACAATCTTAACTACAATTCCTTTTGAGAGGATATTTTGGATATGGCTGTATTGAAGATTGGATTATATTTAATTAAATTTTCTTAAATTAAATTTTGGTCTTTACTCGGGAACTCATTTAATTAAATATTTTAACGTCATTTTGAAACAAGAGAATCCGCTAAATAGATTTTAGAAAATACATTTTCATAATTTAATTGAAAATAATTGCAACTTCTAGTGACTTAAATCTTTAGAAAAAGACTTTTAAGATTCATTTCCCAAATACTGAATTACGGAGTAATTTATTAAAGTGACTATTTCTACAGAATTGATACACTGAAGATTTGAAGACTTATAATAAATTGTACCTTCTGAAATTTTTTTGCCAGCATAAATATTTTTAAATTGTCTCAGTGAAAGCACATCGCACCAACTTTATTCCGAATTTGATTCTATTCTTCACCCTATTTCAGTATTCAGAAATCTTCAGGGAACTGTAAGTCAAAAAAAATATCAGCAACAGCTTTGATCTCTTTTGAAATATTTTCAATTAATATTTCCTTTTGTGAAGGTGAAAATAGCCCCAGTGAAAGTTCCATTTTCTTTCTTCAGCCTGATGAAAGAACAGCGAATGCAGGCGAGCGGCGCCATCTTTTCATAACGGAATAAGCATAACATGAAAAAGAAGTGAAAAATTAGTTATTGAGGTTACCACGATCGTTGCCACCTAATTTAATCTAAATCTTACGCTCGCGATTAAATTTCATTTACAAAGCGATATTCTCTTTTCTGTGTCTCTTTCATCTCTCGTCCTCTTTCTCCAGAGTTCGTGCACCGATCTTCAGAATAATAAAATAACAAGGAATGAAAAAAGAAGCAAGCAGAACTGTGCTCGGATCTTAGAGAAGGCCATTTAAATTAAATTAAGAATCCGGAGTGGAGTTGAAATTGCCCGAAGCAGAGAAAATTCGTTTCTGCTTCTAAAATCGGTGTGTCGCGAAGAAAAATCCGTCGTTTTATTTTTCAATCAAGTCACGATACCGTTCGGAAAGTTAGCAAGTTCCGTTGAATCGCTTTGAAATGAAAGAAATTTTGAGTTTGTCGTTACAAATATTTTCTTCCTTGTTTCTAAAAGAATTAAAGAGCATTAATTAAAAAGCAACTTCGAACAAAGAGTCCTGAATGTTTGTGCAACGAAGCTTTACTCTCTTATTGATTTAAGAATTTATATCTTGTGTGCTTTAATTACTATTGCAAATTATCCAACAATTCGTGGAACTGTTTAGGTTTGGAAATTTCCTTTATACGATCCCATGAGAGAACTGTGATATTTAAGAATGTATAATGTGCAACCACCAAGCAGTTACTGGATTGTTGAAAAGATGGGTGGTGAATTTAAAAAAGTAAAATGCTGCTTTACGGTAGAATATGAACGATATAAGATATTTTTGATGATTTCAAAAGCAAACATTCGAAGCCAAATTTATTCTTCTGTAAAATGAATCGTTTAAATTTATTTACTGAATTTCCGGGTTTAACTTTAGAATTCCCGCATGTGCCAATCGCATACATTTATTTGCTGAAAGAATATGTCTTAAGTAAATATAATTTTTGGAAAAAATGGAATTGTTTATTATGCTTTAAAGGAAACCCTTTATATTATATATATATATATATATATGTATATATATTGTGATAGGAACAAATAATTCTCCCCTTTGTTTAGTTCAATGAATATGATATTTCAGAACGTTGTGATAAAATGATGAAAAATGAAACAAAGCTTTTTGTTTATTTTGCAGGGCATTATTTGAAATCAACACAGAGTTATCAGGAAATATTACTGAAATAACACAATATAAAAATATAGTAACAAAAATATATATTAAAAATAAGTGAACGTAATATCAGTTGAATGAAGGATGGTTCAGCACAGATGGTTTACATATAAATGTTTTAGTAAATTTCAAAAAATTTGAATACTATTATTTAAATGTTTTTTGCAGGTTTCGAATTTAGCACGAATATATTTCGTACACGGTAACAGGCTGGTCTAAAAGAATGAAGATTCAAATCTACCTATAAATAAATATTAGAAATAAAAAATACTACAAACATAAACGAAAAAATTGCTGGGAACATACAAATGAAGAAAATTTTAGAATTCGAGCGCATTAAGAAGTAATTAAAAAATCTAATAAAATGTTCTCTCTTAACAGCATGAAATAAGCTATGTTAAATATAAACATAAAATAAATTAACAGGGGCTTATAGAAAAGACTTGGACACAAATGGGCATCTCGTCTCATTTGAAGAAGAAACAGCCTTCATTTCAAAACAGCATTAATGAAGAAAATCGAGGGGAGATACTGATGCTGTTAACAAAACGAATTATTTATTGCCTATTAGACGACGTAGCATACTTGGCAAACTACAATTACTTAGGCACAGTTTGTAATAAGCCTAGCATGAAGTTTGAAAGCAATATTTACAGATTTTGTTAAATCATCCTTACAGAGTTATTAACTTTTATTCTCAGTTCTTGTGGAGCATTTATTAACACAAGTTTCCCGGTTTCTTTGAAAATCAATGAAGGCTTCATTGGCAACAGGTACTGAATATTTGAGTCCAATTTGTTTAGTCAATGATGTGATCTCACTTTTAAAAATATTTAATTAGAGGAAATCCTTTGTCCATGTGCAACTTTTGAATATATTTAATTAGAGGAAATCCTTTGTTTATATGCAACTTTTGGAAATATTCAATTTGCGCAACTCGTGTATAGTATATCCTCTGTATACTGCCTATGTATATAGAGGATATCTATTTTCTTCTTTTATGCATATCATTTACGACATTCACAGAATTCCTCATAATATGTAACAAGCCTTGAAAATATTCGAAGTGTTTCTCAAAAGTATTGATGTCAAAGACAAATATACATTATCTATGTAACCCCAACTTCTTACAGAAAATTGCTTTCGAACCATAGGCATTGATGAATGACTACTCAACGATAAAGGCGTATATCACAACAACAAGATTATTACTAAGAGGTGTAAAAATATTCTTTAAAAACTAACTTTTATCAATGATATTAAAAGTAGAAAACATTTTTCATTTTGGCCAAAAGTAAATATATTGTTACAAATTTGCAATATTGCTTTCCTGCTCAGTTTCATGTTAAAGAACGGGTTTAACAGATAGCTGAACGGATGCTGGGACAAGAAAACCCGGTCATGTCAACTAATTTGGCAACAAAAACGAAGGATCGTCAATATTCTGGAATCTTGGCGATATCTCTTTGTGACTTTAATTATATTGATCAGATTCGAATTTTTTCCCCGACCGGTGTTTGAAAAAAGAGTGAAAGCTTATAGATGAAAGGTGTAATGGAATCGAAGGATGCGAGTAGTTGAGCGAAATCTTTCTTTGGAATATGAATTCTCCAACAACTACTCTTTTCGCGATTTGTGTTGTTGTGGTTATTTAATAATAAGTTGATGTTTGTATGTCGATTTCTGAATGTTTGTTTGTATTTTCTTAATCTGCGTTTTGTTACCCGTACTTCAGATTTTTGTTCAGCATAAAATGCCTATATCTGTTTTTGAAAATATTAGACTTCTCACCAAAACCTAGAGGGTAAAATTTTCCATAACAATATAATTAAAATTCCAATTTGTCTATAGTGTCTCATGCTTTTGGAATTCAATTTGAAATCCATATTTTTGATTAAAATATTAGCTTCTATCTTTCACTTCTTTTTTTCAAAAAAATTTCTATTCTTATTTAAAAAATATTATCCCTTAAAGTTCGTAATATTCAATTCTATATCTGTTAGGAATGAGCTCCCAAATGGCACCACGCGTAATTTCACTTGAATTATAACCTAATTGATTTATTTATTTCTAAAAATTTTAAAATACACTGCTATTGTTGAAAATTTTAAACTATTGCATTGAAACATATTACTGTATAGAACTTCATAATCCTAGTAAATTAAGAAATTAGCAACAAATCTATTATAAAACTCTATCTTTGCAAGTATGAAACAAATCAAATCATTACTTCATCAAAGCACTTAAAAATAATCTTGCATTTGTATTGATTCCTATTTTCTTTCCTTTGTAAAATAAATTCTTACAAACTACGTTTTTCCTTACTAGCATACATCCTCCTCTTTAAAATAAAGATTTTTTTAACAGCCATGAAAAAACGACCGCTGAAAAATGAAATCCTAAATGCCTATGAATCGATGACCATAAAAAGACAAACACTGAAACCAATATGATAGTTTTATTTTCCAAGAGGACTTTCTCTGGGGCAATACCCCCCTTCCCATTTAGGGGAATTGAATCTTCCTTCGGTCCATTTACTTCGATATTATCCCAAAATGATCCCCAACCCCTAATATTTGATTTGGAAGAGGGAGGGATCTATGTGTATCTTCTTCCCAAGTAACAGAACTCTTTTATGAGGGTCATCTGGTACTTTCCTAATGGATGTCAGCCATTCAGAAAAGAACTGAACTGAATTGAAAGGGAGGAGGAGGAGAGGCCGATTTTCGAAAAATAACATCTTTTTCTATCCCTCTTTAAATCTCGAATGGGAAAATAAACGGTTTCAAATCTTTTTTTCAAACGTAAAAGCTTTTTAATGTATGTTTCTGTTAAAGCACAGAATTTCGTTATTTCATAAAATCTACACTTTTTAATAAATAGTAGATGGAGATAAAGTATGCTATTTAAATATAATGTATAAACGAATGCCTGAATGAAGAGGAGATGGTCATTCTAGCGATATTATTTTAGAAATAACTCATTTAGATCATTTCATTGACTCGACAGTGCTTCTATAAAAGAAAATCCCGTTTGCAGTGCCGCGTGAAAGAAGCCGCAAAACATACACTAGAAGAAATATTCCGCAAAACATACACTAGTCAAAAGAATTGACATAAAATAATAAATTACAAATACACCAAAAAATACTTCCATTTCATAGATTGTAAAAAACAACACTCCAATTAGAGTACAAAATTTAGATTAAAAAAAGATATATAGAATGCGTTAATATCATCATAATAATTATACAATTTATATAAAGAAAAATAATCAATGAATTAAATTTCATAAGGATATTTATTCTACAAAAGTCTTCTATTTCTTAAAGCGAAACAATCGAGTGTTTCTGTGCATCAATTCCTGCTTTTAAATCTGTATAGGAAAATGGCGCACAAAGAATGTCTCTTCAAGATTTCAAACTACGATCGTTGTATTAAATTTATTCGGAAAAAATACATGCTGATCCTTCCTATTTTCTCTTTTTTTTTATCTTTACATTCTCATCCAACGAATATACTGCTGGAAGCGCTCATCTAATATGCCTAAATTGTGCCACATCAATTTAATGTGCAAACAAACTGTGCATTTTGCACAAAGGATCCACAAATGAAGCTATTGTGCCTTTTAAGACAACGTATAGAGGTCAGTTATTGTTGTCATGAGCGGTGCGTCATAAGACTTAACAATAAAGAAGGGTTCACACGAGGCCAACTATTGCGCACAACTGAAGGTCAAAGGTCGCGCCTATATCAGGAAGATCACGTGCCCGGAATGGGACAATAGTAAATAGTTGTCTCATCGGGACAGCTGATTCGGGTAATTGCAAACAATCTCAACCGACGGGTCTCAAACAGCATTTTTATTTTTGCAATTATTGGCGATTTTGTGACAAAAGCATTTCAATGAATATCTTTTCAGCGCAAGTGGTTAAATTATGCCATAACTCCAATACTTGATCTTTACGAGTTTCCAGACTCAAAAGCCAGCATATTATACGTAGTATCATTTCTTCAATGTTCACTGGCTGAGTATCATCACCGCAGTCGCTCAGAGAACGTATCCCATTTTCACGCCCATCTGCCGTCGTTACTAACTGAGCTGAAGGGAGCTGTAATCAAGCCTGCCAAACGATTTCGCTCTCTAATTGGAGCTGTCCAGGTGTCATCTCGCTCATTTGCGGGAAGCCCTTAAAAATTTATCTCCTGCAAGAAGGTGTTAAGGAGGCCCACGCCCTGTCACAAATCGAGTAAATCCATCAACAGTTGAATGACAGGGATTAGGGTGGTGACAGTCAGACACCTGAATTTCCATTTCTTGGCGCTAAACGTCTCCTTTAAATGAGATCCTCTTTTTAAATAAAGAGTTCTCGAAATACTGATAAACGCTACCGTAATCAAAAAGTTAGTTTAGAAACAGGCGCATGCAAAAAATAATTATTAAATTATTGTATAAAATATATTCTGTTTCCCGATGGTTTCTGATACGAATTCTTGATTCATTCATTCATTGCAAAGATTTCAGTTCATTATTCAGTGTAGAATTTTTGCTCCCGTGATTTTCGCTCCAACAGCATTCATTCCTTCGCATGCAATGACGTGTCTTACACGCAAATCGAATTATTGAATTTTTAATTTTAAATCTGCATTTAAGTGAAAGTATTAAATAATTTAAAATGTAAAAATCACACAGAAACTCTTCACTATTTAAAAGCTATTTACATTATTATACGAATTAAAATAACAATAAATGTCCAAGATAGGATGCGTCATCTCATTAGGAAGTTAAACAATTCATATGACAAGGGGTTAACACATTCACTGTCACGGCTCAAGCTTGATATTCTGGTTACCTATCTAATTAGATGACCCCTTGTTTGCAATTTCTTAATTTTAGTAGATAATTGGTTTTAATTATATTAGCCTCCCTTTTTAAAGCAACACTAGGGCTATTTTGGAACGGACCTCGTCATTCTGAATCGCGGTCATATGACGAGGACGACACCTTAGCTGGCACTCCCCTCTCTACACCATACCACAACAGCGGGGGGACATTTGACCCGGACGGATTTAACGTGCACCAGACCCGCTTACACGACGATTCTTCGGTGGATTCGGTTTCCAAATCTGAAACCTTCAGGTTTCGAAGCCGAGTCCGTACCACCAGGCCACCGCGACCCTTTTAGTAGAGGAAGATTCATTTAATTAGATTGTTCGGAAGAATTAGAAGTTAGTGATTCAAATTGATGCTCATGGTAGTGAACGTGTCAACCAATGAATTAGAAATCTTGTTACCATATTTTATTAGAAACTTTTAGTCTTAATTACAGTTTATTTAGATACATTTAGACATAGAGATTCATTTAAATTTGGAGTCTAAAGCCGTTGGAGCGCATTGAAGCTTAGAAAGCACTAAGATTTAGAAGTTTTAGTCTATAAACTTGATGATATGTGTGACTATTATCACATGGATCTTCCCATTTTAAAAGCGATCAGGACTGCACGGTCACCGGGTTTGATGCAGGGAGAAAGAAAGGACGCTCACAAAATGTATGTTGACACGCTTCCTGTATAGTAGATGCATTGTTATCTATAAAATATCCTGTAAAGAACTCTGATGGAAATGATTGTAAATAATTTTGCTTGCATGAATGTTCATCAGTTTCTAACTGACCAGCCGGTAGCATGATAAGTTTTTCTCAAACTGTTGCGAAAACACAACATTTGTTTGTTGAGCCTTCGCAACAAAATTTTGCAAAATTAACATTCGAAAGCTATATTTTCACTCACCCCTTCCAGTGAAATGATGAGTACAGCTCGTCATCGAATTTTCATGCCACCCACCACGATGGCTCAAGTTACTGAGACTAAGGTTACTTTTGAATATGAGAGCAAATTTAGTTTAGAATTCTAATCTGTTGAATTTGGCAGCGCTTTTATTACTTTTGTTGATATCATAAATATCTATCATATACTGTTTATTGTTAGAATTTCTTGGTACAAGTCACGGCCAAATGGCTGTCAGTCAGTGGTATTTCTTTCTTACAAACATTTAGTGAAAACATCTGTCAGGTCAATATTACTAAATTAAAAACATGTTGTGAAATAAACACCGTAATGGATAGTGCAGACTATGAATATCAAAGTGATGGGAGGGATTCTGAAGAATCAGAAGAAATAAGCAAATATTTACGCCATACTGATAATGAAACTCAGGATAATGGAATATTACCAATATGGCGAAAACATACTAGGCGGCTAATAAATGATTCCAGTGAATATTCTGGAATCTTAGACGCATCATCAGAAGAAGGGAAGGATATAGGTAATGTATCTGAAATAAAGAAGTGCCTGACGTTGGGAAAACTAGGTTGTAAACTAGTTGTGTCAACACTCTGATGTTGGGAAACTAGGTGCTAATCCGAAGTCATGAGTGATTTTTGACGAAGTGCTGAATATGAACTTACGAATGGCAATTTATCAATATCAATAAAATAGTTTTAAATTACACTGCGTTATGATTATAAAATGAAACGTTTTTTAAATAAAAATTAAGTGATTATTTCGTGCACAATTTTTCATTATTCATTCTTACTGGAAGGGGCGAGTTTCGATTTAGTGCAATATTCAGTAATTTAACTATCTATTCGATGATTTAAGAAAAAAGCAGGGTTGATGACGATAATTGTTATATTAAACAATTTTTTCCATTCTGATATTTTATAACGAGGAAAAGACTTTGAGCTCTCCCTCTGTTTCGATATGGCAAAGCAAGATTTATTCGGAAATAAATCATGCACGAGTTCAGCTTTGGAGACTAATTAATATTTTACAGGCATTTTTTTGCACATATTTCAGTCTTTTACTAAATTTCCCATAGAGAACATTAAATTCATTTTATTTCTAAAATTGGCGTTTTAATTTAATGGGTGTCATTCCTCTCAGTTCATTACTCCAAATTTTATTAGAAGATTCCTTTAACAATTTCTTTAGTCCCAAGTGAAACGGAAAGAGTGCATTAAAAGAGTTTCCACTTGTCATCGACATGATGTGAATAGAGCCAGAGGTTACGCACCGATCGATAGAGGGAGCTCCTATCACCGATTTGCTGCTTGATAATTCGAAGTGTGCCTCCTATTAACGAAAGTTTTTAACCTCGAATCACTGAATGCTTACACGAAGGGAGAGCGCCAATAGTTGAGCAGAGAAATGAAACTTTTGATTGAAGTACCGTAAATGAATAAAACTGGTTAAAGGGTTTTTTACACGTTTACTCTGAATAATTTTATGCAAGACATTTTAATTAGTTTGGAAGAGAGTTGATGAAATTAATTTTGACTTTGCTAACATTTTTTTGTCGAATAGGCTATTATAAGACTGTGCATGAATTAAATAAGAGGAAAAATGATTTCAGAATAAAATAAATTTAAATGCATACATTTTTCTGCAGGAAATGAATGGCGGATTTCTGATTTGACAACTGATTCAGATCCATGGACTGAAGAATGACAGCGGTCAAATTGATTTAAAAATACTATTAGACTGAACGATAAATAAATAGACTTTTAAGAAATACAATTTTTTTGAATCATAAAATATTAGAAGTATCTAAAATATTAGAAGAACAACGTTATCAGTGGCACGCTGTAGGGTAGTGCAATCAAAACCGGAAAAATATAAAACAAAGTTACCAAAATGAAGTAAAAATAAAACTAGAATGTAGCATGTTTTTTTTAGTTTTAATGGCTGATTAACTATAGAAGATAGAAATCGAAATAAATAACTGAAAATGAATCACTCTAATAAAAATACAAGATAATGAAATTGGGAAGTTTTGGGGAAAATGTTATACATATTTTAATCAAGGAAAAAAATAAATAATCGATACACCACTCGACTACCCGAAATGCTGATCCGATTTCGCCATTCGTCGTCGCCTGTTCTCTACTCACCATTTTCATAATTTTAGGGACAAAATAACTACTTCACCGTATATTACCTATATATGAAACACCATACATAGAGTTCGTCAACCCTATTCGCAAGACCCATTTCGAAACTTTTATTTTCATATCAGCTCATGATTTCTCAATATAGAGTAGGATTACCTAGCTATAATATGGCAATTATATTCTGTGATTATTAAAAGTTGAGAAAAAACTTATCGAAATCGTTTTTTTTTTTTTTTTTTTTTTTTTTTTTTTGCCACGAAATTCTTTCTTATATATTTAAAAAAGGGAAGTTTGGGCGAATGAAGATCAAAAGCGAGGATCTGTCTACGTCATTTGTACGGCTTCATTCAAATAAGGTTTCTTTATTTTCATCTTTTTTAAAATGTAAATGCTCTGAACTAATGGAGTGCGATGACACTGGATAGAAATTCTGCTTTAATGCAGAAAATTTCTCTTTCTAACAGCAAGAATATCACAAACACTACTTGTTTCTATCTTTGCATTCCAAAATACATTTTTATCCATTAAAACATGCGCTCTTGTTGATCGATGCAGAAAAGTATAACAAAAACATACTTAGAAACAGCGGGAGGCGGTCTCTCCACATCTTTCCCATATGCACTCTCATAAAAGTGTTCTAGAGTGCGCCTTTCCGGGAATGGACTTGCAAAGTTAACAAATACTAATATGTAAGTCATTGCGTTTTTGAGTTATCGTGTTTACATGCTTCTTATGAAAGTACAGACCGACAGACAATCAACCTTTTGTTGGATTTGTCTCACAATATAACAAGTGTCTACTCTATAGATGCTGAGCTGTGTATCGAATTTTTTTTATCTCTCTGTTCATCCATTTTATCTCTTCATTTCGCAGTTATCAAGTTAACTTTTATTCGATCCACCAGACAGACATTTTCTCCGAGCAGAGTTTGTTCAAAATTTCATGGAAAACTACAGATTTGTTGTGAAGATCGTTTACCAATTTTCATCCGTCTAGCTCAAAGTGTTTTCGAGTTATCTCTGTCATAGACAGACATATTGCCAAAATTGCGTTTTTCGAATATAGGGAGGTGTAAAACGCGACAATTCGTCAAAAACTCGAGTTCAAATGTTTTGGCGATTACTGTACTTTCTCTAGGATTTTGTATGCTACTGTTGATGGCACTTTTCATACACAAGCCCTACAGGCAAGTCAGCGATTTTAAGCTGAGAACTTCAGCGTTTCTTGCTTTAGTGGCTCTATTTAGGAACAAGAGTGCGTCTTAGCTACTCATGTGTTACAGACCTTTTCACGGGGGGGAATTCATTCATACATTTCACCCGCTCATCCACAGATCGTAGTTTAAATCAGAGAACTATCACCTCTGAACCAGTATCCCCCGTGGTATTGTCTCGGCTTGGAGGATTTGTCTTGTGGCCATGATAAATTTGTGCGTGGACCATCTGCCACATGCACGGGGAGTCTTCGGGCGGTGGGTTTAGAACTCAGAAGAGAAAAATCCAGTGTCCTACCTACTAGACTATCCCGGCCCATGACTTTGTTTCCGAGAAAGTAAAAAAGCGCAACACCGTTAAGATGCATATGAATTGGAAAGTACACATTTCCACTTGTCAGGGGAAGAAGGAGGGAGGGGGGGACCAATGATAAGAAGTCTTTTTTACAAGATTATGATGTAGCTTGGAGAGTACATGGCGTCCAATGATCGTCTTTGTTCATTTATTCATTGCTTTGCTTTCTCAGCGTTATTCTGATGCAAAGGTCAGACTCAAAGGTCAAAAAAGTTTTAGTCATTTCTCGTCAGGTATGTAACAGAAATTTTCTGTTTGAGACTTTAGTTGTGCCGAAAAACAGTCATAGAATGGAATGCCATCGAAATTTGAATGCAAATTCTTTCAGGAAAATGAGTATTGAAAATATTTTAAAAAAAATGCAGTTTTGTATTTATTGAGTATGAATCTCTTCGGTATTGTTCGTTTCAGTATCCTTAGACGACACCTTTTCGACGATTTTATTTCATTAAGGGGTGATACGCAGAAGGATGAGTGGATTTCCGTAATTCTTCATCATTCTTTGACCTTGATTTCCACCCTATTAGATACTTTTTCGCTCCATTTTTTTCATATTTGTATGAGTATCGTTTCGTTTCCGGCCGTGTGATTTTATTTTAATTCAGTCCGCGAGTAATCCGAGTTTATTGTTAAATGTAAACAGCTCTTCCTTTCCTCCCCCCCCCCCCTGTTTTGAGGAATTAAATCATCCTAATGCATGTGCAAAAGCGCGGAGGATTTTAGAAACCCTTGGCAAACAATATACATTTATGGCCAGACCAGTTTTGTTCTCAAGACATATTAAGTTTTCTCGAATGACTTTGGCTGATCCTCAACCTAAAGAGGATTTGAAAGAGGCAAGACGCTTAGTTAAATAAATTTAAATTATTTTTTTTGTAACACTGTTCGAATTGAAACATGGCTGAAATGGATTATTGGAATATGGGGCGTTGTCGGTTATTTTACGGTTTTATCCAGATGTTCGTATTTAGAATAAGTATGGATCAGTCTCATTATTTTCAAGAATGCGAATCAGAGATGCTCTCAGATAGTCGTCTCTCGGTATACCAACAAATAATACAAGGATTGAGTATAAGATTAACAAATATGTTATTCGCTTTGATAAATAAATTTATAAATAATACAAATTTTAGTTCATTTTAGTTTCTCTTGCGTTAGTTTGAAGTAAATGTAAAGGTATGAAATAGAACGCATTTGTTAATCCATTATTTAATTCATAACTAGACAGTTATTTAATTCTATTTAAATTTTATTACGTTTGATCTGTGATTTGCAAGGCCAAATTCTTGATGAAAGATCTTTATCACAGTGACTTATTTGCCTTAATACCGAATTATAAAAAAGAAAAAAAAAACTTTCTTCTGATTCCAAAATAAAAAGATTGACTACAAAAGTACATGCAGAAATTTGTTGTATTGTTCGCGCTGCTTTGAAATGAAATGATTGCAAATAATTTGCATATCATGTAGTGATTGGCTTGGTAATTAAAATGTTCTCTGTATTTAGAGAAATTTAAAATTCTTCTCAGACCTAGAACTAGAATATTTGATATAAAAAAAAAGGAGCACAAATCTTCCCTGGTTATCAGAAAATAGCCGTTGAAGATAATAAGTAATATAAAATTTTAAACACTGCATAGTCAGTTGTCAAAAACTTTATTTACATTGCGAGTATGGGCCATTTCAATCATTGTAGTGAAAACAATATATGTCTTCTTTTCCACTTTTTATCTCTAAAATGAATTCCAAATTCCTATTTGATTCTATCAAACAAGGTTTCAAATAATTAAATCCTCCATAAGGTATTGTTTTCCTATCGATTAGAAGTCATTTTAGAAAACATAAGGGAAGTTTATGATCAATATCAATCACCGAATAATTCAGGTAGTGAACATCTGTATCGGATCTCCTGCACTAGCCCGTACTTTGAATAACTTTTTTTAAAATAAATTTTGTTAAAACGGAAATTAGAGGTTGAAATTCCCTCATTTTAACTTCTATGTAAATTATAATTTATGTACAGTGATATATATATATATATATATATATATATATATCTCTATATAAATTATATTTATATACATATACATATATATACATAATTTATACAGCCACAATTTTCCAATAAGTAGCCTGGATAGCTTGGTTGGTAGGCTGTTGGATTCGCATCCCTTGGGTTGCGATTTTCCGTGTACAGGGTGGTTGGTGCACATATAAATCTGTCGTAGCCACAAATTCCTCCAAGTCGAGACAATACCACTGGGGGTACTGGATCAAAGGTGTTCGTTCTCTGATTCAGGTGTAAATTACGATATGTGGATGAAATGAATGAATGAAGTCCACCCCGTGAAAAGGGCTGTGACGCATGAATAGCTAAGATGTACTCTTGGCCCTAGATGGCGCTGCTGAAACAAGAGACGCTAAAACTCAGCTTAAAAAATCGCTGACTTTGTCGGCGGGTTTGTCTACGACACGTGTCATAAGCAGCAGCAACATTTCCCAAAAAGCTGTCGTTATAATGAGGAAATTATTCACCTAAACTGAATTAGGCTTCTCTTTTCCTATGTAAGAGAATTGTGAGGAAATGAAATTTTCACCCCCCCATACTAGCTTCGAATTCGTTGAAGTAATTTTGAATTAAATGAGAAGTAATTTTGGGATCTAGAGTAAAATTTTCGCAAACTGCTTTGAAAGACATAGCTATGTAAGGATTGAATCTGAAATTGTAATCTCGTATTAATCATCTTCATTCCCTTTCTTTATTACATCCTTATTCTTCATTATTTCCTTATTTTCACTCGAAAGGACAGCGCAACCATTTGGTTTTAATTGAGTCGTATCTGGGATTCTCTCAGTTCCATTCTATTTTGTTACAACTGACAAGGATATTGCGTCAAAAATTTATTTTATTTTATCAAAGATTATCACTTACTTTTGAATTATTTAGATATCAGATTCTCAAAATCAATATAAATTTGATACTTCTATATAAATTTGATTCAAAAATAATTGTCATATTCGTACTGTACCTTTAGCATTAAAGAATTCTCTAAATGAAGTTTATAAAAAGTGTTTTGAATGAATTTTAAGAATCTTCTGTATCATTTGAAGCTTTATTTGATTTTCTTAAAAAGCCACTCATTTCCGTCCAATCGCAAGGGAACAACTTTTTTTTAAAACAATACAAAGCTTAAATCACCATTACTACTTTGTGAATCGTTTCAGATGAGACGCCGAGATTTTGGAAGGCAAAAATAAAAATAAATTCAGCGAAACGTACCTTGAATTCCACTTACGACTGAAGACACTTTGGCATTCGAACTCGAGCATTCGAGTTTATTTTTGGAAGTTCTTTTCCTGCGGCGCGGGCGATTTCTCAAGTTTGGAGAAGGCAGTGGCGGCAGCAAATTGACTGTCTAGCTTTCCAAGTGACAGCGGCAGGAGACAAACAACTCGCCTTCTCTCAGACTTAAGGCCAGAAAACGTGGAAGGGAAATAAAATGGCTTTGCTTGTCATTCGGTTTCCCCCTTTTCGAATATTTTTTGCGGTTGGTGCGAAGGAGCCGAATCTTCCGAGTCATATACTTTTCCTGTAGGAAAATGCCACGGCTTTTCTTTCTTTTTTTTTGCATTTATTACATTTTTTTATTTTTTAGTTGAATTTTTTTCTTCATTTTTTTGTTTAATATTTGCTTTTGTTCATAATGCCAAAATTTGAAAAAAAAATGTTGATATTTCTTTTTTAAATAGTCATTTTTAGTAAATTCAAAAACTTTTGGAATTGAATTTGATTCAAGCGAAGATATTCCTTTTGCTTATTAATTATTTTTATTACTAAATAATAATAACCTAACAGATCAGATTATTTTGATATGGCTTGTGATTAAAAAAAAAAAAAAAAAAAAAAAAAAAAACTGGAATATACAGCTTTTTGCTTCATTGAGAAAGTTGATAGACATTTTGCTTCGTTGTTTTATTGACTTACAACAACCAATTTTTCAGAGGTTAAGCATCGGCACCTTGATATAATAAGTACTAATAAAATTTGATTGTTAAAAATCTCCATTTTTATTAAGTTTAATAATATTTCAAATTAAGTTGCTTTGTGATCGGATGTGACGAGAATTGTCATTTTCTCTAAAACAAGACGCTGTGGATCTCTCCATTTTTTTCCTTCGGAGAATGAGAAACTGTAATTATTGCAAAGTTTATTATATATGTAAAAAAAAGTTCTTTCGAAGGAAATTATTCTCAACGAAATCAAGCGAATGCAGATAATTTATGAATAATCAGTGTACCAAAGAGATATTTGAATTATCTTTGCATACTGCTCATCATGAGACGATTACCGCAATTCATTTCAGCGAGGAGACATAACAAGAACTTTTTAGCCCAAATATTTTGATTTTCCCCATGAATCATATACCACCTGTTTTTTTAGAGGGATCTGATTGAGTCGTTTCGCTCCCTTTTTCAATCAATAAAATCGACACGACGATTCAAGGGAGCGACATCACCGACATATTGATTACGTGTACCTTGCACCGGTGGTTTTCACTCCGCCTTTCCTAATCTCCTGCGTCCCGGAGGTTTATCTGAAGGACTCTCACAAAAAGAGCTCGATCTGAAACGACAATTTTAAGCATGAAATATAATAGAATACATTTTTATCAATCATTTCGGTTTGAAGCCCAGTCTGTTCTGCAGCTCCATAATATGATATTTTGTTTAAAGTTCATGCTGTATATACTGCTTGGATTAAATTTCTTTTTATTCGGGCAATTATTTTTAATTGAATTTTTTCATTTCAAATTCACGTGCAAGTGTCATAGGAATTCGACTAGCTCATTTGGTTCCAAACTTTTTATAGGAGTTTATATCATTCAAATAACAATTCATACAATATTATATGCACTCCAATTAAAACTTATTATTAGCTGAACACATTTGAACTACAAAAATTCAGCCTAGGTTTCCATATAAAATTAAACCTCTCCGTTTTAATAAATTATCAAGAAAACGTAAAATAACGTAATATGAAAATAATATGGGCGAAAAAAAGTTGATGAATAATTATGAATTAAGAGAGCAAGCAGGCGTCCATACAATTTAGTTTTACACAAATGCATTGACATATCCCTTCAGAACCAGAAACCATTGATCTTTCCTATCGGGTTTTCATTTGAATGTTCGCTCTGTTATGCCTAATCTTCACAGAATAAGCGATGGAAATTCTTGTTCAAAAAGACGACCTCCGGGAGATATTAAAGGATCAATGGTTTTAGCCTACTAATGATGGCTTACATTAAATGAAATGCTTTAAATTTTACTCAGGAAAACAATTTTTTTTGAAAAAGACGAAACCTTTCACGTGTCTTGGAAAAGACTATGAATAACTTGTGATGCAACTTCATTCAGGAAGTGGTGTAGCTATAGTAAAGGATTAAATTCTCTCTTGGATCTTTTACGGGCAACAAAAATGACCAACTACCAACAGATATCAGCGCAAAGACCCAAGAAGAAAGACAGAAACAGAAAGTGAGCTTCTGCCCACGTAATGATTTCAGTTTAATGCGACTTCAGAAACCCTTCCCAAATTTATTATGGATTTTGCCTACTACTCTCCTAACTGAGACGGAATGCGATATTTCGACTAAAATTTTAACTTATGCATCAGTTTATTATTTAATTTCTATTCTTTGTGATTTGGCTAAAGCTGGTATCTTGATAAAGCGATGTCTCAAATAAGTGAAATCGACTTCACTACAAATGATTAATTACATGATCTTTGCAGTTTAAGATTTTTGAGAAGACTGCTTGCAATTTAAAATCGCTGTAACTTTATAGATGTGACAGGTAGAACTAGTAAAAAAAAAAAGATTCGATGTATTGAGTATCTTAGCATTTTGGAGTTTTATTTTTAGAAATTTGTCTTGCATATCACTTATTTTTCAGCATCAATATAGGTCATTGTCTTTTCTACATCAGAGAGTAACTGGATTCTTTATATAGTTAAACTAAAATCTATCTAAGGGGCCAGTTTAACAGTTCACTTGTTAATGAATATGGTGTAGCATTAAAGAAAGTTTTTTTAAAGCAAAATCAACAAATAAAGTGTATTCTACCCTCGAGTGTTTCTTATACTCGCAAAATAGGGATCGCTTTGTCTTCTTAACATACTAAAGAAAGCGACGAATGCTTTCAGTATCTCTTCTCGGTCGCCAGTTGTGTACAAAATCAGGCACAGAAATGTGCAACTGTACTGTCTTTTCCAAGAGCCGAATTTCATTCATAAGTTATATTTTTGAAAAATCGTATTAACAGTTTTATATAACATCACTACATGCCCCTTCAACTGTAATTTTAACGTTATTTAAGAAATATCGTGAACATGAAGTGGAAGATAAATTTCAATCCCTGAGTGTAGTGATCTTTTCTCGCGAGCTTATCAGCGTCGAAATTTAATTATTTAAGTAATATATATATATATATATATATATATATATATATATATATAATAAGAAATATTTATCAGCAGAGGATACATGAGTCTGGACTGCTTTTCTGTATTACAAATTTTAACAGAAATATATTGGCAATATGAAAAGTGAAAGAAAAAGAAAGAAAGATGATAAAAGAATGAGGAAAGGAAATAAGAAATTATTTAGAATAAAAGTCCCCCAATTAAATCTTTGACATTTTAATGCAAGTACCGCTTAGTTTTTCTCAAAACTTCGCAGTCATTGCGATTTGACTCAAGTTAATAATTGGTTATCGAGTGAGAGGAAATGTAAACGCTCAGAAGCTTATTAGAAAATCTTATAAGAATGACAAAAATGGTTTTAAAATATCAGGGAATAATATTAAAAAAAATCAAAATAATATAAAAACTAAAGAGGGGAAAAAAAGAGGTGTAAAAATGTAGAAACATTTAAATGCACAAATACGCATACAAAATAAATACAGAAATAAAATTATAAAACTTTGTTGGCGGAAAGCATGAGTAGCAAAAGTCATGTAGCTTGAACACGTAAAAGAAAACGAATGCGTTCACATATGCACAAACAGACAAACCGTTGCATCCTATCCCTATATGGATTTAGTCTAGCGTCTGAAGCAAGCCAAATCTGATGAAACCAAATGCCAAATTTCATCCTTTTCCACGATTTATTTTGAAGAGGCCGTGTTTATATACACACAAGCGGGCAGAAACATTCCTTGATTAGAATGAATCAAATCAAGGGAAGATTTTGTGCGAAATTTGATAGATATTTTTAATTTTGAAAGAAAATTGCATACCAGACTCGCTCCATTCTTGATTTATTAAATTCTCAGACAGACAGACATCACTCAAATTTTTTTCCCCAGGGATGCCTGATGTATAAAGATTTATCAAGATCTCAAATTGGAATTTTCTTGACGATTCTTTGCTTTAGAGAAAGTAAAAGTGCTCTTTTTTCTTAACGATCTTACTTTATTTCAATATTTATAACATCTACTTTAAATAAAATAGAAAGTTGAAATATTATAAAAACTCTATATTTCTATATTCACTATACTTTGACCCTATATTTCTATATTGTTTACTAAATACAAAATTCTATTTCGATCGTCAATTATTTGCTCTCCCTTTTTTCAAATTATTGAGAACGTATGTAAAGCACGATTTGTAAGATATAAATTATGCCTAATGAATGGAGTAGAGCAACTTTTTACTGAGTATTTTGGGGATTGAAACAAAAACGTAATTTAAAACATCAGAATTAAAAAAGATGTATAAATATTAGCAAACTGGGAAACAACGGAAAGTTCTTCATTATTTCAGAGTATTTAAAACGAACATTTCAGAATAAAACAATGAAATCGATTTTTATGATGCCACAGTGATACGATTAGAGTAACTGTGCATTTTTTCTAATGCCTGATAACTTTTTTCCACCAGAAAAATACAGAATGATTTTAAAAATTCAAATGGGTTTATGAAAGCATGTCATATGAACATGAACAATTCGTGAGGTATTTTGATATCAATAAATTGATATTAATTTATTAAGTAATTCAGAATCTAAGACCATCATTAAAAGATCATTTTGGGTACTTTTTCAATACAAGATTTCTAAGCTTAAATACTATCATAATAATAATAATAATAATAATATTAATAATAAACAGCTTTCAAAAGATAGTTTTTGTTTACAATCCACTTGTATATGTTAACTGGTATGATAAAAATTGGAAATGCAGACGATATACGTAATGTCTAGTGCAAAGTGCAAAACATTTCATATCAGCCACTCTGTACCTTAGTGCACTAAGGTTTCCATGGAAGCGTAAAACAGTACTCTGGATAAGCACGCAACTAAAACCAGGTGGCAAGAGACGCAGCTTTCAAAGTTCGCTTCAGGAAAGTACTGTCTCGTATAGTAATGTTTCAACTAATAATGTTCAAATTTTGTGCTCCCTTATTTCAATATAATAATGCTTTTAAGTTGAATATTGGGAATTGAATAATATATTAAGCAGCTCAATAAGAAAAAAAATTTTCAATTTTAATAAAAATATGATCAAAATGTTAAGTTTTTTTTCTCAATAACTTTAAAATTTATTAATGCACAAAAACAATTTTTATTACAAAAAAAAAAAAAAAAAAATCAGGAATAATTTTTTTTTCAAACTCTTGCCTTAATTTTAATAAATTTTATAAATATTTAAAGTACAGTTTATGACAATAATTTACATTGTCTGTGCTGCATTTATATACACATCTTTGGGGCATACATAATTTGCGAGCACATTTTCGTTTCTATAATTAAAAAGAAATTTTAAAAATAACGAAACTGTCGAATTGATCTTAAAGTATTATCTTACTTCAGGGTCAGGACTAGAGTTTCGATTATCTGATAAATTTATTCTTTTAAAAAAGAAGCAATGCAATTAATGTTATTTTTATTTCTTTCTTCTTCATAACCATTTTTAAAACAAATCTTTTCAATATTCTCTTTTAATACTCTGTTTAAATTGC
>JAPMOR010002761.1:37216-89384 GCA_026543865.1 Argiope aurantia | reverse complement strand
AAATTGGAACTTGTATCCCTTTTACAAAAAAAAAAAAAAAAAAAAAAAACCCACCTTATAATTTCTTTAATCTTTGCATCCAGTTAAGGGAGAAACTATTTCTAAATGGGTAGTCTTCGTAGAAAAACAAAAATAGACACATAACACTTTTGATAAGCACCTTTCCATTATAAAAGGGACCACAAAATCCCAACATTAGGAAATTTATAACTGGGATTGACTCTATTGTTTGTTCCCATAATCGTAAATAATTTTCCCAGATGTATTTCTGCTAAACAAAAGCCAAAATTCCTGTCTAATCAGATACTGTAATGTTTGTACACTCGTATATAAGCGTTTAAGATGACTGTATTATTAACAATGTAAATTTATGACTTTTTCGAAGCAAAATGGGTAATGTTTTTGTCTAAAGATAAATTAGCATTGCTCAATCTTCTTCCCATACGTATGTTCATCAAGAAATGAAACATTATGTGCTTCAAGAAATGGAATCAATAGCCTAACGTTTTGTAACACTCTTCCTTTTTTGAAGAGAGTTTATTTCATTTTTAAAACCAATTATCTCGATTGATTTGACTAAAGCCAATTTGTGCCATTTCTTTTACGTTAATAGATTCGAGAATCTATTAGAACCTTTCAAATTATTGAAAAAATCTGAAAATAATAATATTTACAAAAGTTTTTAGGAACACTAAGAATGTTGTCAAAAAATATCGGATTTAATCTATGATAAGTGATAAATTTTTTCACCACCAAATTCTATAAACGTATACGCAGTAAGCGGCGTATTGTTGTCCCGTTGGGGCAAATACTTGCCATCAAGCGAATAGCGTTTTTCAGCCTTTCTAAGCATGTGCTGAATACAGCCGTCTTATAACTGGCCGAATATAACCCGGTATATGAAACTTCGGAAGAATTATTTTAATTTTTCAAATATATATTATACTGCATTTACATCAGGACTGATTCTAACTAAATAAATTAAATAATTTATTGCAAAAAAATGTTTTTAAAGCAAAATGTTCTTGGTTGGTTGGATGATGGAGTTTATTGGCGTAAGAACCATTTTTGATTAAACTGCGCCAAGCATATGGTAAGATTTAATCCTATTTTAAAAGTTGAAATTTTTTTTTTCTAAATTGCATCATTTTCCTGAACTGGTCAATCTGTAAAATCTACAAAAAGTAATATCATGGTAAAACAGAAACTAAGACTTATTTAAGAGTCAAATCGAAAATTAAAAGCCAATCATTTAAAAAAAGGTAAAAAGGTGGGGATGGGGTACTTTATGAAGAATATCTTTTAATTTGATTTGAGGAGAGTGAAATTAGCGAATTCTTTCATTGTTAAATTGTGTACATTCTATTAAAATGGGAAGAACCGTCATAGGACACTGACATGCTGTGCATCGGGGTGAGGGTTCCCCCAAAAGTAAATGTTTATGTGGGAGCCGTATGTGGCCAATTCTTAATCTGATAAGAATGGTATCAAATTTTCTTTAGGCAAACAAGGCCAGCAATCGATTAGATGTTTTATTGTTTTAAGTTTATTTGCCTCTGCAAGATCCCTCTGGGTTTGCCATTTTGAATGCAAACTGGATTTATCGTGGTTTTTTATGTCTTTTAATGGAATAGGAGATTTCAATATATTGGTAGCAGTTTTCGCTAGATTGTCCGCTGATTCATTTCCCGGTATGCCAACATGAGAAGGAACTCAGCAGAAAAGAACTTTGAACCCCTTGCAAGTGAGATTATCATGTAGTTCAAGTATGTTAAAAGCCAATGGATGAGAGAAACGGTGGAGTGATGTCAACGATTCCAAGACACTTTTTGAGTCTGAATAAATGATATAGCTATCAGGTGGACTAGTTGAAATGTGAGATAATGCATGAAGGATGGCAGTGATCTCTACAGCAAAAATAGAACATGAAGGGTGAAGTTGAAATGGGATGATATCATTGATAAAAACACAAGCAAATGAAGTACATGAAGAACCTCTCGAGCCGTCTGTAAATATTGAGATGAAATGTTTATATGCTTCAAGATGAAGAGCAAAAGCCCCGTTCTTAGTCCCGTGCTTAACCATTTTCTAATCTATCATATTTTTTGTCCCTCGGGAGGGGGCATTTCGTCATTGAGGATAAGCTTCCGGTATGGTGTTTAGTTCTCGCCATCCTTGAGGGACATGAAAGGGTAGAGGGATGATGGGACGTACGAAATCGATGACGGGACGTACTTCCTTAAGCCGCGACCGACGACCTGTGCGTCTGCAGACATGGAGCACTTTCCCCTCTTCCCATTCTCTTGCGGTTTTCCGGGATTCTTTGATGCCTGTCCAGTTTAGCGACAATTTGCAGGAAACTCCGAATCGCGTCCACAGACATAACCCCCCCCCCCCGGAAAACCAAAAGATAGGGGGAGGAGGAGAAACTGTGCCATGTCTGCAGACGCACAGGTCATCGGAATTTTTATGTTTCTTACGGATTCGGTCATAAATCTGCCAACTGACCCATTGTTGTACCATCTCTACTTGTAGACGTCGGTCCGGAGCCTCCAACAAATTGTCGGCAAAATGAACAGACATCAAAGAACCCCGGAAAACAACAAGAGAGGGGAAACTGGGTCGGTCTCGAGGCATGGCACGTAGAGGGCGTCGGAATGCGGCTATAGGGAAGGGTTATGCCATGACCGGTGAGGGCCCTTAGGACTCAACCACAGTTCCAGCCAGATTTGACATCGTGGCGGTTTGGTCATTCACGTTTTTCGTGCGTCTTCGTATGGGTCGGAGCAGTCAGTCTATGATCTATCATATTTCTTGTACATACTGATTTCCAGAACATTTATCCGTAATGATAAAAATGTTGTTGTGACTTATGGCAGTTTACAAGTCCGCTAACAGTTATTTGTCAGCGATTTAAGTCGAGTGAGCGTCTCTTGTTTTTTCAGTAGCGCCAACTAGGCCCAAGATTTCGACTTAACTATGTCATGCGCCCATTCGCTTGCACAACCCCTTTTTACCGGAGGCACATTTACACACCTTACAGAGAGAACACAGAAGAAAAACAACCATGTCCGAAATGGGACTCGAATCCGGGGCACCCACATCACGGGTAAGACTCACTACCCCTATGCAGCAACGCCGGCCTTGATAAAAATAACTTCCCCAAGTGTTCTGTGCAATATCCTCAACCACTATTTTCTTATTTCGTTTGCTCATTTCCATCTGCAGAAAAAAAGGGGATAAGCTGTGACATGTTCCAGATCCTTTTCTCACCACGGTCATTGTTTCTGTTGAAATGTTTCGAGCAACCCGGTGCCGCCATTGTAAGGAGTTCTGTAGAATGTTGATTGACTTCAAATGATCGATTTAAAAAGATTCGGACTGAAAATGATGTAGAAATTTGATGTTTTAAACCATCTAATTAAAAAAAATATTTTTGAGATAGACATTGTCTTAATTATTTAGGCAAAAATTAATTATTTGAATGGTGAAAGTTTCAAAATAATAATAATTTAGCAATCAAAATGACTTTATTGAAGAACTGAATGTATGGCCTGTATTTTTTAATTGCACAAACCGATGCTTTTGGATGGCTATTGAAGTTATCAATAGATATGTCTAAAGTGGATGAACACGACAAAGAAATACTGGCAAAAGTTAATTTGTATACATTTGGGAGATTTTTATTATGGTCAATCAAGAGGGGGATTATTTTTCATAATCCTTGGACAAAATTTTTGATCACGCTTTTCAAATGACATTATTATGAGGCATGAAACGAGAAAGTGGATGAAAGGAAGTTTCTAACTTTGACGTATTTTAATTTTACTTTTTTTCCGTATTCTCAAGGAGAAAATTTGTATTTTTTTCTGATATTGAAATTTTGAACTTTTGTACGTATGCATTTTTTTATGGCAATGCGCTATTTTAATATTATCAAAATAAAATTGTCTGTCAAACGATTCATTTTGCTTCCATACGATTGGTAGAACATTTGGGAAATAAATTTAAAGGATGTCATTATGTTCATATCTAGCTGGTAACTGACGCATTTCTGCCGCAGAAGAATTAATTTTGGGAATATCGTTTGAAAATTGAAATAGCTATCTCGTTTAATTAGAAATGGTAGAAAGAATGATATTTATTTTCTTGCCGATAATGAATACGTTCGCTGAAATTGAATGACGTGTAAAGGAGAAGCATAAATAATATTTATTCTATTTTTTTACTTTATTATACAAATATAGTTTAGGGTAAACAATTTTTTTTTTTTTTACTGTCTTCACAAAAAAAAAAAAAAAAAAAAATCATGTCGTGGCTCTCCGACCAGTGAGCATCCAACATCCAACTGGCCATGTGAAAAATATGGACTTTCTAGGTTCAAAGCAATAAGTTGGCAAAGGTTTATTGGTACGGCAGCGCATAAAATACGAACAAACAAAAATTCATTTTTACATGTTCAATGACGAATTATAAATTCAGAACTAACAGTAGAAGATAATTGAAATAAAAGCTTCTATTCTTTATTACTCTAATAAAAACTCATTAAAAAATTTATTTTTATTTATATTTCTTGTTTGCAAAGTCTCAAAAAAATGTGGGATCAAAATTTTAAAAACTGAATTTTAGAAAGATCATTATTGCGCCATTTTTTTCCTTTGGTGAGTCAGCAGTCGAGGGAAGGGGATCTGCTGTTTCAGAATTTTAATCAAAAGCTACATCTACCATTAGTTTATTGATATGCCGAATCCAAACCGCCGCTCGCTTTTAGATCTACCGACCTGCTCCGGAACCGTCGTTTACTTCTTCAAATGAGCGGTTCCTCACCCTAAAGGCTATCGTATGAGATCATCGAATTTCCCTTGGGGTGAACAGAACGATTTTTTTTAATTCATGGGAGAATTTTTTTCTTTCATTTGTAACCGTTGCTCCATAAAAAGAGAGGGGTAAAACAACGTAAAAAAATATGCGCAATCAGTAAGATCATTTTCTTTCCTAATTATCCCTTGTGCATTTTAAAATGGCTCTGATTAATATATTGATATATGATTCAGAGGGGTCGATTTTGGGGGAAAAAACGCAATTACCATCTATCCCAATCAATTTTTTTAAACACTTTTAAATGACATATTATTTGTTCAGAACTATCGGGTCTTCAAACTTCGTATTGATATAATGGATTCAAAATTTGATATGTAATAATAATTTTAAGATCAAAGCCATACATAATCAATTTTTAGCTAGTTTCTTTTCGCTTTTAGGTACACTATTTTGTAATACTTTCCTGAAATTAACTAGGTAGATATCGCAGGGAGCAAGATCGGGACTATATGATCTAAGATCAAGCAGAGTTTGCCAAACTTCTGTAGCTAATTTTTTTAAAATAGAATTTGTCTTTTGCTAGAGAGGGTTGTCGTGGATCAACACAATACTAGTGCTGAATATCTAACGTTCCTTATTCCTTATTCTGACTGGCTTGCCTGAACTTCCCTAGTGCTGTGCAGTATTTTCAATATGAAGGACGTTGCCACACAATCGGTGAAAGAAAGAAAGGCGAATCGATGTTTTCATATGCTGTACAAGGATATTAAAATAAGCGAGCAGGAAAGTTACAACTGCCGAGTACGATAAACATGCCCACAATCTACCCGGCTTGTGCCTTCTCATTTCGTGATTTTTAGAGCGCCGTCTTTACCCGATGGGGAAAATTTACTTTCTGAATGACCCCGCTCATCATTAATTAGAGTATAATTAATTAATATTGATTTTTAACCCAAGTATTAAATTTTGAATTTTTAAACCAAATAAATTTTTTATCAACATTCATTGAATTAGATTTTAAATGCAAAAGCACTTGACTTATACTGTTAACATCAAGACAAAATAGAGTCTATAATGTACGTACACAGGAATAAAGGGACCGACAGACTGTCAAGCATTTTGCAGATTTGTTTGAAAATCTGATATTCATTTACAATTATGATCACGCATAAAATTTCAATTATGTAAGGTTTTAAGTTACCATTTTTTAAAAGTGCATCTATGAAACTATTTAAAAATTGGCTATTTAATTAGTTTAATGACAGAAGAAATGCATAGTTATAAAGTTATTTCAAGATCATACCTGATGTTTCTTGCGCTCAGAAGAAATCCTAGATAAACGACATTGGACCCTTGTTCAGACCTAGAAGCCTTTTTAATAACGGACTTCTTTTTCGGAAAAGCTTCTTTTGCGATGAAATTCAACTCTAACAATTCTGTTCTGACTCATTTTCAAAAACTTCTAGATGCCTATTATATTTTTATGCGTTCTATTGTCTTTTATTTTAATACAATGTTGTCCACTCAACTTTATGGAGCAGTAGGAAGTAAACAACTCAGTTCGCCTCAGTCAATATCATGGCGAATGGAGAAATAAAATAATGTCTCCACGCATTGATTTAGTTTTCTTAATCCTCTTCTATTACTTTTTTAGAGCTCGATTTTTTTTTCTTCTTTGAAGCTATATAACGGTTCTTGGAATTTCCATTTTCTACAATTTTTATTTATTTTATCTTCGTTTCCGTCATTTTTTTCCCTCCCAACTTTTTTTTTATCGCTTGCCGGGAAATAAGTACCTGGAATGTTCGTGGAACTAAATAAATTCCTAACGATTTTAAAAAGTCGGTTTTAAAAGTCCTGCAAATACTTCTTTTAGCTGTCATTATTTATCTTTGCCGTGTTCGAAAAGCGCTTCTTGTTTCAAAGCAGCGAGGAAACATCCAAAAAAAGAACTCTACAATTTCTTTCACGTTTTATCATTCTATGTTCGAGGATTTGTGAGACGAGTAAACATTTAAGTAATGACTTTTCAATTTTTGCTAATGTTAATAGTAAAGATATATACTCTTGTTCAAAACTATTTAAAAACTTTTGACTAAATTCAAATCTCGCTCACAAAAATTCACAGTATTCATAAAATTTGAAAGAAAAATGAAATGAATTTTAAAATGTTGGAGAAATTCAACATTCTTTCCTTTATGTTCTTTTATGTGACTTTCAAAAAACGCAAATATGAGAATATGTCGGGAAAATCAAAGCATGAAAAGCATTCTACCTTGTTAAAAAAAGATATTGCTAGAAGAACAGTAAACATTGTGATGAATAATATTTTGGCAAAAAAATTATCTTAATAAGTAAAACAATGTAAAATGTTAAATAGCAATCAGACAAAGTGAAACAGAAAATTAAAGTGAAAACTTATATATTTTAAAAAAAATCAAGGACTCAAAATATTTTTCCATATTCTTTTAAAGGAAGAATAAAATAAAAAAATTATAATTAACTCAATAAATTTTGGTTAATTCTTGTTTATATAAAAATAGATTTATAAGAGTACAAATTATGATCTAATTACAAATGTGGACTTCAATGCCATAATTTTATCTTTAATTGTGCTAGTTTTTTTTAAACAATGTGCTTTTTTAACTACAAATCTGAAAAACAGACTTTTATTAATTATCTAAAAAGCAGAAAAGAATTCTTAACTAAAAAATAGAAAACAAAAACTTAAAATTGTGCATGTCTAAAATGTTCGAATTTTAATGACTTTCACTACGTGTTAGCTATTTTCTCTCATGCTTAATTTCCCTGTTGTATTTATTATTTTCAGTTCCACAATATCGTAGGTTTAAAATTTGATCCAGCTTCAGATGTTTGATTAAGAAAATTCTTTTTCTATTTTTTGGTAAACTAATAACTTTAAAAAATTAATTTTTTTACAAATTTTTAAGATTTAATACATAATTTGCTAACACAATGCGTGCCAGACACGCACTTTTAATAAAAAAATTATAGAAAATGGTTTTTTATTATATAAAATATATAATTAAAGAAAAACTATGCCAAATATGAGTGTTATTCTAATATAATAATTCTTAGAAATATTAATTACGTGTATTGACAAAAAATTCACAGTTGTAACTTGCTTTATAAATAACCAGTTTGAATTTTTTGGAACTTAAAGTATGGAATGGGTAGTTAAAGGTAGAAAAGATCCTCATACAAAGTACATATTTTCGGTCACTTCAAAGAAATATTTAACCAAAAATTAAAACTTCATAAAGAATTTTTTCATTTTTCGGTCCACTTGCTGCTGCGAACTATTTGTATTCTTGCTAATAACATTTGTACATCGCAGCTGCTAATAGTTGATTTCATATGGGATTACTGAAATATTTATCATGCTTTTTGCTGGCAATTCCAAACACAAGGACTTATAAAAAATTAACGGTAAAAAGATGGCAGGCAGAAACTTAATTAAATAGTTAATTTTCATTGATAAAATACATAAAAAAATTTCATCCTAATGAAGGCCGGGTGCATCAAATGTAACGAATTTTTTGTGAATTCATAATATTAGTTATTGTAACGAAAAGTAAAATATTCTTCTTTTGGTATTTCTAATATACCATTTGGGTCAAATATTGAAACAGAAGTTATAATATATCACTGAAATACCTTCATTTTTTCTAACCGGTACAATTTAAAGAGGAATGCTTAACTTTCTAGATTATATTAATTATTCTAAAGAGAAGCAAAATATTCTTCTTTTGGTATTTCTGATATAACATTTGAGCCAGAAACTGAAACAGAAATTATAATATATCATTGAAAAGTTTTGACTTTTTTGAAACCAGTACAATTTAAAGAGGAATGCTTAGCTTTCTAGATTTTCGACATCTTAAAGAAGAAAATTTCCTCTTTAGTTGTTTTCCATCCAAGCAAACCTTACATTCTGAAAAGCTTGAAAAGAAGACACATTCAGAACTTTTTATTCACACAGCTCAATAATTCGAAGAAATGAAAAAAAAAAAAAAAAAAAAAATCCCCCCCCCCCCCCGTTTGCCAAACTCTGCTCCCCTACAAAATTGACATAGTCCTTATTTGCATTCGTTGGGGCTTCAGTTGAACACATATTCCGATTACATTTTACTCGGTGCAAATTTTAGGGATCTCATGCCTCTAGTACTACTCCAACCGGAAACAAATCCGAATCTTTTTACCCCCGCCTCTCGTCCACCCCTTTGTCGCTTGGGGAAAGGGGAGTGGGAGAAATGTTCGAGTCGCCACGAGATTAAGTATAAATTCGTTCCTACGGATATTGAATCAGGAAATGTGTTTTTGAAATAAGGTAGGCGAGTGAAAAAAAAAAAGTTTTTTTTTTTTTTTTTTTTCAAAGGATGGCGGGAAGAGAGTCGCAGGTTGCGCAGCAGCTGAAAGCAAACAGGGAGTCAAAGTCGCCGAAATACTCTATTTCTGGAACGTTCCGGGAGCGGAGGCGGTTGATTCTTGCATAGCAAATGATTACACAAACTAAAACTTTTTAAAATGGGCGTTATTTCAATCTAAACTTTGTTAACGATGGTACACTGAGTTTGAATTGATTTTAATTCCTTTTTTTTGGGGTTGTAGAAAGGCTGAAATTCTTTTCGAATATCCAAAGTAAGGACAAAAAATATATGTGTGAATGAATGAATCCCGTTAAAAGGCCTTTGACAAGAAATTTTTAAAATCCTTTTTTGAGACAGTCTTCGATATTTTTTCTTACTTTTAAGTGATAAAATGAAATACTATTACACTATTAGAACATTTTGTGAAAAATTAATTCTTATAAAGAAATGGGTGCAGTTTTAATGGCATCGTGTTTGTTTTATTTGTTTCCACACAATAAAAGAAATGTATGCCATTAAGAGATTTCATACATTTCTTTACAAAAAAGATCACTGATTTTTTAACAACCAGTTTCTTAAAGGAAAATATTTTAAGCATTGCTCGGTGAAATGGATTATTAATGTTGTGACTTTTAACTACTTCCAAAATTCAATCTGATTAATACATGAATCCATTTTCTATCCATTTTATTCATTTCAATTAAATTAATAAAGACTAAAATTAATTACTAAAATGAAGAAATATCTCCATAGTTTCTTTCCGCTACTGCAAACGGGCCGTGGTGGCCTGTTGCCTAGGTCTCGGTTTCTGAATCGGAGGACTTCAGGTTCGGCACCCGATTCCACCGAAGAACCGTTGTGTAAGCGGGTCTGGTGCATGTTAAACCCGTCAGGGCCAAGCATCCTCCCGCTGGGGTGGCGTGGAAGGTTGGAGGGGGCATGCAAGATCAGGCTTCGACCTTGTCATTGGATCGCGGTTCCAAATGACGAGGTACGTCCCAAAATAGCCCTAGTGTTGCTTTAAAATGGAACGTTAATATAACCAAACTGAAACCAAATACATAGATACAAACGTTATTTTACACCAGAATTTAGTCAATTGGAAGCTCATTAGAATTCGATTAATCTAAAAATTTGATTTATAAAAAATGGGACATAAACGAGTATACAAAAAGGGACGGAAATTTCTTTAAAAAAAGGAAATAAGAATTAATTTTAATATTTTACGACTTAAACAATAATGCAATGTTATTAACAATCAGTTAGTTATTTTAATAAATAATGCAATAATAACTTTAAAAAGTTATAACTTCTGAAATGATTTCAATATACATATATTACACTTTGATCACTAATATAAAATACAATAAATTGATAATTTTATTTTCATCTGATCTGTTCAGTTATTAAAATTTCCATTTCTCTTTTTTCTAAACGCACTGATTATTCACCTACTGTCAATGAGACACGGAACTAAAGAAAATAATTCAGTAATATTAGCAATGTTTATCGTTGACTTCAAATTTAGGAAAGTATCTTCGAATTATAGACTCTATTTTGCCATGATGTCAACAGGAAATTCAGAAGACCGGGAGAAAAATCAAATTATCTTCTATTTCGGATAAGCCAAGTGCTTTTGCATTTTAAATCTGATTCAATGAATGTTGATAAAAAATTTATTCTGGTTTAAAAATTCAAAATTTAATACTTGAGTTAAGAATCGATATCAGTTAACTACACTCTAATTAATGATGGACGAGGGTCATTCAGAAAGTAAATTTTCTACATCGCCAAAAGATGACACAGTGAAAAACACGAAATGATAAGACACAAGCCTGGTAGATTGTGGGTATGGTTATCGTATAAGGCAGTTGTAAGTCGCTTATTGTAATATCGTAATACAGCATAAAAAAACATCAGCTCTTCTTTCTTTCTTTTACCGATTATGAGATAACGTATGCTTAGTTTAGTTATATTATTGTCGCGTTTTTAAAGCAACACTAAGGATATTTTAGGACGAACCTCGTAATTCTGAATCATTGTCAGAGGACGACACGTGACCCAGCACCCCCTCTCAAAACTTCCACACCAACGTAAGGACGTTTGGCCTCGATGGATTTAACGTGCACCAGACCCGCTTAAGCGGCGGTTCTTCAGTGGAATCGGGTTTGAAACATACAATCTTCCGATTCTGAATCCGAGACCTTACCACCAGGCACCGCGGCCCTATCCTGTATGTTTAAAGTACAGTGCAGCACTAGAGAAATTTTGACAAACCATTCAGAATAGGAAGTCTTCAATAACCCTCTCTCGCAGAAGGCAATTTCTATATAAAAAAAATCAGCTGCAATAGTATGGCCAACTCTGTTTGATCGTACATCATACAGTCCCGATCTTTCTCCCAGCGATATTTACCTGTTTTTATACTCGAAAAAATTTCTGCTTCTTACAGATCGAAGACCTACGGACAACTGCGACAAGTTGGCTCCATTCCCAGGCAATAGTTTTCTATGACACTGAGCTACAAAAACATTTTCCAAGATATGACAAAGTTACAATGCCGATAAATATCAGGTTGAGAAGAAGCTGAGATAATATTGTAACTTTTACAATAAATCTTTCCAGATAATTTTGTCTGTTCTCTTTTTAAGGGTCATGGAAAATTTATTTTATGGAGCCTATCGGAAGAGTGTGAAGGGAGAAAGAGATTCGAAATTCTGGCTCTAAACATTTTGGTATAACAATGCTTCAGTCTAGATTCGCTTCAAAAATAACAAAAATATGCAACAATATATTTAATATGTTCGCAAAGCACTTCAGATAAATTCAGTAACTTGAAACATTTCTTTGAAATATACTCGGAAATATTTTTTTTAAAAAAATTATTAAAATTAAGGAGATAATATAAAGAAAAAAATTGTTATAAATTTAAAGCTAACTTTTTAAATTTTAGAGTAATGTAAAAATGTTTTTTTTAATAATTATATGCTTTCATGTTATTGAAAAAAAATTTTTCGTTTAATTTTTATTTAAAATTTTGAAAGCCTTTTCTAAGTTTTCTTCTACTACTCAGAAAGGAACCACATGATAAATTTGTAGCTCTAGGACTCATAATCTTTATTCATTATTTCTAATAGCATTTGTAACCATTTTTTCCCATGATATTAACTAAGAGATTCCGAATCAAAGCTTTAAATTGTCAGTTCTTATTTGCTCTTAGCTATCATTCATTTCGTATGGAAATTTTTGGATTTTCTTATTGATGTGTATTGTAAAAAACTATTTGTAACATTATAACCAAGATAATTATTTTAGATGAAGATTATAAAGATTCTATAAGTTGGTTGTATAAGACTCAGTTGGCTGAAAACAAAGGATTTCTGTGAAACCCTGGGGGTTACGGTGGCCTGGTGGTACGATCTCGACTTCGGAACAGGTGAATGTCAAGTTCGAGACCCGATACCACCGAATATAATAATAAGACAGCGAATAACGGTTGTGGTTAAATTGTTATATAAATAATTAATTATGGTTAAATTGCAATATAAATAAAACAGTTAATGTTATCACCCTTAATGCTTTGAAATTCATTTAATTTAGTTATATAAACGTCCCGCTTCAAAGCAACACTAGGACTATTTGGGGACGGATCTCGTCATTTTGAACCGCTGTCAGTTGACGAGGACACACCCTCTCTCTAAACTTCCACGCCACACCAACGGGAGGACATATGACCCCTACAGATTTAACGTGCACCAGAACCCCTTTCTTGAGCTTTCTTGGCAGGAATCGGGTCTTAAGCCTGAAGTCCTCCGATTCCGAAACCGTGGCCTTACCACCAGACCTCCACGACCCTCCTTAATGCTTTGAAATGAAGCGAACTTTCATGACATCATGTTCATGTGAGAAATTTCACTGCACATTTCATCTAATTCAATTTTACTTTATTTCTTGATATGCCGTCACATTCTTGTTTCTTCTGCAGAATGGATTCCAAAATTAGTTTGGCCCTGAGCTTCTCAGTAGAAATGATTCTTTTGATTATAAATTTAAAAAAAAATGACAGAAAACTTTTAAAAACATTTTTATTTAAATTGATTTGCTTCCTGTATATAAAAATGGAATTATGCAATCGAATTTCCAGACATATCTTGGTGCGACTAAATCTTGAAATTTTTTTAGAAACGAGCCATCGATCATAATACATCCTTCAATTTAACTATCGTTTATTTGATTACTGTAATTAAATTCTCTCAGTCCTTGTGCTGCCACCTAAAGTATATATATATATAAAAGTTCCAGATCTGTGATAATAATAATTTACATTTTAAAAAATGCAAGAAGTAATTAAAAAGTTTTAAAAATTAAAATTTTATTTAAGTTTAAAAAAACGCTTTTATTTAGTTTCTATGAACATTTATAATTTATAGATTCCTCAACCTTTACTCAGAATTTTTTCCACCGATTTTCTACTCAGTTGCAGAATTTTCATTGTTTCTCTTAAATATTTTTTTCCTTTGGACTTTCAATTGCATGGGGTGAACAAAAAAATTATTATATTTACTTAGATACGGAATAATACTTGCGATAGAATATTGTTTGTATGGAGTTTTTCCAAAAAAGTAATTCAAAAAAAAAAAAAAAAAGGTACAGAATGTTTCCGAAAGGGTGCTTCTACATGCATTTCCACCTGTCTTTCAGTTTACTAAAATATGTTTGACGCTGTCACGTTCTTTAAGTAGTAACATCCCGTTTGCTATTCCTTAACAGACATTTTGTTTTCGAACGACATCCACTCTCTCAAAAAATGACATCATTTCCTGCAAAAAAATCAGCAACATAAACCGTCTCTGCTGACTTGGCTTTTTTTCTTCTTAAGCATGCTTTGGAGAAAAAAAATATTTAAGATTTCCCTAACTCTTTAACAAGGTATTACATGTTTTCTTAAAATAATATGTTCCTTGTAGCAGATTGAAGAGAAATTTTGCAACATAATATTTTCTCTTTCAACTGCAAGAAGGTTATGAAAGTCAGGTTTATAAGACATTGTTTGCCAAAATTGCTGTAAATTTTGGAAACTTCTCAAGAAAATTTAAAATTCAATTTAATAAAAATAATTTTTTAAAACACGTTTTCAATAGCTTTGCAATTTAGTAAATATTAGGACAAATGATCTTAATGGAATTCGCACAAATTCTAAATTATATTTATTTTTTATTAGTATATTTAAAATATAATCTCACGTCTATAATTTTAAAAGAATGTTTGAGCAGTGTACAGAAAAATATATTTTTAATTTTAAAATTAAATGTAGAAATGTAAATAAATTAAATGTAAATGGTACTTTAAATACTTTAAATTTAAATTTCACTTTAAATAAACCTAAACCTTTAAAAAATTTGTCTAATCCTGGATAATCCTGTTGTTAGTAGTGGACAGTTCTATATGGATTTTTCAGGAGCAAATATTAGGTGCTTGAATGTATTTTAATCAGAGACATCTATTTGCAAACATGCGAAATATAAACGACAATGGTTTTGGATTTTATCAATTTACTATTACTTTACTGTTATCTTTTTGAAAGTTTTCCATTTAGTATTATTGACTTATTCAGTGTATAAAGACCCCAATCATGGAACGCTCCAAATTTCATTTTCAACATTCATTGCTTTTTTTTTGTTTGATTTGAAGAATTCTGCTGCCGAAGCCCATCAGACACTTTTAGAAACTTATGATGGTGCTGCTCCATCATATCCCAATTGCCGGTTTTGGTTTCAATGATTTAAGAGTAGGGATTTCGATATCATTGAGGAAGGACGGCCTGGAGGACCAAAAAAATTCAATTCAAGACAATCAATTGCAATACTTATTGGATCAAATGGGAAAAAGTTGAAGAAAATGATGGAAAATATTTTTATTGATATATATATTGTACTAATTTTTCTCAATAATTGCCTTTTTAAAGTGAAAAAATGATCAAAATAATCCAAGCACCTAATAAAATCCTTTGCTTCAGTGACGGTTTTCGCTCCAAATAGAGAAATATTTAATTGTATATACTATGAAGTTTTAAATGACAAATTTCTAATTGATGTAAATAATTTTGATTTTTAAACAACTTAAAATTTTATATTTTAGCTCTCGAATTTCGAATGGTGATTTCATTTTCAATAATTGACAGAAAATTATCATTAGCAATTTATTTTATATCAAAAATTTAAATTCTCTTTTAGTAATAAACGTACAATTTTTTGTTATTAGTAGGAACTAGAAGCAAGAGAAGCGAGCAGGGCTTATATAGCGATCCCAACAGAGTCGTAACTATTATATTGGTAAAGGCACTGCGAAGGAGATGTGATTTCTGAGCTATTTTTATATTATTTAAGTTCTAACAGCATCATTTGTAACAAGTTTTCTGATTTTATTGCTTGTTTCTGTTTTTTAGGGCGTCTTTATTTTCAGTTATTCATTTTGAACTTTATAGTTTTTGATTCAATTAGAGATAGCATTATCATAAAAAATAAATATATAAAATCGTAATGTACTTCATCTTTTCAGCTCTATTTTATGTTTATCTGGTTTCGATTTCAATAACATTTCGATTTCGTACTCGACATATGTCGCAGACAACGCCTTACAGATTCTGCTTGTAAAAATATAATCAACATTAAAAATTTAAAATGAATACGAGACAAGTGAAGATAAAACTAAAGAAGGAAAGAAAAGATCAAATCCGAGAAATCCAAATAGTTTTTTTAATTTTAATTTTGTAGAAATCCAGAACAAAGGCTTTCTTTTTTAAAAAAAGAAAATGTTATCCTTTTAAACTAAAATTCAACAAAATATTAGTACAATAAAAAGTAGAATAATTTTACCTTAATCATTTCTTACTTTTTAGTCTTTAATTGATAAATAATAAATATTATAAATATACTGGAATCAAATTTTCTTACATTCACTAACAAATGCTTTTTCTCGTAGGGAATAAAAATACTATTAAATTTCGGTTTTGACCGAGAATGAAGTTATAAAAATACTAACATCGAGACTACACAAGTTAATAACTAGCACATCAACGAGTAAAGATAATGAATTATAAAATTTAATTTTTATGCAAATGTAACGTATCAGACAAGAGAAATAAAATTGAATAAAAAGCAGAGAAGACTTTAAATGCTATCTTTTTTTGTAAATGTACACCAGTTCGTTTACAAAAATGACTGATTTATCAGTTTAGCTTAGTAACAAGATAAAATATCTTATTCAGTTACTTTATTAGAGTAATTATAATATTAGACTATACTTAGAGTATTGCTTTCATCATGCGAAAGAAGTTTCAGAACAAATTCTGACATTTTTAACCGTATTAAATTGATGAAGAGGAATGACGAGTCGGCACTTCCATTAGTAACTTCTACCCTTTACCAACTGCGGAACATTTGACTCTCTACAAATGGAATCCTTCGTTACAGGCGACTATTATAAGACTCATGTTAGATTCACGATTTCTCAGATCAGTTACTCCTTTATTAATGAACCTTGCTTTAAACCTTTTTTTATAATTGTTTTAAATAAATTTATTATTGCGCATTTTATTTTCTGCCCATAGTGCTACAAAACCACTTCCCAAATTTTTTACAAATCGTTCTCATCATAAAGATTGAAATTTTTAAAGGCCTTTGTGATAATAGGAAAGAAGGTACGGCATATTGGGACAATCGTATAGTCAAACAATTTATTCAAGGCGAAAAACATATTTTAAGTTAGGCAGTTTCAGCTGTACGTGATTTGAAATATACGAATAAAAATTGAAAATGAAAAAAATAAAGAGATCTTCAGACTTTGAACTTAATCATTTGGGTGATCGGAATTTTGATTTATGGTCTTTTGCAATGAAAAGTTGAAATATTTTCATTCTCTTGAAGACCTAAGAAGGGTGTTAAAAGGGCAAGAAGACATTCATTTCATGTTAGGAGGCAAAAATGCTAAAAATATCTGGGAACAGATCTATAAATGATAAGAATGCATAGGCGACACGTCTTTTGTGAAATCTTTTGAGTCTTGAACTTTTGAACCCGCAATCAAAGAAGACACACAATAAGAAAACAACATGCTAAATTGTAATTTTTTTTCAAAATAATATACAGAGATATAACAAATTCGATCGTTCACATTGTCACGAGGTATTAACAAACGGGAAGCAAGAGATTTTATAAACTTAGCGAACAATTCGCTGGTAAAACTCTCCAGCTAATGCTTTCTTTCCACCGAATAGCTCAGAGAAAAACTTGCTGTTGAAAGTAGGGCCATGCACGTTGTGTTTGTTCCGAAGTTTCCGTTTATGTTGACTGTGCTATGTAGAAAAAGAGAGAAAGAAAGAATAAAAAAATTGCTTTGTTCTCTTGATCTGTCTGGTATTGTGACGGTATTTCGGCATCTTTTATAAAATGATGTTAACAAATTTCCGTCTCTGTTCTCTCAGGTGTTTTACTTGTAGGGACATGAGCACTAAACTTAATTCGACCCATTTGTAGTTTATTTTACTGTCTCTTTGGGAATTCTGAATTAAATTTGTGCTATTGATGAAAAAAAAAAAAAAGAAGCTTGTACTGATAAGCTAAAAATATGAAATCACTTGTAGTTAAATTTTTTCCCCTACCTCCCTTCGTAAGAGTAAGAATTTGTGTATTTAATAAACTTTAAATAACACACTTTTTTTTTAAAAAAGCATAGGAGTTTATGTATTTTGATGAATTTTAAACAATACATTTTTTTAAAAAAAGAAGCACACTTCTTCCTGAAACGAAAATCTGATCATTGTTCATAATTTGTCTTTAGCTGAAAAAAAAAAATCTTTCTGTATTTCTTTTTAAACGAGAAACTGCATTTTTATACAAATTGAACGTTTTTCCTTTAGACTACCATTAGGCAACCAATGCTATGCAGTCTGTGATGTAGTTCCCAATACACAATTAGATTGATAATTCACCCCTCCCCATCCCTTCGAGGTTCTAAAAAAAAACAGAGGTGAAAGAGGGCTCTCGTGGGGCCGGGGTATCAGTTGCCGCAATCAATAGGGTGGGGGTTGTCTCCGCTTTAAACGCAGTGTTGATTTTATTGATTGGGCTCCAGAGAAAATCCAAATAACACGTCTCGTAAAAATGGCCGATAAAAGGCACTTTTTGCTGTTGCCAGATCTAAGAGGCGGTAAAAGTGTTTCCAGAGATCGATGTAACGAAAGTGTTTCGTCTACACCACAAAGGACTCTAAAACTGCTCTCCATTTTTCGCCGGTTAGTAATCGCTGATACAAGAAGTAACGAAAAAGAAAGCATCGTGGTCGGCAAATAATTGAGCTTTGAAATGCTGATGAATCTCAGCGTTTCAGTCTTCAGTAAATCTTGGAAAAACCTTTTCGAGAGCTATTTTTACAAGAGAACACGGTCTTTCAAAAACTCAAATATCTAGAAAGAAGAAATTTGGTATGCTACCCTCCCTGTCAAACTTTGGATGATCGGAAGTTTCTTTGCTGTAGAGGGAAGGAGATATTAATTTTCTATACGACTGTATTTAATGCATCTGTGTTCAGTGGAAGTGCTTAATGAATTCCAAAATCGGTGCCTTTTCAGATATTTATCAACGATAACATGAGTATATATATATACTAACTGAACTATTTACAAAGCTTAACGTTCATGGCACTCCTTCCAAATTCCATTCGTTGGGCTCCGTGGCTGCCCCGCAAATTCCCGCTTTCGGGGTGGCTGATGTCAAACACTATGTAAACAAGAGGCGGAAGGGCCATCGTTGCGAAATCCGCAATGATATTAAAAGAAACATTAGAAACGTTTATGGCACTCAGTAAAACTAAATCGGATACAAAGGGGACATCGAAATTTTGACTAAGCCATACTCAAAAAGCCATTTCAGTTTATTTAACTGCTTAATTTGTTCATTGCGCTGAAAAAAAAATTATGCCCCAGACAGCAATTAACATTGTGATAATATTGCCCGCCTGTTCTTGTAGATATGAAAAACGTGACTCGAAAACACCACAGTATGTGTAGGCAGAATTCAGTATGAGATTTTATCTTAGCATGCACTAAATATGTAACACATTTTGGGTACAATCCAAAAACAGCTCGTTATGATTTGCAACTCTGTTTCTGTGCATATGAACTTAATACCTCAAAAATACAAAGACTAAGATAAATGAATTTCAGAATTTGGATTCTAGCCCAGAATTTTCTGCAAGGAAAATTGTTTGTGAAATTATAAAATTTTGAACTCAGTTAGTCAAAGAAAAAAAGCAAAAATGCAATCTCCACTCTCTCCGCTGTACTACATCCACTTTTAAAAAATGCGCCATGTTTCGAGAGTGTACGAGAGAGGAGAATTTAGCTAAAGGATCTCCATCGTCTCCATTTTAGTACGTTAGATTTTTTAAAAAGTACACCGTGTTGCAAGGATATACAAGAAAGGAGAGCACTGTCGTTGAAAGAGCGTTGTACAGCTTTGAAAGTTACATTTCAGAAAATTCAAAGGATGTGCGGAATGCAGATTAGATATAACAAACCTTACAAGCGCACTCGTGGCTCGGGTTGAAGTATAGGGGTTCTGAATAGAATCATTTAAACCATTCTCTCCGATTTTGCAACAGGGTTTCTTACTTTATTGATCACAGAACCAAGAAACACATTATTGAATGATCTTTTAGGTCATTGTTTTAATCTCGTGTATAAAATAAAACAATATCTAAGATGGTGCGTTTTCCATGGTCATTACTGTGTCTACGATTGTGCCAAAGTCATCACAATTCCGGCATGAAATATTTTCTCCTCATATTATATAGAAAATACAAAATAAAATCAAAACTGAAAAACAGAATGTTCTGCATATTGCGGGCTTTACGCTTTTAGCTAAAAAAATTCTTCCTTTAATCGTGTTAAATGTGATAAAAGTACCGCATTTGAAAGTTTAAATAATAATAAACTCACATTGCTCACTGATAATTGTAATGTTGTAAGTGTTTTAAATCAAAGATTGGATTATTGCGGGTTCGTTTTTAGTTTTAACGAAGGTATATTATCTATGTTCATCTGGTGCCCGTTACATCTAGATTTATGTTTCAAATCCCGGAGAAGGGAAGTATGGAAATCTAAGTATAAGACCAGTGCTTCAGGCCTCGTCTTCAAATCGCTGCTTTAACCCTTTCCAATGTTACCGAAAATATTCTAACCACCGAATGAATCAATACTTAATTGTGCACAGTAAGCTATATCAATGGTCAACAGAAACAGCAAAAAATATTAAAATATTGATAAGATAGTATGGATTTAAAATCGAATGATCAGTTTATTATTATTTTTGGATATTAACAACACCACACCTAATTCTGAAGAAGGCTTCCATATGTTTACACCAAATATTTGATAAGGCGGAAACCTATAGGCTTTAGTTTTTATCCTAAACCATAAAAAAATATTTGATTTCTAAACAATCAATGAATCAAGATGATTTTTTCATCAATGAATAATATAATAAACCAAATGAAATGAGTTTATGTGATAAAATTAACTTCTGTTTCATGGTATAATTTAGTTGAATACACGCCAGCCTTCCTTTTAGTATAAGTTGATACTACATTACTTTTCAAAACGATAACTATACTAATTGATGACTATTTTAATTTTAAAACCACATTATGAGGTTAATGATATAAGTGCTAAAATCAAGGAACTTGGGGGGGGGGAATATTCATTTCCCTTCGTCTTGGAAAGGGCTCCATTATTAAAATCTGGCATGACTTTAACAGCTTTATGGTTTGTATACCCAGTAACAAAACCCACTTTCAACGGACAAATACAACGTTATTGTGTTGTTATCTGAAATGAGTCTCAACTGAAAGTTAGCATCCAACACTAACAGACAATTAAAACTCAAACGAACTCTCCAGGCTCAATAATGTATCTATTCAGCTAAGCTTTTAAAAGTTCCATTGAAATCGTTCCTCCTCAATTTATTCGATGACTTTGTATTGATTCGCTTCCATTAACACGATTTCCATGCCTCCGAAAATAAAAGATCCTTTTTAGAAGAATCAGCTCTGAGAATTATCCAGGGACGTTATTTATTTCACTATTACTGCAGTGCCACCTATCGATCTGATACGGAACTAAGGGCCCGGGGCTCAGCCTACGGTTTCTTCTGTCACTGTTGACAGATCAGAAAGAGAACTTCCCTTTTTGTATTCTCTTCCTTTTTGCACCTTGGATCGAAATCGAAGGCCTGAGAATGGATTCTTTGTTATTTTGAGAGTTAAAATAGAACCGTAAAACCGCACAAAATGCCCTTTCCTTTATTTCGTGAAGAATTTCTTCTCCTTTGATGTTCCTCTTTAGAAGCTGATTTCAAAAGTGTCAGCTACAGATTTGCTCTCATACAAAGAAAATGCTTCTGATTGAGACATTTTTTTTAAAAAACTGCAGTATACTCCCGAGCATCCGATTCACGCCTGTCCGGCTTCTGTGCTATCCAATCTAATTTTATATCATCGTAATTAGAAGAGAAAGCCAAGAAGTCTATTAAGGATGCCTGTAAAGACATCTATTAAGGACTTAATCAAAACCTAAAAATTGTGAGTTTTGCTCTTATCATAGGGTTACCTTTTTATATCGGTTTAATTATTTATTAGAAGAAAATAAAATCTGTTTTAGCCAATTTCCTTAAGAATAGGCCGACGATTAACATTAATGTTTTGTTTATGATTTCTACATTTAAGTTAGACATTATAGAATTTATATTAAAATGTGAACAGTTTATACTCTTTAACTTACTTTTTCTCTAATAAATTCTCAAAATGCGCAGTGCAATGTATAAACATCTATAAACTACCAGTATGGAGCCTTTTGTTTTAACTCGAGACGTTACCGGCAACTGCTTCTATGATTCAGCAGAATACGGCTGCGTTCGCATTGAGATAAATGGAGGGTTTAATATTCAGTAAGAAGTGAGAAAGTACGTATTATAATAGTGTGCTTTACTATAAAAGCTTTGCCTTCTGGTATTGGTGGGGAAAAGTAATGAATTCATAGAACTCCGGCATATACGGCTTTTTTGTTATTCGGCCAGTTCTTCCGCCATATTAAACCGGATACTCGGGAATGTCATGTATTTTATTTAACTCGACCTGTTTCATATTTGCAAAAAAAAAAAAAAAAAAAAAAAAAAAATTTTTAATCAGATTTTTCACTAACATCCTAATGTGGTGGAGTTTTCAAATTTTGTATACATGTGCATTCTCGGTGAAAATACTCTATCTGAATATTTCGTAACCTAATTATTAGTTAATGAACTCGTTTAATTGAAGCTCCACATGTATTTCGCTATCTGTTCGCGAAATTGAGAAATAATTATATTCAAGATTCTAAAATGTTTATTATAAGGAATAATAAATTAAATAATACTAAGTAGAAAATAATAAAAATATAAATGCATGAATAAACAAACAGAAAATCGAACATATCTCATCAGTTAAGTTCATTAAATCAGGTTCCTTTCTTTAAATCAGATAGAATATTTTTGCCCATTTTCACAATTTCAAAATATAGTTAGATGATAAGGACAACGCGTCAGCTGTCAATCCCTTCTCCAATTTTCCGTATCACACATGCTGTGGAAATTTCAAAATGTGCGAAAAAATAAACAGCAATTTTATTTAGTTGTTAAGTTGGTATTCAGAATAGGCTTTTAATTTTTAACCCGTATATAATTCCGCAGAAGGACATGCGGTGGGGGATTTAATTGAAATGTCTGTTTCTCGCTTTTATATAAAAAAGCTATTATTCTGTGCGGAAAATTAAACTGAAATTTGCATACATTAAAAGGACCTATAAAATGATCTGCCAAATGTTATTAAGTCTGAAGCAAATTGAAATAAAGGGTAAATTTAGAAAAATATTTTTTTCAAAGTTTAGCATCATTTTTTGAATTTCATTTAAATGTTTCATAGAAGAGAGTACCTGTTTAAAAATTTAAAGTTTATGTTTGCATTTTTTTTTGGAAAACTGATTTTATTAAATAAGAGTAATCGAAAAATGGTACCACAAAGGCCTTTCCGTTTGAAAAGAGGAAAACTAAATAATTAAATTTGAAACCAGCATTTTGTCTCAGCTATTAAGACAAAATTCATTTTCCGATATGAGTTTCACATGCGAATTAAAAGTTTTTCAAATATCAGTCGTCACAAAATAAGACTTTCTTTTTCGCTTTTAGAATTTAAAGTTCACGTTTCATCGCTTTTTTTTTCCAAATCGATCATTATGATATCATTTAAATTCGTAAAACCACACTTAAAGAGGATATTTTTTTAGTTTGTTAATTATGATTGATTGGAAAGGGCTTATAAGTATTTTTTTCAACAAAGTCAAATTTTTAAAAAAATGTTGTTATATCGAACAGAAATTTCTAACAGCTATTTCCATCTACGTAACGTGTAAGTTTAACTAGAATTTCAAAAATTTTGTTCCAATGGGAGGAAAAAAAAATATTTTTTCTAAATTTGCATTAAAAAAAAATTTGCTTCTGGCCTGATTTAGCTATGGCCTGATGCTAGGCAGCGCATTTTATACTTTTTTTTTAACTTCTGCAGTTTAAATGGACCGCGGTGACCTGGTGGCAAGGTCTCGGCTTTGGAACCCGATTCCACCGGAGAATCAGCATGTAAGCGGGACTGGTGCATGTGAAATCCTTCGGGGCCAAACGTCCTCCTTCTGCCGTGGTGTGGAAGTTTGAAGAAGGGGATGTCAGCTCACATGTCGTCCTCGTCATCTGACCGTGGTTCAAAATTGCGAGGTCCGACCCAAAATATCTCTGATATTGCTTTAAAATGGGATGTTAATATAACTAAACTAAACATGCTGTTTAATTTAAATTTTCTTTTCAGATTAATAACTGTTGATCTGGTGTTTAAACTTCCAATTCCACTCCTTTTTTCGAGTATAAAACTATAGGCCTGTTTTGAACACTAATTCAACAACTAAATATAAAATTGTCTTTATGTGCATTTTTCATGCCGACTGGAATTTTGATCTGATACAGTGATGTTGCAGGTCAACGTAAACAATGGATGGTTGTTGAACCGAGTTTGTTTAGTTCTGCAGCTGAGGCTCCTCATGACTGTACACTTGAATTAGATCACTATGAAGAGTTTGTAAGTTCAAAACAATTTTGATGGTATATGGTTTCTATTTGATCTGGGAAATTTTTATGATAAAATACACTGGTGCGCAAAACTTAAGCAACAGGTATGTTTTTTGCCATAACTTCACGAGAAATCATCTGAGAGACATGAAATTCAGAAATGAGATACAGCATTTTGCTCTGAAAGAATGACGAAAGCATAGTTGCGCAGAAATGAATACAATGCATACAGTATGGAATCAAACAAAAAAAGGCTTTATTGAACTCATAGTATCGTTACACATGATTGTCTGTCCAAGAGAAAGAACAGCAAGCAGATGTTCCTTAGTATGGGATATGTCCTCCCCTTACTGCAATGGTTGCTTCGCACCGTCTCCCCATACTCAGCACCAGATTGTCCAACAGTTCATGAGGTAAGAGTGCCCATTCCTCAATCAGCATCTGTTTAAGTTGTCGGGTGTTCCCAGGAGGATGTAATCGTGCCGCAAGGCGTCTCCCCAAAGCATCCCACACATGTTCTATCGGATTTAAATCAGAGGAGCCCTCGGAAAAGACGTACATGGGGAAGGATCACCTCCTGACAATAGCGATCTCGAGTTACAGAAACTTTGTCGAAAACGTGGAGCTCAGTCCGCCCGTTCATCATAATGCCTCCCCAGACGACAACTCCAGGACCACCGAAACGGTCTCTTTCCGTGATGTTACTGGGATGAAACCGTGCCCCGACCTCTCTCCAAATCAACTGGAGTTGGGAATCGCTTGTGGCACTAAAACGGCTCTCATCTGTAAAGAGGACACGACTCCATTGATGAGATGTCCAGTTTTTGTGCTCCCTGCACCACTCTAAAGGGTGCCGCCGGTGGGAAACTGTCAAAGGGATGCAGCATTCAGGACGGCGGGCCAATAGGCCACCTTTGTGAAGGCGTCTGGACACAGTAAAACGCGACACTTGTCGCCCCATTGCTGCATACAGTTGCTGAGCAATGGCGCTTGTTGACTGGTTTCGGGTTCTTTTCACCTGCAGGACGATATGTCGGTCATCCACTGTAGTTGTTTTCCTGGGGCGGCCACCACCAACCTTTCTCACAGCTGTACCTGTGGTTTGGAAGGCTTTGCAAGTGCGCGAAACGACACTTTTGTTGATTCCGAACTCTTCAGCTACACTGGTCACACTACGCCCCTTCTCCAGCTTTCCAATCATTCTTCCAAGTGTGAAATCGTCCAGGTGATTTCTGCTAGCCATATTTCACGAATTAACTCACGTGCACTTGCAGATAATGTCTTTAATTGCGTCTCCGTCCTTCCTTTTATTGTAGTGTTGAGCTGCGCGCGCCTTCCGCACGTGTTTTGCGTACGCTCACGTCGCCTGTGACGTTTTGTTCCTGATATTTGCATACGCATGACCTTTCTCTTGAATTACGTGTTCATTGTACTGATCGCAATAACTCCTTTTCTGCAATTTCATGGCTATCTGCTGAAAATTTGCATTGTTGCTTAAGTTTTGCACACCAGTGTATTATTCCTATTTAAAAATGTCATTCATTTTTATTTAGAATTGCTGTTAATTTTCAATAAATTTCTGCATGGTTCTTGAAGACAGCACATTTATTAGACATAGGAGAGAAAAGAAGAGAACACAAGTATTGACGGTTTCGTACACAGCATCAAGTTAGGCAGTTCGCGGGAGGAATGTGCCCGAGCAAAGTCAGAAGCGTAATCACTCAGATAATCTTACGCGAGGAAGAATAGTTCACTCGCTTCATCCTAATAAGAATCATAAGAAATTAAATTTGTCTTCACTTAGACGTTAAATGGACTAGGCTTTGTGGAGTCGAGCCAATTCCAAAATATTCCATTTTTAGAGTGGTACATAACATAGAAAGAACACATAAACAGTCAATGACGGACAACAGTCAAGAACGAACTGTTAACAGATTGTTTGCTCTTATCTTTATATAAGGAATGCATGGCTCTGATGTCACTCTTGCACTAGGAATTTTACATAATCCATCCCGATATGCAAATTTATTCGTTCATACATGACAGCAGTACCAATACTTCTCCTATCGGCAACTGTTGATACTAATTTTTTTTTCTGCGGAATTCATCTTCTTACGCCTTCCACAGTGTGTATATGAAACGTGGTTTCATTTCGTTCATTCGTTTTAACTGTAGATGCCGCCAAACAGGGAAAGTAATTTTACGGCCACCCTGTAGCTCAGCGCCATTATTTTTATTTTTGTAATTAATAGAAATAGGTGCAAGAGCAATACATTTTGAGGCAAGCAGCGATTACAAATACAATAATTTTTTTTTATTAATGTGGAGTCGGAAACAAACAAAATACCATACAAGTACAGAGGCTGTTCTAAATGATGGAAAAGCCTCACTGTAAACAGAAACTTACATACGTGATAGTATAGGATTAAATTAAATACGTAACTAAAAACTCTTTTGTACTACATTGTTGCTGATAGTCTAAGGGTGTGTAGGAGTGTATTGTACATCTGCTAGAACGAATTGTGGAAGTAAAACCAAATTCACTGCTAGAGACAGGCGGACATTTATTTAAAAATTTGCTCGTAATAATTAGATTGCTAAAACATGGGTACAAAAAGTATATTTAGTATCATTGCGATGCGCGTGCGACGGTATTCTCCATTATTATTGGGAGAAAACATTGATATTTCGATTCATTTTTAATTAAAACTTAGGAAACTCTTAGAGGTTATCTAAAAAGAAATAACGTCCCAGATTCGAGAGCAAAGACCTGTGTTTAAAAAAATTTTGTATCATGCATATAAATTTGTTTTATGCATGCATGATGTTATTTATATATAGCTAATAAATGCGACACTGTTTGAAGTTATGTTTGGGGGTGGACCTCCACTCCAAACTTCCACACCATATCAGCGGGAGGATGTTTGACCCCAACGATATAGCGCGCATCAGACCCGATTACACGACGGTTCTTCGGTGGAAGCAGGTTTCGAACCTGAAAACCTCCGGTTCCAAAGTCGAGATCTAACCGCCAGGCCACCGCGGTCCATTTGTATCAATAGAAAGAAACTATGCAGATACTTCTAAGGTTTCAGGATTTTTTAAATTAATGTTATTGTATCACAGATTATAACTTTATCTTAGTGAATCATTTCTGTCATTATTCGTTTAATTGAAATGAATAAAATGTATGGAAAATGGATTCATGTATTAATCAGATGAAAGTTTGGAAGTAGTTAAAATTCGCATCATTAATTATCAATATCACTGAGTAATACTTAAAATATTTTAACTTAAAAAGTTGGTTATAAAATAATCAGTGATTGGGTCTCGAACCTAAAACCCGCCGATTCCGGAATCGAGACCTTGCCACAGGATCACAGCGGGTCAGCTGTGATTTGAAAAATAATTCTAAAATCTGGAATTTTATGCATAGCCAGTCAACGCCAAAAACTCTCATGAGTGCTAGCTGTACATTAATTCATTAATAACATTAAAAATAACGTTCGCGATGAAGTAGTAGGTGATCATTACCTAATTGAAAGAATATGTCGGTATGAAGATTGCGCCTTCGCAAATATAACTAACATTGCAGGATAAGGAAATGGATTCTTCGTTATTATATCAAAGTCAGAAAAGACAGGAGAAAATATTAGGACAAAATCGGAAGATAAATTTGGGTTTGGTTCTTACATCCATTTATCCTTACAGCAGAAAATTTTTGCTATCCTTTATGCATTATCACAAATTTTTAATGGTCCTCCAGACAATTATATTATCTATTCAGACTAGAGTCCTTAGCATCACTTCATCGCTTCAGCCACGTATTAACTTTTAAAATTCGTGAATTACACGATACTCTTACATGTAAAGGCTATTCACTCCTATTTTGCTGGATTCCCTCACATGTAGGTATACCGGGCAATGAATTGGCTGACGAAGCAGCGAAATCGGCTACCAGCCTTTTAAATGACCCTGTTCCATTTAACGACATCAAGAGATGCATAAAAACCCTTCTAAATCTGGAATGGCAATCAGGCTGGGACAGAAAAGAGGTAAATAAGCTTCTTTCTATTAAACATTCTATCGAAGTTTGGCCCAGTTTACCTAGCAGAAAATTGGATACAATTATTATTCGCTTAAGAATTGACCATACGAGACTTACACATAAACATTTGTTGTTGGGGGAGCTCGCCCCTCGTTGTACAATATGCCAATGCATTTTGACAGGTCGACACATTCTTATAGAATGTCCACGTTTTAATTCTCAACGAGTTCAATATTTTCATTCGCGTCTCTTTGCTTTAAAAGTCATCCTTAACAAAGTTCCTCATCCTCATCTTCTTACCTTTTTAAAAATGATTGGATTCTTCTATTTTATATGAATATTGTTTACTCTCTTTTAATGCTTCAAATCTTTACAACAGTTTTTTTCCCCTCTAGAATAGAGTATTTGTGACAATGAACAGAGGTTTAGAATAACCTTTGAAAATGTGACCATGAACCTTTTCAATAAACCATATATTTGCATATACCTTATGGTTGGCGCAGCATAATCAAAAATGGTTTTAGCGCCAGTAAACTACATCAAACTCAAACTCAACCCTTTCAGCATAAATGGATGTAAGATCCCTACTGTTTAAAAAACAAACAAACTGAGTTCATTTTTCTAAGAAATCTATCTGTACCCATACTGTTCTAAGAAAAATTCAATCGTGGATAACTCCGCGGAATGAACTGCATCCCCAGACTTCTTAAGGTGTTTGCTCCTTATCCGTCCTAACTGTGAGCACGGCCATCCATCAGCATAAAAGTCTCTTTCGAAGCATTGTTAGCCTCTCGAATTCATCCAGGTGGAGGAAATGTTCCTTTTTCCCGTCTCGATATCATTCGCATTCCCCCCGAATGTCAGAAAGCAGAGACAAAGAATAGATTTTCCAGTTTTTCGTCTCTCAAAATCCGATGTGACGCGGGAAGTCGACTGATTCGTTTCGAAATGCCTCCTTCTCTTATTCTTTCCAACGCTCAAAGAAAGCTCTTCAGAAACGTTGTTCCATTCTTTTCCATCCGTGACAGAGCAGACGATATTTTTCCTGCAACAAAAACATTCGGGAAAAGGCATTTAGGGGTGCGGGGTGTGTGTAATAACGGCAGAGGCAAATAATAGCAAATGCATTTACAAAGCGTTTCTGGGTTCCCTTTATCTTGCTTCGGCTATTTAGCTCCACTGGGCTCTATTCATGCGGAATGTGGTAAAACGGATTAATGGTCGAAGCAAAATCGCAGACGACTTCTTGCCTGGAATTAATCGATATTGTAATCTTTATCGTTTCAGTCTTTTGCTTCTTTTTTTATGATTCCCTCTTCGATTTTTTTTTCCGTTTATCCTTTTTTGTTTGATTTCTTTTTTTCTTTTTTCTCCTACCAGTAGCATGATATACATGTCATTCGAAAACGAATTTTAAATCTGTTCTCTTATTTTTTTCCTTTCTTAAATTCTTTTTTCTTTTCTTTTCGATCGAAATTAAACATTGCGTTTTAAAAACCACTTACAGCGGAGCTTATTTCGTAAGCATTCATAGAAGAAGAGTTTTAGAGGGAAAATTTCTTTTATTCGAAGAAGAATTTTCTTATTACTTTCTTTCTTACTCCCTCCCTTCTCACCAGACGCTTGTTTCTGTCAATATTAGATTAAAGAACAGGAGGATAGATAGGAAAAAAACCTTTTTCCAAACAGGATTTTTATCGCTGTTAAATTCCGGAATGTTCCAGTATTTTAAATGCTCTCAGAGCGTCACGGTGTTTCAGCTATCGCCATTTGTATCGATTTTGCTTTTTCCCCTTCTACATTAATGCTTCTGTCACAAAAAATACGCGCCTTCAAAATTCTTGTCTAAAGAAATCTGCTTCCGTAAACTGTCAGTGTTGAGACTTAATCATTTGAAATAGCCTCAAGGGGTTAGATTCGAAGGGTTAAATAAAATTCTGAAATTTCAGCGATTCATTTTATACATCGAAACAAGACCCCAAAAAATTCTTCGATTTTTTTTACACAGTTTTATTTAATTTGACATGCCCCATGTTTGTAAAGGAGGAAAAATTGAATAGATTTTTCGTGACTTCTTCGATGTGAAAATTACAAAAAAGAAAATGAGCTTGTAAGTTTATATTGACTTCACACTATTATAATATTTTTAAATCTAATTATCAAAAAATCCAATATTTTAATTAAATTTTCCTTCTATTTTAACTGTGTCACGCCGTAATCAATTCGAAAATTGATGATTTTTATATTAGCCACAAATCATGAAATGTAATGAGGACTGAAAGGCAGAAAATAATAATAAAAATTAGAAAGTTTCAAAAACACACTTTTATTACTGTAATTAGATGCATGGAAAGAAATACTTTATTGCAACTGCGTGAGGCACTGAAAGCAAAATTATAAAAAATTAAGTCAAAATCAATGAAAATAGAAAATTTTTTGACTTTCATTTATAATATTGATATGTTTAAATGTTTCCAATTTGGTTAGAGGATTTCTATTTCAAATTTTTAAGCCTGAAGACAACATTTTTTTCAAGTTACTCCGATACTTATATTTAAATTTAAAAATTTTAATTTTTATAGCATAATTTTTCTCGCTTTTCGTCTTTTATTTAGTTTGGTTCTTTTTTATTTCTGTTCTTTATGATGGAAACTTATTTCCAATTTCTAACTTACTTCAGGACATGCTAAATCTTAAATTTTGATATATTATAGATGAAAATACACTATTTTTTTACTTTCCGAACTTAACTGAGTGTTAATCGATTGATTTAAATTTGAATTTGGTTTCATAAGAATTGTACTCACTGGTACAGAATTTCAGAACAATTGTTTTATAGATACTGTAATATTTATAATGATGAATTTTAAATCAGACGAAAATGTATAAAATTATAAATAGATATTCAAATAATTGCTTTTTTATTTATTAAAAACCTAAAAAAAACTCAAAATAAAAAAGCATTGCACGTATACTCTTAAAGACATAAAATCTTTTAGATAAGTCTTTTCCTTAGATATAAAGAAAAATAAAATCTTTTTCTTTAAAAAAAAACACAATTAGATCTTTAGATATAAAGAAAAATAAAGTCTTTTTCTCTAAAAAAACAACACAATTAGAATACTTTTGCGTGTTATTTGTTCAGAAAATACAAATCAAATTATTTGAAATTTACAAAATACATTGAAATATAGCAGCAAAGAATAATCTATTTCCAAGTATCAAAATAAATACTTGGAAAACTCTATGTTGCATGAGTATTAGTAGTAAATATTTTTTTACTGCACAAGTACGAAATATGGCATATTTTTTCAAGACATTTTTATGGAGCGGACAATATAAAATTTCTAATGGAATATAATTAATGTTGAGAAAGATACGACATTATAGCGAGAATAATTTCACTTGTTCTCTTAGAGAAGTTAAATAACAAGAGTTTTCAGAAAATATTTTTTAAAATTAAATCCTCGAATCGCTAGCTATAAGTGAACTGAGTAGAAATATGGAGAATAACGTTGAATAATCATAAATTAACAAATTTAAAATGCAGTAAGTTAGGCATCATAAATAATAAACAATTTTATTATCATTATTTTTTCATACATTTGAGTCGCAATATTATAGAATTTTATACATGCCAAATAATAAAAAGTATCCGAATACATTATGTTTCGTCTGCTTTGCAAATGTGTCAAGTTCTAATATAAAGTAGGAATGGCGTATGCAGGAATGGTGTATGCTTCTATGAGGAAGACTAACTAGCTTTTGAAATATTTCTGCAGTAGTGGTAGAAGATTCTTGAAGAAAAATAAATCGGGTAAGCTCTATCATGAACGTGGGGGCTTTGTACTCTTGCTCGAATTCGACTTTACAATTAATGCAATCGATTTTCTGCCGGATTAAGATCTGGACTTGGCGTAGGTCAGTGCAATTCCTCGTCAGCTACAGAAGGAGGAAGCACAATGTTTGGGGTAGTTTCTCAACTTCATTTCCTGGTGTCTGTAAAGGAAGAAAGTAGATGGGAACTTGCTTTAGCATTTTGGATAATTACATGCTGCCTATGTTGTCACAAACAATATGAGTAGGATCCATTCTTTTTTTCAGCATTATCTTGCTTCTACGCACGTAGCATTAGCTGTTCATAATGGATTTATTGAAACAGTGGGACGAATTGGAATCGAAGATTACGTCAGTAACAGAGCTTGCTACTTTTTTCCTAGCAATAATAACCAGCAATTTCTTCAGAAATATTTCAAAAACTAATATATAAATTTCTTTCTGGAGAAGCAGTCATCAGTGCAGAAAGTACAGTCCCACCAAAAACCAAGGGACAACATATTATCAATTGATTCAAATACAGAACAAGCAAAACATCAAGGTAATCAGATCCTTTTAATATTATAGCTTGAATGAAATGACATAATGTCGCAAATTTAGTGTTGATATAAATAATAGTAATAAAACTGATTGTAATGTCTAGTTTTACTGCAATTTAAATTAGGTAATAATTTATGAGTATCAAAGGATATTTCTCATAGTTTCAGTCTCTATATAATTTAATTATAATTATTCGAAGTTCGAGTTTAAAAAATTTCAAGTTATGAAAAATTTTCTTTATCTAATTTCTCAAATAAAGCAGCTGATATTTAGCTTTCTCTAGTGCTAATATCTCTCTGAATGTACTCATTTGAAATTCTTACACCACCTAGATTCCAAATTCTGAAACAAATACCGTTTTTTGCCCACGTGTATTTAAAATAGAATATACAGAATATTTACTTTGATGCTTTTCTGGTATATTTTGTTTATTTTTTCTATAATTTGATTGAAAATTTATCATGCTGTAAGCATAAAAAAGCCGGAGAATTAGCAACATTAAGCATAAGAAACCAGATTTAATGGTAACATTTTGAATATAAGGGCGATTTCGACAGAAATGTATGCACGTACTGCTCACAAATAAAATCGCAGATGAAATTTCGAATTCATTGAAATCTTTCTACAAAAGGGGTCAGGCTAGATTATTTTCTTCTTCAATTCCTGATTCGTTTCTGAAATTCACACGTGACAGCAAAATGAGAGTTCAACATTTTCTTTACATATCTGAAGATCAAAAGCAATTCATTCAACTTTTTGAAGGAGATTGGAAGGGAAAAAATCTAAATTTTAAAGTTTCTGAATACTTTTGATCACAAGTTTATATAGTACACTTTAAAAAAAAGTAAATTTTTCGAGCCTTCTATAAAGAAAATGAGTGCTTTTTTTTAATTTCTCGTGCAGGTATGGTTTTATAAAATGCGTACATCCTTTATCAATGACCCTGTTGTTAAAAAAATGCCACATTCATGTGAGATAAAATAAATTTTAAACAAAAAAGAAGTTTGCTTCATTTGTTTTGAATTAAAATTCTATTGCCACTGAAACAAAGGATTTAAATTTCATCTTCTTTTTTCTCCGAGAGATATTGACTCTTTAATCTTTTACTGTTCATATTTTAAAAAAATCATGAAAACTATGCTTTAGTTTCTATTGTACAACCAAATACATGTTTTATTAAGGCATTAAAAATATTAACCTTTTGTATTTTTTAAACAGAATTCGTATCATGTTTATTAACCAGTAAAGAAGACAATGCCATTTTTTGAATTATCACTGTTCCATGAAATAAATACTTTTTTATTTAATAATTGATTCTCTGTTGTTGAGAAACGGAAAATCAATATCCCATTTGTCATTCCTTAACAAGAGTGAAAAAAAAATTAGTGCGATCGCTTCATATGTAGACCCACATCACGTAATAATTAAAAATCGACCAAACGTGGTTACCGGGCGAATCAAGAACGCATTATTAATGGGCAATCCTAGAAACTGAAGGAAAGCTTGGCGAATAAAAAATAAAAAAAAAGAAGAAAAGAGGGAAAAAGCATTGAAATTATTCCATTTCAATTCATCTTCCATTCATTAACCCCGTAACCGTAATCAGCACGGACGAACAAATATGGCTACCCTTGGAATGTCCCATCGAAATCCCTTCTATTAAAGTTAATTTATCGTCCGCATATTTCTTTCGTTCTTTTTCGTTTTCATTTCTTCTCGAGAACAACAAAAATGCATCAAAATATCGTTATCGTAGTTTTCGCTAATCTGTGCTAATTAACTGTAATTAACCCAATCCCAGTTTTTGAAGAGAAGATTGAAGGTTTTGGATGTAATTAATTAGGCGAGAGGTAGGAGCGGGGGGTGGGGAGTTTTGGACATTTGGGTTTTTTTGTTGTCACGTTGGTTTCTGAAATTTTGAAAAGTATGATACATGAAAAGTAATAAACGGAATTTTAGAACTAAATATTTGAGAATGCCTCCCTCTACTGCATCTCATTTGAAAACAGCTCTTTTGTGTTCGAGAGCTTTTTAAAACTTTCAGACAACCAGGTTTTACTGTATCTGGTATTTATTATATTATAAAAGAACAAATTATTATAGATTATATTATAAGAGGACAATATTAGATTTTATTATAAAAGAACAAATTTATTTGAAAATATACAGCTACTGTCTTATTCAAAATAAATTTTTTATCCCAGAAATGTTCTATTTTTTTAGTCTTTCATTTAAAATGACACACTTGGAAATATACTTTTATTATTTTACACAAACTAAATTTTTATACTTATTATTTTCCATTTTTTTAGTCTTTAATTTTTAATTCATTACTAAAACATTTCGAAAAGTTGGAACCAGTTTTCTTAAATTCATTACTTGATGAAAATATTCTATTAAAATCAAAACTTTATTTAATTTATAAATTATATGATAGATAAAAAATTAACTTCATTTAGGGATTAGCTAAAAGAGGAAAATTTAATTTAATTAAGTGATTATTTTAGTGTTAAGAAGAACACCTAAGCAGATAAAATTTCAAAATTCTAGCATCGGAAGGAACCAAAAAGTAATTACATAATTTAATTGCCACATTCATGAAATAAGTCTCATTCAGAATTAAAATAATTAAAAAAAAATATGAATTGACAATATTTCAATTAAAAAGTATTCTTTTAAAGAGAAAACTCTATATGGTAAAACGAAACGACTGTTTTAAAAGAAAATTACAGATAATTTGGTGTTATAGATTATTTTTTAACTTCTATAAGTTTTTATATATATATATTGATTAATCGAATGATGACCAGCGTATCATTAATAAATGAGGAAGATTTGCGCGTTGCCAAAAGTTATTAAAAAACTTTCATAGCAAGTAGCTAACAGAAAAATCTACAGAATTTAATATTTATTCATAATAAATTCTTGTAAATGAGTTATTATTAATTATAAAGAACATTCTTTTTTCTAAAAGGTAAAAACACACACATTACGCTGGAAACAAACCTCAGGTCTTCCTCTCTCTCACAGAGGCTTATAAAAAGTGGGTGCATTTGGTATTGGTACGTTTTATTTTAACTTATATCTGAAAGAAAGAATAATTAGTTGTCTATCATTATTTTATTGACACCCCCTATCTTTTTTTAAAACCAAGTTCAGTTTAGTTATATTAACGTACAGTTTTAAAACAACACGAGGAATATTTTTTGACGGCCCTCGTCATTTTGAGCCGTAGTCAGATGACGAGGACGACCCTGAGCTGGCACCCACTTCTCCAGGCTTTCACACCACGTCAGCTGGAGGGTGTTTGGCTCCGACGAATTTGGCGTGCACTAGATCCGCGTACATGGCGTTTCTTCGGTGGAATTTGGTGTCGAGCCTGAAACCCTCCGGTTCCGCAGTCGAAACCTTACCACCAGGCCACCGTGGCCCCCTTTTTAAAACCAAGATGTTAATTTTTAAAATTTTAAGTTGAAAGTTAACCTAATTTAGATAAGAAAGTGTAAGGAATACTGAAAAAGTAATTAAGAAATTAAAAGAATAATAAAAATAAATAAGAAATGGTTAAAAATAAGTTTAATAAAAGCTTTGCAACTTCTTTTCACGTCAGTTTTCCTTTTTCAAACACAACGTATGCAAAGAATTTCTGAATCTTTTGACAAATGGTTTAAAATTAAAGTTAAAAAGCAAAAAAAAAAAAAAAAAAATGTGGAAACTATGCAAGTGTTATTAGATGGAATCGTTATAAAATGACGAAAATAGAATAGCGTTTTTAGTGTACTCAAATATAGAAATAGCGTTTTTGGTGTACTCAAATGTTTTGGCTTCGGGGGCTTTCATTCAATTCTATTTCCTACCTCATATATACTATATAGAGAGATAAAAATGACACAAACACAATGACAAATTCGTTCTTCAGAAATTACGAAGTACAATCAATACTATCAATAGGAACTGAAACTATTTCTAAGTTCGTTTATAATGACGTCACACTCCCCTGCGAACCAATGATTTTTCTCGATTTTCTTCCATACATGAAATAGGGTAGGGGATGGGAATATGCTGACGGGACGTACTTTCTAGAAAGGGTTGTACCGTGGCCGGAGATGGCTCTTCGGACTCAACCACAGCTCCCGCCAGTGTTACTGTAGCGGCGTCCGGTTATTCAATTTTTTTTTATCCGTGTGTTTTCTTGGCGGGTCGGAGGCTTATCACTCGTTAGCTCAGTTCTACACAAACTGCCTTTTTGAAAATGAAACCATAAATAATTTAAACATACTTCGAAGGAAGGAAAAATTTCCACATTTTTCAGCACACTTAGGAGAAATAAATTGCTTCCCGCTGGTTGCGAGGAAATTATTGAAAAGAAACATTTTTGACTACAATGAATCAAATCTTGCATATTAATGCACTCAAACATTGTTTTAGCGCCTAATTTATCTCCCTTTACAAGGATCGCACCCCTTCCTCTCTCTCTCTACGATTTGAATTACTCATAATGCACCGAGGAAAAACAAGCTTGATTAATTTAGGGGGTGGAAAAAGAGACATCGGAGATCGGAACGATGTTTATAGTTTAAATAAGAGAGTGCATAAGCGGACTTAATATGCATAAAAATAAATTGACTGTTGTTTTTATTGAACGTTGCTTCGCGAATAAATAATAAAAAAAAATGATAAAGAATGAAGAGAACAGGAAAGATTAAAGAAGTACATCTTCTAGCTAATTAAATAGCCGATACTCTTCATCCTTCGGAGTCACGGTTATGGTTAGGAGAAGCGCGGGGTCATGGAACAATCCATCACCGGCCAAAAAGCGGGAAAGCAACTCTCATTTTTAACCCTCTTCAGATTTTAACTTTTTTATAAGTCAAATTTAATTTTCGTTCATAATACTTGATTTTCATTCTAGGAATTATAATATAAAATAGTCGAAAGTTCTGGCAACGAGTTTGAACGAAGCAGAATTGGAATGACGATGTTTATATATTTGGGATTTATTTTTTAATTTCGATTCAGACTCGGAATCTGTTGATTTACTTTCCTCAAATTTACAAAGGAAAAGATAATAAATTGAAATTCAAAAAAAATCTACGATTTTTATTTAATGAGCATCATTTTATTCAGTTATGGAACTATACAGCAGAAAATTCTGGACAAATTCAAGGAATTTTTAGGGGTAGGGGATGTAGAGGCATTATTATTGTTTTGTTCTCTCTTCTGCTCAAAGAACTTATCCATTTTGCGAGTTCTGCAGTGTGTTTTGTTGCATGCATATCCTTTTTAATTTTATTTCATTATTTTTGCTATATTACGATTGCATACGTATCCCAATGAACTTTATTTGATTATTTTTGGTGTATTAGGATTGCTTGCATATTCCAACTCTGTTTGATTATTTTTGTTCCCATAATTGCATTTTCATGATTTCGACCCTCTTCATAGTTTTCAAATTATGGAATGTAAATATAAGAATCTTTTCTATTTTTTTAAATATTTGAAGAAATTTGTGTTGCATTTGTATTGATACGTTTTCAAAGTTGAAAGTATAATTTTTTTTTGAGAAATTTGGTGCATTTCTTACTAACATTCTTAGAATAAATATTTTTGAAGATTAGAACTGATATTGTAAAGACATCTAAGAAGCTGTACTTCGTATGTCGTGGTTGCTAACGATTATTTTTGTGAATAGAGCTTAAATTATGCTAACAGCAACAAAATTGTTTCAATTTTTTTCCCATTAGCTGATACAATATCTATTATTACTTTATTTCATGCCGTTTTGTGTTTTTGCTAATTATATACTTTTATTTGAGGTTTTTTATTATCTTCAAAAAATAGTATAATCGTCAAATAAATTCTAACTCGAGACTTTGATGAAACTCCACGTTTTACATTTCCCTGTGTTCGACATTCTTAGAAAATGTCTGTCTGTCTGTAACTAAGATAACTCAGAAACGCTTTGAGATAGATGGATGAAATTTGGTATACTGTAATGTCCTGATCTGGACTGATCAAATAACGAAGCAGAATTTCCGGACAATTCTTTATTTTACAGCCCTATATATACTAATGAACAACTTGGTTAAATAAATGCTTAGTTACGCCTGTAGTAGGAGATACAACAGTCAAAATCGAAGGTTTTTCTTGAAACTCAGTTCTCCATCACGTCAGCACGACCACTCCAGAGGTAGTTTCTCAGATTCCGTACTCGTGGGCGGTCTCCTGCAATTCGTTTCTTCTCTCCTCTCTGAAAAAAAAAATCTTCCCACTTTATTTTGGCGACAATCTCCGCCTCTTAATTTACATTTGTCATTTGAGCTCTCCTTCGACCAATCGGGGTTCAGCCATATGCTCTCTCAGCGGTGCCAGTGGGTCATGGGAAGGTCCTTTCACAAAGAGAAACATCTAGCATCCAGATGTTTGGACACCCCTTTTTCTTTGAAGGTACTATCAATACCTCTGGGACGAAGAATTCCACATGTGGTCTTTCATTGTAGTCGTTAATGAACAGATGCGAGACCACCCAGATGAAAAGATCCAACATCTAGCTATCTCGAGGAGCTTAGTGAGTAACAGCGACGACAGAATGAATCAGTACAACACAATGTCTTATCAGTACTGGCAAACGGGGAATGTTACAATACTGTCTTCATATTAAATTTTTTGATTTCTATCAAGTATTGAACAAAATCCATTCAGACCAATTCTGTCTGTCCGGTTGTTCTAATATAAGCTAACACGATAACTACAAAAACGGAGAGCGCTAGATGGACAAAATTCTGTACACAAATTTAACATCCATTGTGTAGACACTTGTCGCACTTTAAGCCAAATCCAACTAGGGATAGGCCATCAGTCGTTCAGTACTTTCAGAAACAAGTAAACTATATAATTCAAAAACAGAACGACATTTATATATCAAATTTGATATGTGATTTTGTGACTACATATGTAGTTCTGAGTCTAAAGTTTGTTTCAGTTGGTTCGGAAAATTGGATCTAAAACATAAATTGGATTTTCAAATACTATTAACTGTATGTCAGGGATAAATCCCCGAAACACTTGTCAAGAATCACTCGATAGATTCAGTAAAAATACTAAATTCACGCCAAAGGATAATGTTTCACCACTACTGCACATCAGGACAACGCAAGGCATTCTTTGTCTCACTCAAGTTCTATAATTTTTTTTGTGTGTGTGGGGGGGGGGGGGGGGGTAAAGGGAATAGAGTATAACAACTTTATTAGACATTATGTGAGAAAGTTTTGGGAAAACCATTCAGCTTGTTTCCTATCATCTCAAAGTCAAATCGTGTATACTCCTTTAAATTTTTGTTCAAGATATTTATAAAAATATTGTTTACCACTTGAAACTTTTAGGTCATAAACAGAATCAACTTTCGGTAAAAGTTTGTTTTCTTCCTCCTCTTTGAATGCTCCTCCTCTTCTAATGGTCGCATTCTTGAATGAAGGAAGAACATTTTTTTTAACAGCGGCTCCACTTCTAACTCATTGACCGTCCTCAGACTGGATAGTTATCTTCCAGTACTAATGACTCAATATTTTTGAGAATTTTTTTTTAAAGTCTTTAAAAAAAGTCTTGTTTCATTTTTTACAACATTTTTAGGCCGCTACAATTGAAAATAAATATCCATAATACGTAACTCAACTCTCTATGATATTTTCATTCTAAAATATTTACTTAAAATAAATAATTCGCGAATCTCTCTTTATGTTTTGAAAAAAGCCCTTTATGTATGAGAAGAACCCGAGATTGCTATTAAAAATGCAAGGAAATAATGAAAGTGAATATTTCATTTTTCGCTCTTTTTCTTTGCAAAACAAAACATCAAGACAAGTTTCGAATGTCCTTTTGCCGGGAGAGAACTTAAATGATAAATAAACTTTGCGACTTCCGAGATCTTTCCAAACACAAAAGGCACAGAATTCTTCTTTTTTCTATTTTTTTCGATGAAGTTCTCTGCTTTCACCAAAGTTACATAAATATTTGATAGCTCGCTTTTGCTTTCAAAACATCTCCACTTTATAGTCTCTTTCGCTGATGGTGCATCGGCACGTTTTAAAATTAACTTAAGACTCTTTTCCTTAACTTCCATTTTGTATTTCAGAAAAGCAAGGAGAATAAAAATACTGAATAAATAATCCAGTGTAAAGCTCATTCACGGATATTTCTTCCGGTTACCGTTAAAAAATACATGAACTAAATATGATCATTTGGTGAAACGGAAAGAAGAAGAGACGAAGTTAAATAATTCTTTTTCTTAAATATTTGAAAAATAGGATTGTGAAAGAATATCTCCTCCTCTCACTTGAATTTCTTTCAGAACTTAATCTCTGAGAGTTTATGTCCTAATACAATTTTAAATAACAAGTTCTCTTAGTTTTCATTTCTTAAAACAATGTTAAAGTGACGTTAAAATGGCTCTCCAGAGATAGTTTTGAATCTTCACTTCTGAGATAAGACGATAAATCTCCAAAATGATTTACAGAATTTAATCTGAAGATCAGACGGTATATCCAATTTGCTAAAATTGCTCAATAAAAGTTTTTAAAAATATTTCAAAAATGATTCAAGTAGCTACATCTAGAACTACTCTTTAAAAATTTCATAATTGCGTTCCATAAAGCATTTGGAGTAGATTATTGTATCTATGCACTTTGATAAATTTGTGTTCTAGATTTAGATTCGAATGTCTTCTATTATTAAAACATTAATATCGATTAATACCAGTGATTTTTTAAATAGAATATTCACATGTGTTTAAGCCTTATCTGGTGTATTTTGAATACAAAGTATCTAGTATTTTTGCAATTTAAACTATTAAATTCGTGGGACACTAGCATCGCTTAATCACTTGAATTTTGAATTTATTTAAATACCTAATCAAACCTAATTAATTTTATTTTGGAATTTTGTTATTTCCAGCTACAACCGCATGAATATGAATATTTTTATAAAGAACTAGCGGAAACCAAATGACATTTCTTTTCTTGTAATGAGTGTTAGAGAAAATGTTAATAACATAAAATAATACCGGGTTTGCACTCGGTTACGACCAGTAGGCAGCGCATGTGTAGAAAAATGAAAATGCCATTCGGTATATGGCAAGTAATTGTCCCTATGGAACAACAACATGTCGCTGTATTGTATTTTTACCTTGCTGTTTTTACCGGCGTTTGAAAAATTTGGCGGGTTTTTTTTGGCGTGAAAAAATTGATTACTTATCATAAATTAATTTCGACATTTGTGCTCTTTGTTCTTTCTAATGCGAGGTTGTGTTTTTTTTTTCATTTTATTTGCCATTTCTTTTCTTTTGTTTCCAAATTTAGGTTTTCTCAGCTTTTTTATTTCATTTTACCATGTTCCTTAGTGTAACAATTTATCATTTTAATACGATAGAAAGGGGGGGGGAATTCAGGGACGCTAAAACGTCAATTTATAGCTAATCATGGAATGGCTGAATCTATCTTATGAAATTTTTGGCAAACATAAATCAGTCTCTTTTTACTCATGCGCTGCTTACTGGCTGTCTTATAACTGGCCGAGTGTAAACCCGGCGTAAATCATCGTAACTAAACATAAAAATATTTCATGTGTTATGTATTTTTCTTTAAGGAGTTGTATCAAAGTGGAATTATTGAAACAAACTGATGAAGTATCTAATAAAAGAAAGCTCCGGCGTCAAAAATAATGTCCATTTAAAATATCATTGAATTCGCAAAACAAAATGTAAGTTTTTCGGTTAATAGTCAGCAAGCACCTATTTAAAGAAATTCTTTACTATTACTATCACGAAGATCTGCATTACACAGTCACTCTATCAAGATAAATAACCTTCTAAACTGCTCTAGATTTAAATACACATGTTTCGTTTCAAAAACAAAACATTTGTCTGAAAAGTTTCTTCAATACCCTCATGTGACCCGAGAAATGATATTCTTGCCTTACACAATAACAATGAATGCTACTGTAGGTTAATATATGAAAATCTACATTACATGCAAGAATATATGTATATATACTATAAGTTATATACTGAAAATATATGTTCAATGACTGTAAGTTATAACTGAAAATATATGTTATTATAGAATTAGTCTAAATATGACTAATTCTATAATAACATCTTAAATATCTGTGGAAGATATTTACGATGAAAAAAGATCCATTTTAATTCTCTCTGAATTTATCTATATTTGTTTATCGTCCTGAGTATAGAAAGAACTATAAAAAGACATTTTAATGAATTTTATTTTTAATGAATACTAGAAGTTTTTGGCGACCAGCCAGTTCGCCAGTACTAATGCTAGCTAAAATGTAAAATGAATATTTTATGTAACTTGTTCACATAATAGGTTTTGCAGCAAAATATTTTTAAGATTCAAACTTTGAGAGTCATATTATTCACTTATACTATTATGTAGGCCTTAAACCGTTTTTTTATTGTATTAAGCATCTCTTCTATGATGCTCGTAAAATTCAATTTTAAATTAAAGTGGAAATAATGAAACTACAATTAATATAAAGACATATTTTAATGAATCCCAGCATTTCCTTAAAAAATATGTATATGAGAACTGAAAACAGAGTTGTTCGGCATTGAAGTCTTATGTGCATTACAGAATAACTTTCATAATTTATAATATCTCAATGAATTATTCAACAAAAAATTTCACGGATTCAATGAAAAATTTAGTTTTTAGTTCTATTTCTAAAAGGATATAAACACTACCAATAATAATATTTCATTTCTTTTTAATTTAGAAATATATTTCAAAAAATTATAAATTTTAAACAGTCCTTTGGTCCTAAGGAATCATATTCTGCACAATATTCTTGACTATACGATTTTTATTTAAATAAAAAAAAAACGGTTCTATTTTCTGCGTTCAAATCTAACCGATTTATTAAGTTTTGAATATTACAATATCAGAACAATAAACATTTTCAAAATCTAGCTAAATGACTCTTGAGATACTCTGGGAGATGATTGGCTTCTTTGAGACGGTCGATGAAGTGATCTGTAATCACCCGTTTTTATAAAATAGTGATGTTGACATTTTCATAAATCGATCAGCTTTAGAGATTGATTTAGTTGATTGGGGCGCAATTCTTTTTATTTAAAATGTTAGAGTCTTAAGAATATTTTGTTAATTATGACTCATAGGGCACAGGATACATGTAAAAATTTAAAATTCGTAATTCATCAACATTTATTGATTCAAATTATATAAAATATAATTATTTATTTCATTTAGACCATTTGTTAACAGAAGTATGTCTGTTACTAAAGAATTTACAAATTAGCGGTTAGGTTCCAATGAGAGTAGATATCTTGTACATATTAAACCATATTTGCTTTAATTAAAACTGTTTAGTTGAATTAGTAATATATGTATTCTGAGAGAATATAAAATACGTTTTCTTGCCTTTACTTTTGAAAAAATATCACGTATAGTATTCATTTCATTTCATACAGACATGGGTTGTTGGTATGATAGTTGACTTATTTTTTTAATTTAAGCTTTTGTCAATATGTTGGCAATGCGTTGATAAATGCTAATTTTTTTCTCATTAACGTGCAATGTGCTCTTGCAGCTTATATTTTATTTTTATTTTGCGGGAAATAAATTGTTGATAAATATGATTAAATATTTTTTAAAAAATTAATTGAAAATAGAAATTCAACTTGATGGTTAAAACATTAGTATCATTGAAAAGATAGCTTTTTGATTTTAAGTGTGATGTAAAATTCAATTTTCAGCTGTAATATTTTCGGTAATTATAGCGGAAAAACGCCAACATTTCACTTAATTTTAAATTAATAAAAATTCTAATTAAAAATACAAAAAATTGCTCCGAGGTGCTTTCCGGGTCACCAAAGTATACAATTGTCAAATTTGGTAGCAGTAGTTAGAGCGGGGTGCCTGTAGATACACACACACACACACACATTGAACTTTTTTATAAGTATAGATGTATATATAGATAATCTTTTCAAAACAATAAGATCTTTTAACTTTAAAAGAATTGTAAATGTACAGAATTTACATTTGTTGCCTATTTTCTTATATTATTTTTACTTTCTGAGAAGGAAACAAATTTTTCTAAACAAAAAAGAATTCAATTCATTTTGCCTACAGTAGCAGTAAAGAAAACTTTCGACGGTGTTTTTTTTAAACATTTTGAAATGAACGTACGGAAGATACAGCAGGTTACAGTTCCGTCGTTTCATTTTCCGACAAAAGAAATGAATCCAAAATTTTAAAAAAATATTTTTTTAAAGTCATAAATTATCTCCGACGGTTTCTTTTGATTTTGCTACTTTTTTAAAAAGCTCGATCGATGATAATCGTGTCAGAATATTGACTTTTCGAGAAATCTCATTATCGTTTGCAACAAAAGGAGAGTTTATCTTTTTCTCTTTCTTTTTTTTTATAATCAGGAAACTTGTTAAAAAAGCTTTCATGAAATATGCATTTTCATTTTAATACTTTAAACATCATCAATTTTTGTGGATTGATTTAGCAATGGAAAACTTGGAAAGATTCTTTTTGTGTTATTTGTCAGTGTTTTCATATTTTGGTTAAGAAAAATGATCCTCTTTTGCACAGAATGTGTTCATGTCCTCAACAGTTCCGGCAAAATTTATTTATAGTTTGTTATTGGGTTACAAAGAGAATTCCAGTTTTAATCTTGTTTATGGAAATCGAATTATTTTGCTGCTAGTTTGGACAGTTGCGAGTCCCGAGCGACTGTTTTAAATATGAAATCCAATTTTAGCGTAACAAAGGATTGAAACTGTTGCACCAGACATTCTGAGTGAATGGGTAATGCGTATGTTTTGCTTACATAAACTTATTTATCTATGAAATGAAATAATTTTTAAATGAATTTTTTTTCTCAAGGCAATATCAGATAGTTACCTAACATAAAGAGAATGATAATAAATTTTCCTATCGTTGTAAGAATAAATCAATCAAAACTCTTGTAAACTATTTTGAGAATCAAAAATGTTAAAATACCGATAAGAGGAAAAATAAAAATAATAATAAAAAAAACCTACAAATAAGAAAAGTTTAATCCAACTCTGAACCATGTTCATTATATTACTCGATAGTAAGAATGATAATTAACAAGTAATAATTCCCAAATTAATCTTGCAAAATATTACTGCCGAGAATGTTTTGAAACATCTGATGGCCAAAATTCATTCGTCTAGAATATCGAATTGTAACAACTGGTGTTTTTAGCATCATAATGATTGCAATTCGTCTATCGTAGATTTTTGACCGAAAATAATGTCATCGAGTGGAATTGTTTATTTAGTGTATTCGCTTGATTTATCACCCTGCGACTTTTCTTTATTCCCAAAATAAAAAAAAAAATGAAGCTTAAAGAGTGTTATTTTGATGCTATTTCTAACATAGGGCTTCGGCTCATAGTTTGGAGCCAATGAAAAAAAAAGAGTGAAATGGAACATTTATTCAAATAATTATTAAATGGTCGTTACGGGTACAAATCAGAAAAGTATATTTTGATGAATGTCTAAAGGATCTTCGCGCGAAGACCATAAAAAATCACATTTTTTTTGTTTCATTTTTTATTCATTCACATTTTCAGTCTTTAAAATTTGTTGACGCTTTGTGAAATTACTTTTAATATTTTAGAAAAATTTCACAGCATTTTTTTCCATTTGGAAGAATTTGCATGTCTTTAAATGGTTAAGAAATTAGATAATGAGTCTCGATTAAACCAGATACCCTATAAATGTTTCACAATATTTATGCCAAATTGTTTTTTAGTACTTTATATTACTATAGTGCATAAAAAAATATATATAAATATATAAAAATCTCATGTCACGGTATTTGTGTTCGAACTCCTCCGAAACGGCTCGACCGATTTTCATGAAATTTCTTATGCGTATTTGGTAAGTATGAGAATAGGTCGTAAAATATATTTCATAACGCTAGGTAATTAGGGTGTTCCTATCCACGTTCACCGTACGCTGATGAGATCAACGCTTGTTTGAAATCATCGCCACTGTGACGTAAAGTTGAAAAAATGCAGCTAAAAATAAACATGCGCGTCCAAATGCTACAAGATCCATCTGCTGACACATTCTCGGAACAATTGTTAGATATCGGCGATGGAAAAGTTTCTGTTTATGAAAATACTGGATGCATAAAATTTTCCACAAATTTCTACACTGTCGTTGATTCGCAAAATGCCCTCATTGACCGCATATTTCCCGATGTACGCACATAATACACAAATCATGCGTGACTGGTAGAAAGAGCCATTTTGGCAGCAAAAAATGTGGAGTCGACGATTTAAACTTCAAAATACAGCAGTCTTTGCCAGGCGACTTGGTATCATACAAATGATCGATACAGTTTGCGATGATAACGAAGCTGTAAATTATCCAACAGAGTTTTTGAACTCATTGGATTTGCCAGGCATGTCACCACACCTTCTACGACTGAAAGTTGGATCTCCTGTTATTTTACTTCAGAATTCGAACCCACCATGGCTGTGCAATGGCATGCGATTGGTCATTAAAAAATTGATGAAAAACGTTATCGAGGCCACCATTTTGAATGGTAATTTCCGAGCCGAAAATGTTTTAGTTTTGCCACGAATTCCAATGATTCTCACAGACGTGCCAATCGAATTTAAATGCGATCAATTTCCTAATAGATTCGCATTCGCAGTGACAATCAATAAGTCGCAAGGCCAAACTATGTCTGTTTGCGGCTTAGATTTAGGCACATCATGTTTTTCACACGTGGCATGTTCTCGCGTGGGCAAACTATCGAGATTATTTGTGTTGGCTAAAGACGGACTGAGAAAAAATATCGCACTCTCAATTGCTCTTCGAAATGAATATTGATTTTCTTTATTTCATTTTTATACTTTAGGACAAAAAATATATTACTTTTTTCACTTAACGTTTAACTTTTAAGAGATCAAACAATGTATATATTCGTTATGTTAATGAAATACATTGTATTGAGAAAATGAATGGTTGGTGTTTTTTTTGTTTTTATCCGCGATCATCGTCTACAGCGCTCATTTCCTCTTTCTGTCATAGATCCCATCCCCACACACCTACAATGCATTCGTTAACAACCAAAATATTCAATAGAAATAATTTATAAGGCAGAACAACGTTTGCCGGGTCAGCTAGTTTCTTTTATAAAAACACTGATAGAGAAAATGTGCTATCTAATCCTTCAATTAATAAAAATTATCGATATTTCTTCATTCAGTGGTGGCAAGATGATCGGCTGCACACAAGAACTTTATGATAGCAGTGAAACGGAACACGGTTACTTATAAAAAGAATGTAGCGTTGATTAATATGATGTACAGTGCGATTATAATTGAAGTGACCTACACAGACATGTAGAGATTGTTCAGTTTGATGTATTTTTTCGAAACTTTCTCTCCACATTTTCGGACAGCATAGAAAGGGTAAATCTGTAATAAAAATTAATAATTCATACTTCGACCCTTATGGAAAAATATGGCACTTCAAAAGAAAAAAAATTCACAAATTTTTAAAAAACACAACACTTTACTTTAATCACTTAATATGTTCGATACGTATTTCATTTAAGCTAATCATGTATTCAAAGTGGGTTCAACAACGAGTGCGAGGCTTCTTAAAGAATTGCAACAATATGATGCATTATTCTTTCCTAATCCAAGAAGAGTTCATATACTTTCTCTACAGACATGACCACTCAGGAATCCTCATCACAGAAATTCAAGCCTTGAGAATAAGGACACCAAGCAACCAGAAAATTATTCGACAATCTCTTAAGTAGAACAAAGCATTTCCTTCGCTTATTGGGCAATATGGAGGTAACACATCCTCTTGGCTGAAAACACTAGTCTCTAAACGTTCAGATTCTTGTAAGAAAGGAATGATTCATTATTTTAGAACCTCTAAGTAACGATAAGCATGTGGTTATACTTAAGAAGTGTTTTAAATACTTAATAAGGGTTTTCTTTAAAAAAAAAGGATTTAAAACTTTAAGAATGAAATTAGCAGTAAAACGAAACTATACTGTAATATGATCAGAATGCAGTGACGTTCATTCAAAATTAGGCGAGAAAAGGTGCCTCATATGCGACAGTTCGGTATATTCACTGTTCCATGTAAGGTAATCACAGACAGCAGTTCTGGCCTTACGGATAAATTTGAATGACTGGACACCACAACAGGATTGGCAGAAACTAAGATTGAGTCTTATGGAACATTACCGGCCACGGTACAACTCTTCCCGCAACAGGCATCTTCCATCCTCGGTAGGTAGTAGCTGACTCCACATCATTTATGTACCCACCAAAGTGATGAGAACCATACCGGAAGCTTTTCAGCCCAATGCCTGAGATACCTCCCCCCTCGATGGGATCCTCATCTAAAATAAATTGTGCATGATGTGGCTATAGAATATCTCAAGAATATGCGATATCAAACGCTTTCTGTCCAGAAACTGGTACACAATATCAATGCATTCATTGTTCCGAATTTCGAGAGTGCAGCTTTTGTACCATGTGGCCTTGTACGCATACCACTTTATAAAGGGCGGCAAAACCTTTCGTACCTTAGAACAAGAGCGAGACAAATCACGTGATGCCGCTAGAGTATTTATTGAAGAATATTGGGAACTGGACGCTCTTTCAACCACAGAAATGACGACTTCTTCCACGCTTTTATTTGAAATCCGTTTCTGTTCCCTACCAGACTGCACGTTCAAGTCTCAAATCCTTATTTTTCGATGCCTTCTTCGATAGAGGCCCTTTTCTGAAGCCTTTAAGCATCGATTTCTCGCAATGAAGTGAAGCCATTAGTGCAGTTCTCATAAAGTAACTTGAAAGCTCTTGAAAGTGAAGTTAAAATAGAGCTCGATCTTTCCTGTCTAAAGATACGATGGTGAATGATTTTACGGCACTGATAAATAATATTTTTAAATGTTTCTTATTTACAAAAAGACTTTTATATATGAAAAACACCATCTAATGGGCTGGATTTCTTCTTATTATTATTTCTCAATTTTCTTTTCCCTTTGACCCCGATAGTTTCAATGAAGTACGTCAAATAGATCGGGCAACATATCCCTGAGAAGTGTCACTTTTTATAGCCAACCTGTACTCTGAATCAACAACAAATGTTAACATTCGTTGATGAAAAACAGCAATATTTGAAAAAAGTTTTTTCATTCAATTATGTACTATATTAAATATATATATATATATTATCAAAGGACGGATGGATGATTAAACACACACACGCATGTGTGTAGGTGTGTACATCAACGTGTGGTCATACATACACACATTCAGTTTTATATACAGCAATCATCTGGTTTTGTTTCATCATAATTTTGTTATGTGATGGTTGTATTTCTACCATTATTATTTGATTTATTTTATATTCTGTGTCAGTACATGCCTTTGTATTACTATTTTCATAAATAAAAATACTTAATATTTTTTTCTTAAATATTTTTTGATTGGAACATTCCAGTGTCCACTTACCTAAGAAAATATCGTTATTGTGTTTTTTTTTTCAATCATAAGATTTAATTATCATTTTTAAATCAAGATAAAAAGATTACTTCTAATCTCTTTACCTTTCTTTATACTATTCATAATTTATCTCTATAAGACCGGGATAACCTGATTGTCAGGGCGTTGGATTCGTGTCCCTTGGGTTGCGAGTTCAAACCTCACTGGCCGAAGATTCCCCGCATGTGTGGTGGCTGGTGTGCGTATGAATGGCGTGCACAAAGTCTTCTATGTCGAGAGTGATACCACTGGGGAGTACTGGATCAAGGGTGATCGTTCTCTGATTCGTTATGATTAATTATGATCTGTGAATGAGTGAATGTAATGTATGAATGAAGTGAAAACGGTGATGCATAAAGTCTTTATTCTTCTATTCTAACGTGATATCACCATAATTATTGTATTTTCGAAAACATTCATTTTTGTTACTAAATTCGTTTTGTCACCACGATCCGAGATCACTGATTTGTTATCTAATCAAATTTTATTAAAAATATCAACAGTTCTCTTTTCTTTGATGAAACTAATTACACAGGGAAAAATTGCAGATTTTTAACACTACAATTGAAAGGGCCGAATTCTTGTATAAAATTGCCTGAGGATTGACAAATTTTAAAATGGTATTTGATTTAAAATATTCATAAATCGTTAGTATTCAATACCATATTTAGTTATTTTATCGAAAAAAAATACAGTAAGAACAACAAGAATATTGTTTTTCTAATAAGACAACGTAAATCATTTTAGACATTGCATTCTTTAGATAGAAATACATTCAGTGTATAGGGCGAACGTTAATTCATCGAATTGTTTCAGAAAATCATTCTAAACCTTTCCATCCCTTATTTGATGAAAAATTCTTGCTGATAACCTCACTTTGTTCATTTATACCTTACTCTGAATCTTTTTTTTTTAATTTCTGATTCTAAAAGGCAATCAAATGTATATCCATTCCAAAGTGAATGTTTTCTGTACAGAAATGTGAACAAACATTCCAATTCCACTCAGACCAGTACTGTTCTAAAACTACGTAACATTTCCCCATCTTGGAAAATGCACCATTAATGCAAGTAAAAAGCATTCACTAATGGATTTCAAAAGAAATTTTGTGAAGCGCAATGCTACTGTTTTTGTTCGTTTTCCAAAAAGAGTTCCTCTTGGGGTTGAGGTTTTGTATTGTATACTCAATTAGCTTACGCAAACAGAAAGATTTTGATGCCATTATGATTTCAGAAGGAGCAGGAATTTTGTTTTGAGCTAAGATCAAACTGAATAGTTGAATCAATCGATGGTGTACGATTGTTTTAATTTTACCTGTAACGTGCTCTGAAGCTAAGATGTATTGTGGACTTATTCACATTTTTTATCCAAAAACCTATTGTATAAGCTTATATCAACAATAAAATTAACATTTTTCTGAAACTGGAGAACTTTCTCTGAATGCTGACCAACGAACTATGTATTCCAACCATAAAGATTCAATGGATTATTTTAATAAAAATAATATTTTACAAAATATCTCTTGCATACATATTTTGATACATTCAGTCTTACCGACATTATCCCTGTTGGACTGCGACTTCACTACAGAATGGAAGGGCTGGCAAAATGCACGGCCTCGCTGATGAAAGAGACTTGATATGAGATGCTACAAAAACACAGGTCATTGTGCCGTGTCGACATTTTGTATTGTTACTGTATAGGAGTTTTTAATTATAAATATT